>CM060948.1:275763445-276230945 GCA_030765055.1 Mantis religiosa
AAGCAAGCCTATTCTTCTTCTAAATCTTGTTCTACTATTTTCCTCAATTTCTGTTCCAGGATTCTAGTGTACACTATATACAACCAGGGAGAGACATATAGGTCTATAGTTTAAGCAATCACTTTGGTTGCCTTTTTTATGTATTGGAACAATTACATTAAATTCCCAATCTCTTGGTATTTTTTTTTTCCGTCCATATCTTCTGAAATAAACTTTTCAGTACTTTTATTAATTCTTTACCTCCATATTTAATCAGTTCTGGTGCTATTCCATCCCTACCAGCTGCTTTACCTAGCTTGATTTCTTGTATTGCCATTTCAACTTCAATTCTATCAATTTCCGTTTCTTCTTCCTCTCTTTCTTCCCCATAATTATTAATTATTCTTCTCCTTCTTATACCTGTATTCTCTGCATCTTCATTTATGTATGAATCTAGAGGGATATTCATAAACTTTTCTTCATAATATTCTCTCCATGTATTCAGAATTTCTTTGTGTTCGGTCACTAACTTTCCATGTTTATTTTTGACATTCCTTACCTGTTTTCCCCTTCTTCCACGTAGGGCCTTAAGAATTTGCCAAAATCTTCTGTTATTTTCTTTATAATTCTATTGCATTGATTTTCCAAATTCTTCCCATGATTTGTTCTTTGCTTCCTTTATACATCGTTTAGCTTGATTTCTGGAATTTACATATTCTTCCCAGTCTTTGGGGTCTTCAGTTCTAAGATATTTCTTCCAAGATTTTTTCTTTTCTTGTATTATATTTTTAACTTCTTCATTCCACCAATCCGTATGTTTTGTATTTGGACCAATTTTCTTAATTCCACATACTTACTTTGCATTTTCCAAAATAGTATTTTTAATTGACTCCCATAATGAATCAATATCTAGTTGAGTATTTAAATTTCATAATGCTACTTGATTTTTGTTTTCGTATTCTTCTCTTACTTGGGTTTCCTTCAATTTCTCTACTGCAATTCTCTCATACCTCTTTGCTTTCGGTTTTCTATGTAAAATAACTTTTGTGTCTGCTACTAGTAATTGATGATCTGTTGAGAGTTCTGCACCCCTTATGACTTTTACATCTGTAAAATATCCTCATATATTTATCATATATAAAATAATCTATGATGCTTCTTGCTTGCCGTCCTTCTGCTGTAAAAGTTATCTTGTGATTAAAATAAGAATTACCCAACAGCATATTATTTTCTATGCAGAATTCTATGAGTTTCTGTCCATTTGTATTTTCATTTTTCTCTCCTCCATATCGCCCCATCACTCTGTGTGATCTTTTATAGTTATTTCCAGTTCTGGCATTGAAGTATCCGCAGATTATCAGTGTTCTATTTTTGGTCCTGCAATTATTTACTTTCCTTTGCAGATCATTATAAAATTGTTCTTTGTCCAATATGTCTGAATCTTCAGTTGGCGCATAAACCTGTATAATTGTTGTTTTACCTATGGTTAACTGTATATTTGCTACGATAATTCTTGAATTTATTGGGTCCCAGTCCTCCAATCTCCTAAATAACTTCTCCTTATCACGATCCCCACTCCTTCTTTTGCTCTTGTTCCAATATTAACCCCTGAGTATATAAGTGTGTATCCTTTAGGTAGTTTCTTAACTCCACTTCCTTTCTTCTTTACTTCACTCAATCCCAGAAGGTCCACTTTATATTTTATCATTTCTTCCACCAGTTCTGTCTCTTTTCCTGTCATTGATTTTATGTTCCATGTTGCCATTCGTATGTCCTTATCCTTGCCAGGTCGTTTCCTTTGGGTCTGTCTGGTTCCGAGGCTCATTGTATCTCTCTGAATCCACTTCTTACTTCAGGTGGGGGATTAGCCCAACGCTGAAGGCCCGTTACCTCGGACAACTGGGCTCCCAATACTTATATCCCCTCGGGAGCCCGGGTGGCCTAGTTATACCCCCGGACATTGGGTTGGAATGGTAGGATTATAGGTAAGGATAGCGGACAGCTACTCCTATTAGTCGCCTCTTACGACAGGGAGGAGATCCCTTGGTGCTATTCTAATAAGTAGCCCAGACACCACATCAGTTTTTACAAAATAAAGATTATTGACAAGTTGAAGGATACATAAACGTTCAGAGTAATGCTACAAGCCTCAGAACAATTATAAAATATGTAGGATTCAAGTGAATAAAGAATTCAAATAGTGCAGTTCTATACTAGTTGAAGTGTATTCCGGGCTTGTAGGCCTTAGTCTACTGGGCTCTTTCTTCTTCTTCCCAGACGTTTCGTCTGCGACTACGGCAGACGAAATGTCTGGGAAGAAGAAGAAAGAGCCCAGTAGACCACGGCCTACAAGCCCTGAATACACTTCAACTAGTATTGACACCGGCCGTAAAAGCCTTAGAACCTTGATGAGTGCAGTTCTAATTTTAAAATGACATACAACCTCACCCTTCTCTGGAAGTACAAATCTGAAGGACGGACTAATATATGAAGATAAGTTATATATATAGCAACTATACAGTACCCAAAATGCAGAGTTATGATAGCAGGTTGGGATTGGAAGTGCCTGTTGCCGAAGGCAACGACTTATCATCGTTAGTGGAAAATTAGGCTTTGCTCCAAATGCCCTTCTAATTCACATGTTGCAACACAGAGAAGGAGATTTTCATCTGGAAATTAGTTCAGAAAATCACATAAAGTAGATCTAATCCATGTAGATATCTAATAAGCCTGCTTTTTGCTCTGGTTATTAACAATGCTTCTTATCATAATGCTTAGGTGAATAAACCACCTACCTCAAATTCTTTATAGGAGAGATGAGAGCTTAGTTACTTAAACATTATATAGCTTTTGATGAAATAAGGAGTAAAACAAAACTTTGACTTAATTAAAGCTACAAACCACTACAGATATCACACAACACTTGACCAGCTATTAACACAACATGATCACAGCATACTAGGCCACCACCATATCACTCAGATCTAAATCTAATTGAATCACTCTAGGCTGGTGTTAAAAAATGGGTGGCTGGCCAAAATGTTACCTTTAAGCTAAAAGATATGCAGCAGTTGTGTCACTAGCAATTTGTAGAAAGCATGTTTTCATGTCTTGTAGTTGTAGGAGTCATCTTGTGAAGCACAAACAATTGAACAATCACATATCTAGCAGAGAAAAATATTTTCCTGTAACCTTTAGCTTTGTATTGCATTATGGGAAACAAATTTAATGTTACAAATTAACACCTCCCATTTTCTTCTGGTACAGCACGGTACACTTTGGTTTCTTTGCCTCACCTTCCTGTGTCTAGGCATTTCTTGCATGTTGCTTTAATGTTAACAGCTTTGTTTCATTGACAAAAAATGAATATCCTTGACATCCTTCTATTCTACTCCTTGAATGTTACTGTAATGTCAGCATCTTTGTATTTCAACAGAAAAATATATTTGATATCCTTCCATTTAATACACAATAGAATTATTGCAAACATGATTCATACTTGCCACATTTCACTTTATTATAAGACAACATATACTTATTTATCAAAATTTAATTTAATAAATATCCTTATTTGTTCTCATGTTACCAACAACATTAATTAATTGTTCATTATTCAGCTCTTCTTTCCATCACATCCCAGAATATTATTTTCTAAGTTCGAAATTCACTTTGCGTCCTATACAAAGTCATAAATGTCACAAACATAAAAAACTACTTTACATACTCTTTAAACGTTAAAAAATACATCAATTCATTCTAAATGTACTTACTGTGCATGCACCAAAATCGGTAGCAAATAAGTTCCATTGCTGCCAACATTGCTGCCCAATCACTTTACTCTTAGTTTTCAATGTTAAAGTCAATAAATGAACTAGCAAAAGTTTTCTAAGACCTAAAGTATAACTAAACTAATGTTTTAATTAAACCACAGGGAAAATCTCCTGGATATCCTCGATCAGCACTTGAAATGGATTGGCTTTCCTGTCTTGGCACCACAGGTACTCCCATTTAGTATACCCTTGTGTGAAAGACCTCGGATGGAGGTCTTCAGGAACCAATTTATCAATCAAATTAATAGCATTACTCAGCTTCTTTAAAATATTCCAATTTTTATTCTGAATGGAAATTAATAAAATGTGTCATAACATAGATTGATACATAACTTTAGATGCGTCCTTTCACTTTACAATATTGAACTAAACATTTTAATAGCTTTTCACACTTAAACTTGCAATCAAGTTCTCTCAATGTCTGTCTTCTGTAGCTTTCATACTTGATTTACCTCCATCCTCTCTGATGTTACAACTCAGAATGTGCCTTTCCTTTTTCCAAAACCAAGATTATTGATTTTGTCATCACTATAGTAACTAAACATTTCCTACTAAAATTAGGCAAATGAGTCAACCTTGTATATACTTTTCTCCACTTACAAGTTTTTTGATGAAGACTAGTTTCTGGGAACCTCTTCCCTGTCGTCAGTTCTGTGGTTGACTGATAATGCATCCGGTGTCTGCATCTGGCTTGGTGTCGTGCTGCCATCTAATGTCCTGGTAAGTTTGATGTCATCTACGGCGGGAATTTCAAAATTCATCAAGAGGTCCTGTTTCTTTGTAATAAATATGTTTTCCTAAATCTGTAGTTCCAGAGGTTTCTTTGCCTGTTTGATCAGTTCTGTTTCTTGTTTTATGTTGTGATTCTCAGACCAAAAGTGATGTGCTACGGCCAACTTGTCCATGTGTTTGAATTTAATATTTCTGAAGTGTTCTTTCATTCTTGTTCCTAGATTCCTTTTGGTCTTACCAATGTATGTCTTGTCACAATCCTGGCAGCTCATTTGGTAAATGCCTGATGATTGAGTTTTCGGTGTGCTATTTTTTAGAGGGTGATTTAGTAAGTTGCGGATGTTGTGTTTGCTCTGAGGGGCTAATTTTATGTTGAAGCTCTTAAATATCGTATCAAATTTTTTGAAGGATTTTGGATGAAATGTAAATTTGCCATATCTGGTGCTTGGGTTTTCTGGGTTTTTTAACGTAGTAATGTCCTTTAAGTTTTTGTTTCTTTTGTGTCTGTAGATCAATTTTTTAATGAAATTTGTGTTATAGTTGTTCAATTCGGCAACCTGGTGTATGTGAGTGTACTCCTGTTCATATTCTATTTTTGATAGTGGAATGTTGATTAATCTGTGAACCAAACTATGGAATACTGCATATTGATGTTGTACTGGGTTGAATGGATTACATTTAATGTATTTGTCAACTCATTCGCCTAATTTTAGTAACAATGGCACTCCACTTTCTGAAATACTTCTTTTTATTCTATAAACATTTCTTATTTGCCACGTCATATGTGACAACCAATACAATCATTCTATTTAATTAATCTTATAATTTTTTTTTCTTAATGTAATTTAGACAATCTAACATTCAAACATCAGTTAAAATAATTTTAAACTCCTAATAACATTGTTAAAACAAACTAGCATTGTTGATTCTTTTTCATTTGTAACTCATTCTATCACACATCTTTCTTTCACTCAATCTTGTTCACTTCACAAACACTTCCAAAGAATTCATAATGATTTCTTTTTAAATATTTTTAAATTAAATTTAGAAGAACAAATATAAAAATAATATTTTGGGGACTGAAATTAAAAGAAACTGTTTCACCCATAGATGCAAACAAATGAGCTATCCCCAGATTCTGTGTGTCAATTGAAGAACTTTGTGTATCTTTGTAAAGGCTGTGTTCACAACACACACAAAAGAACCATACAACTGTCTGTGATAGGCAGCACAAACAACTTTTCAAAAAAACCTTAGCCTCTATACGGCTAGTGTGAAGAAATGATTAATTTTCATCAATTAACTAAAATAATAAGAGTTAAATGATAAAGCCTGGGACTCAAGTACTTACGATAGTAAGCCGCCACAAACAGTGTATCTTGAATGCGAGAGCCCCTAGTGGTCTACCGGGGAAATATAAGAGTCAAATGGAGAATTTAATGTCAGGACGGCAAGTTGGCCATGGTAGCTCAATTGATTAGAGCGACTGGACAGAAACCAAGAGATTCGTGGTTCAAATCCCCGCCATGGCATTGAATTTTTCATGTTGACTCTATGTCATCACATATTTATAATTTACTTTTGCACTTAGTATAATGAGGTAGAGCTAGAAAAGATGAGCTATGTGTCTTTACCATATGTTGCTGAAGTGATTCCTTTAGCCACAAAATGACATGAAAGGACTGGATTCTTGCGTGTCTATGGTAATTAAGTCACAGACTTATGCCTGGCAAACCTGCAACATTGTCATGTGTGTAGAATGGAAGGTCAGGAATATAAACAGTATTGTAAGGGTCCAAGCTATGTGTGGTTGTAAAGAACCTGCTCAAG
Source organism: Mantis religiosa (assembly GCA_030765055.1). Lineage (NCBI taxonomy): Eukaryota > Metazoa > Arthropoda > Insecta > Mantodea > Mantidae > Mantis > Mantis religiosa. Next base: position 275,769,817 of record CM060948.1, read on the forward strand.
TTTATGTTGAATAAGAATGGCATTAGAAAGGGGAGGGGAGTGCTAACGACCAGATGGACAATGGCTTTCAGTTCTTACAATGAATGCATAAAACTGAACAGTGCAAATAAATGTCAAAACCACAGTAACTGACACTATTAGTGTCATGTAGTATGATGCTACTTAAGGATGACCTTTTTACTATGATGTACATTTAAATTAAACTTATTTCAAAATGCTTAATATTGGCAAAAAATAAGAAGAAACATACAGACCTTCATAGCTATTGTTATTCATTTTCACATTACAGCGGTCATGCTAGTGAAAATATGTTTGTCACTATCAATGGTGAAACTATCATCATCTGTTGCCATATCCACAATGATTTAATCTGTAGCACATGATAGGATTACACTTTTTCCCCCCAATACTCAGCTTCTGTTTCCTCCACTTTCTTACTTTCTTCTTGGGCGATGGACTTCCAGAAGGGGAATAAATCTCCTTTCCTCATTTCTTGATTACAATTAATGCCATGTTTTTGCAAGAAATGCACTATCTCTTAATTGAAAAAACTATTTGTAGTCAGTTTTTGATACTTCGTCACTTACATTTTTATATTAAGGAACTAATTTCAGAAACCATTGCCTCCATTTTCAACCTCTTTCCAGCTATCGTCCGTTGTCGTCTGCTCTCTTCTCTCTGACAGTGGAACTATGTTGCCATCTGCTCTCTTCTCTGGCAGCGGATCTAGGAACTTCTTTGTCAAATTATCTACAGGTGGGATTTCAAAGTTCATTAATCAGTCCTTATTTTTCCATGTGAATATGTTCTCCCATGTAAGTTTATTTTGGTTTATCACTCCTTTTAGTAATTTTGGATTTGGACCAATGTTATGGTTTTTGTTCCAAAAATAATATCCCCCCAAATCTTAACAGTTGAATATACTAAATCAAGGATTAAAAACATGTGTAGACTATTCTAACAAGTTTAAGACCATATTGCTGACATACAAATTGCTTCACAAACATTAAACAAAGGAAATAGAAACATAGTACAATACAAATGCTCCAAAAAACAAATAACAAATGAAAAGAAAATTGACGTTAAAAATCACATCACAAAAGCCCTTAAAAAGAAACCAGTTATTTACACTAAAGCAGATAAGGGGAATAAAATAGTAATTTTGGAAAAAGCGGTATACACAAAGAGGATGGAAGACCTGTTAATTACCAAAAAGTGGAAACCAACCCATTAAAGTACTGCATTGAATCCACAAATAAAACTTTAAAAGAAAGTAAAATAATCAACAAAAAAGAATTTCACAAAATTAAAGTAGATATATACAAATATAATAATTTGTAACATAAAACTTCACTTATAAGAAATTATGAAAGCTTTCTTATTAATTGCTTAGGATTGTGATTCCGTGAAGAAGTCTTTCACATCTTCAGACAAAGCCTCAAACAGCCTCTTTGTAAAGGTCACGCTCACTAGAGGTCACTATGTAAATTTTAAAAAAATTTACTTACCATCCTTGGGTTAATAAACATTTTCAGAATTTTTTTGAAGAGTTTGGTATAACTTAAGTTCCTCAAAATAAATATAGTATTAAAAATTTACTGCATTTCTCTAACAAAGATAAAATTCCTAATAATAAAAGATCTGGCATTTATCAATTGTTTCGATTGTGATGAAGTTTACCCTGGAAAGACAAAACATAATTTGGAATCCAGAACAAAAGAACATTTTCGTAACATTAAATACAAACACACTGATAAATCGGCTGTAGCAGATTATTTTTGGTCATTTAACCATGAAATAAATCCAGAAGTTAAATTATTAAAACAATTAAATGGTCTGATAGATTTGATGGTTTGGGAAAACATATTTATTCTGAAAAATAAACATTGCATAATGAATTTTGAAATACCGGCAGTCGATTGTTTTTAAATTTGTTTCATTTTCAGACTTTGGTAGTACTGGCAAAAATATAGTGACCTCTTGTGAGCGTCACCTTCACAACAAGGCTGTTTGAGGCTTTGGCTGAAGATGTGAAAGACTTTTTCATGAAATTGCGATCCTAAGCAATTAAGAAATCTTTCATTTCTTATAAGATAAGTGAAATTTGATGTTATAAGTTATTATATTTGTATATATTTGTTTGCTTCACTGTTAATAGCTTGATATTTTATGTATTTAAAGTAGATAATTCAACATTACCAGAGTATATGGGCTACCAAAAATTCACAAAACAGGAAAAGCCATGAGACCTATCACTAGTAGAATAAATGCCCCCGCATATAATTTGGCCAAATGATTACTAAATAAATTCAATAGCTTCCCAAAGTTTGAAAGTGCAAATAAAAAACTCTTTAGACCTGGCAGAAAAAATTAAAGACCTAAATTTGGACAAAAATGACAGATTGGTTTCATTTGATGTTACATCATTCCCAAGCATACCAACAGAAAAATTACACACTATTAAAAAATAGCTAGCTACAATGGAAACTAAAACAGTAGAAGCAGAAGAATATATTTCATTAACAAAATTATGCATTGAACAAAACTTCTTCGGGAAATACTACAAGCGGAAATCAGGGTTATCAATAGGTAACCCACTTTCACCCTTTTTGGCAAATTTATTTATGAGTGCATCTTAAACACAAATTAAAAGGGCCTTTCAATGGATCTTCAAGGTTTGGTATAGATATGATGATGACATCTTTGCAATTGTTCTAAATAAACATTTAGATGATGCATTAAAATTACTCAATCTGCAAGAAAAGACTATCAAATTCACAACAGAAAACGAAATCAATGGACAACTCTCTTTCTTGGACCAAAATGTCATCAGGAATGACAGAAAAATAAAATTTGGAATTTACTGGAAGCCAACACAGTCAGAAAATTACATACAAAATCATAGCTATAACCCATTTATACATAAGCATGCAATAATAAACAGTCCAACAGTCTTACACACAGACTACTCAACATACCCATCGATAAAGCAGAATACTTCACAGAACAAAAAGCCATACTTCACATAGTAGAAGGTAATGGATACAACAAAAGTCTGGTGTTTAAGAAAATTAAAAAGGCTAAACTAAAAAAAAACCATTAAGGAAGCAACCACATTCGTTGAAGAAAAAGAAAGCAGCACCCGAAAACATGTAATAAATTCAAACAGATTTTTGAGGAACAAAATATCTTGGCATATACTAATAGATACTCAGTTTTAAAATTGCTAAATTCAAAAACAAAAGATGAAATCCCACCAATTAACAGATCCAGAATGTACCAAATAAGTTGTAAGAATTGTGAAAAATGTTACATAGGTCAAACTAAAAGAAACCTAAAAGCCAGAGTCAAAGAGCACTTTAGAAACATCAAAATGAAACAAGGTAGATCAGCAATAGCATTTAATTTTTAGAACAAAAACCATGACAATGATCCAAATACAAAATTACTAAAAGGAGTGATAAACCAAAATAAACTGACAACATGTTAGCATGGAAAAATAAGAACTGCATAATGAACTTTGAAATCCCACCAGTAGATAATTTGACAAAAAAGTTCATAGTTCCACCGCCAGAGAGAAGAGAGCAGACAACAGACAGTAGTTGCAAAGGGGTTGAAAATGGAGATGACGGTTTCTGAAACTAGTCCCTCAATAATATAAAAATGTAAGTGACAAAGTGTCAAAACACCGGTTACAAATAGTTTTTTTCCATTAATTTTGACATCACTGTTTCTAAATTCCTCCAATCATGCATAATCACCATCTCTTTCTTAGTAGGATATTTGGACACTTTTCAGATAAGATTCAATGCCTAAAATTATAATTAAAGGTAGGATGTGTGGAATAAACATTTCTTTCAACCACTTTGATGGTTCACTTGGTCATAGTAATCCCTACTGGTGCTTCCTGCCTTATACAGCAGTACTGCTACATTCATAAACCCCTTCTTCCCTCCAGCATGAATCGTAAAACAATGAACCAAATGCCTACATTGTAACTTTCGGCAACTTCAGAAACCTCATCAACTTCCAGAACCTCTTCTTGGGTTACTGTACAACCAAGTTTCATCTAAATAAATAAGTTTCTACCAGATTTCTGTAGAACTTTAATATGTATAAGATACTCATGCCACGTAGAATTTTAGGTTAATTAATTAAGATCTTCTCTTTGCTTCCACATTTTCTCCACTTGAAGCCAATACTTTTTTAAACTCTTATCAAAGATATTGTGATCCAAGGAAAATGTATCCTGCGCATAACAATCAAATGCAGTTTCTTTGCTTTTGTAATTACTTCCTGTATTTTGCACACTTCCTGAACAACTTCCCAGATAACACACTTATTAAATTTGCCCACAAACACTTTTCAATTGTCTTTTGGTGTATTTCTTTTTTCCTCAGTGTTGAAAATAAAACACAATGTCCACTTTGCTCCTGAAGTTGTTTATGCTCCTTTCTAATCTTCAGAACGAAATGTTCTGATTTTCTACAATAGTTTGCTGCCCGCGACTGTAACATATCTTCAGAATTAAATTTTCTGATTTTCCACAATAGTCTGCTGCCCGCGCCTTTAACATAGGTGGCAGCATGTCTGCCTCATGCAGAAAAAAATCTTTTTGTTCAAATTATTGTTTTTTCAAGAGGTCCCCAGTTCGAAGCTTGGTCAGTGTGGGTTATTTGGATAAGATTTCTTCAGGTTTTCCCTTATCCTGAAAGCTGAATTTCTAGTAAATCTAAGCTCCATGGACTCTGGACTCATTTGAACATCATTTCATTTATCGTACAATATGACTTCACGTTGGAGGTTTTCCCTTATCCTGAAAGATGAATGTCTGGTGACTCTAAGCTCTATGTAACCTGGACTCTATATGCATCTTGTATATGTATTTAACTGCCCCCGTTGTTGCCTGCTTGAGTGAGATATTTAAGAAATAATTTTGCCTGGATTCCTTGTGACATTTTCTATTATATTCCAACTAACGAACCTCACTATGGACCATATGATTTCGTTTACAAATGACATCTGATGAACCCTCATCCACAATAATTTACAATAGCTTGGCACTAGTAACAAACAAATGCAAGAGCACCACCACTGATGCTCATGTAAGGAACAATAACAATCTTAAGAATTTCTGTTTATGCAAGCAATGCCACAGGTCACCAGCTTACTCCCCTCCTCAGCCCATTGCTTTTCCCGCAAACACACAGAGCATGGTCCCTAGCAGTAAAACTACCTGCCCGACACTTGGCACAACAGCGGGTTCTATCAATGTTTCAGATGCATCTAATGCATTAAGATCTGTGTAACAACAGTCTTTACAAACCAAGAGTATGGTTGTTGTTTATGGCAAAGCCAACTGAAATATTCATGAAACGCACACTTAGGATAAGTTTCCCAATAAGAGAATTCCAAACCCAAGTGTCATAGCAAAGGGTCTACCAAAGCACATTTTGAGCATCTACTGTAAATAGACGGTGTTAATAATAATCCTAGATTCATAGCTTCACAGGTGATCAGTCATGTCAAGCCATGTTTAAAATGTTAAAAATGTGAAGCTACGATTAATAACACTTGCCATGAAAGTTTAAAGTCTTATATCATGTTCATGTTGTAGTTATTGATTATTAATAAATTTCCTGCTTAGCAAATATCTGGCTTTGATTTCACTTTATATGATGCACCTAATGAGATATTTCATAATTAATAGTTGAGTTTATCTTTGATAAACTTATGTGTAGCTTCTACGCAGCATTTAGTTTAGGTCTCGTGAATATGATTCAATAGCTTAACCGCTTCGCCGATGGCCATTTAAACCCTTCAGGGGCCGGAAACGGATACCCAATAAACAGAACAGGACATTTAAATTGTTAAATGCTGTAAAAATGCATCATAAATACAATTCCGTATCTTCCGTATTTATTAAGTTATTTAAACGAAACAAAAACTGGTTTAAAACTCATTAAAGGCAGTATAAATCTACAGTAACAATAAAGTAGAGACTACATTAATAAATTGTTGAAATTTCACTACTTTGTTTCACTGTAGCAAAAGCCATTCTTTGTGCCGAACGCGCCTAATATGTGAATCATTTTGTTTTGTGTGTATACGAGCCATAGTATGTATGTATAGCTACGCAAGCAACTTCTCAGGTTCAAGTTTAGTTTATTTATGCTATGCCAAGCGATAATATGACGAGAATATGTTGCGTCACACGCTCACACACTGGAATGAAAACTCTGTCAGCATCTGTTATTACAGTGTTTCTCAATCAAGGTTTCTAGTAGCCTTATGCAGCAGTTTTCGCTCTGTATTTCAGTTATTTATACTCTCTCTGTGTTCAGAGTGATTTCTTGTAGCTATCAAGAGCTAAATGTATGGCACATTTGAAATTGTTAAATTTCAATGTTAACCATGGCTTATCCCGGTAATGTAGCAAATAAATTAGCTTGGGTATGATGTGTACAGGCTTCTGATATTACTGTAGAAAATCTGGAAGATTTGGTGTACGATTATGAAGGAGATCTTTAGGACATACATAGCAGTGACGTGTACTGGTCTACAGCTGGCATGTTAGCTACTCCATTGTTTGGGGAAATGGCGGGTCAAATATGGGTGATACGGATCAGCTATTACCAGCTATCCCTCTTTACGGAAAACAGTTAAATGGTAAAAAAAAAGTATTTTTATACCACTGGAAGTAACTATGCACAGTTGTTTAGTAATTTTCAGAGCTGTAAAAGACATTCATCTACCTGTACTTGCGCGTATAAAGAGCTCGTAACCTAATTGAGTATTATAATACTCAGAGGCCTCTTTATACTAGGGGGTAGCAAAATTCACCACATCATCCCTCATACTTGAGAGAAAACACTTTCCTAAAAGTATACCACCCACACCCAAAAAACTTGTAACCATTTCGAAAATGTGTAGTGTGTTGCGAAAAAGAAGTTCGCAAGGAAACCAATATTATTTGGTGTGAATCTGCAGATGTGCCCTTGGGTGTTTATCCAGGTTTGGAGGTGTACAATTCAAAAAGAAACCTTTAAGGATACGTTTACATTCCTTATAGCACTAATTTAAATTTATTGTAAAACAGCAAGATTAAAATAATTGGCATTAAATGAGCATTAAATGCATGTATGCGCAGGACGTCTATACACGTCCATATCGGTTTGGGGCATTTTAACTTGGACATCATATGACGTCCATATCGGTGAAAGGGTTAAAAGAAAAGAATCCCAGCCCTTGTTAACGGCATTAGTTGATAACACACAGGCACGTGGCAAATCAACTTTCAAGCGCTGGCCTAGTTCTTACACTTTCACCTGTTGCAGGTGTGAATGCATGCCTGACCGCAAACCAAAACAAAAACATTAAATTCTAAAGTCCTACTTTGTTGTCAGACTGTGCAGACAGTGTATTCAGTAATGTTCAATTATCTCCCTTATTTTAGAAGATAGATGAAATTGTTAAGGGACTTTACTATTCATAACATTTGGATCTCCCTGCTTGCAAAATCTGCACACTCATACCCCTAACATCCAGTATATAATGCAGGAATACAGGTAATGCAACTCCTAATAATTAAAGAAATTTAAAATTATGAAGATAGTAATTAGAACTGCAGTAATACATTATAGCAATACTGTAGTAATGAATTCTGTTTATTTATGCTGAAACTGCTATATTTAATTGTTACAATTATAAAGAAGAATATTACACATTTCATAATCCATTTATGTAGCTTATGAGTTGTGAAATAAATGCTCATTCATTCACAATGAATATAAAAAAGCCAACAATTTACTGTTTTCAAAACTGGACATATTCCTTTAGCAAGTACATACAATAACTGTGTATGAATTTTATGTTGCACAAAAAAGGAAAGATGAAGTCATGGGATGCATAAAATTCTAGCATGCTGTGATGAAACACAGACAGTAAGGGCCCCTGTGTTCTTGTAATACTGCTAAAGTGCTCTTCTGTTCTGTGGAGCAGAATATTTTTGTTGGAGAGGTGTAAATGCTGAAGCAAGTAAATACAGTATAAGTCTGAAATAACACAGTTTTGGGGGACATTCTTTACCCCCATGTCATAACCTTACTGGGGTATATAAAGATTAATACTAAAAGGGACAGTAATGAATCTCAATAAGCTGGAGGAAGGAATTATGCAACCAATAATAAATTACAATACAGTATTAAATTCTCATAGATAAGGTAAATATATTGCAATACTTTTAAAATTACTCACCGGTTATGCTGGTAGATGTATTCCAGCCTGTAACCTATCTACTCTGATAACATACTAGTTAGCAAAGCGGAACAGTCTTTGCAGAAAAATGTCCACACAATTACCTGGCTGAATTAGTTATGCAAATCTGTATGTATTAATGCAAGCATAATTGCAGATGTAAATAAATTTATTGAAGTTGTTCAATATCAGAACAGTTGTTCTTCACTGGGTACGTTTTCAATGAATGTTGTGCTTTTCTAAAAGCAATTTCTGTTTGTTTTAGTCTTTTTTCATTTAAAACCTAAATCTTACTGCCCTGAAAGTTTATGATTTCTCTTCAAATAATAATTCAGCTATTGTAGGAGCATCTTTTCATGAACATACAAATTTTGAATCGTTCTTCTAACGACACATTTGCCAAAGTCATCTAGATCTATTATTTGTTTCAGAATGCTATGCTTTTTACTTGGAGTTCCAAAGATGTGCTCTGATTTTCAGTTTGTTTGGTTCTTTTAACAATTCTTTTCACTGTTCTTTTTGACATACCTGTGTCATCTGATAGGAACTTTAGCTTTCTGAATCTTTTTGGAAAAAATCTTCAAATTTAATCAGTTCCCAGGTTTACTTGTTAGTCTTGGTGTATGAAATTCTTGTAAAAGTTCAGTAATTAAAGTTGAAAGTCAGCGAGTGTAACATTCTTACCAGTTTTGAAATTATATAGTGAATGTGCATTTAGAAGTGTCATGTCTAACAGATGAAAGAAGAATTTTCTATACCACTTCAAAGTCTTCCTTACACACACGAGGGAGCCTATCATCATGTCTGATCTGTCAACAGCACCCATATTCTTACTGTAGTCCTTAACACAGTCTGGTTTCATTATTTTTATGTTAGTCTTTTTGTCCACTTTGCCTGTCTGTCTCATTGAGTCTGTATGAAAAGTAGTTAGCATACAAACCTCTAGTCTGTCCAACCACTTTAGTGCTAACATATTGTCTGTATGTGCAGATTCTAACTGTCCCTTCTCTAATTGTGCTGTGAGTCTTGGCATTCCTTTCCTGTTCCTTCCAACAGTGCAGCAAGCATTTGTTTCATTTATATGCAGCCAATTAAAAGACGGCTCGAGTACCAATTGTCTAGCCACAAGTTATGCCCTTTATGCAGGTACTTTGTAGCGAGGGTTTGTACCACAGCCCCTGACACCCCAACGTCACGGTTATCAACAATTTCTGTGTACACAATTAAGTCTAGAATATAGCCAGTCTGACAATCACAAAGCACAAACACTTTTACACCAAACCTGTATCTTTTGGAAGGGATGTATTGTTTGAACGAAAGGCGACCTTTGAATAGCATAAGGCTTTCGTCAATGCAGAGGTTTTGAAATGGTGAGAATAATTCGCTGAAAGTACGTCTAGAATGTTCAATAACAGGTCTCAATTTGTGCAATCTGTCTCCTTTATTTTGTGTTTTATTGTCATTGATTGTAAAAGTCTTAGAAGTAAAAGATACCGATCCCTGGACATGTAGTCTGAAAATTGCAGAGTAGCAATAAGGGGATTTTTTGTCCAATATTCCGCTATTGTATGCTTCTTTACTCTGGTCATAAGCATTGTCAAGGCAAAGAAAATGTGTAGTTCTTCAGGAGAAGTATCCGTCCAAGTCTGTAGTCTGGTGGTAATTTTTCACACAAGAAAGTGAAATACTTATTGCTCTCATTTGTAATATGATACATAATGTGCAATGGAAAGAATAACTTGAAAATATTAGCCACTTTTTCATTCAAATCTGCTTGCATACCTGAATTTTGCTCATCAAAAGAGTAAATTACTGGCCCGAATGGACCCTGTTGCCACTGAAAGGAAGAATCAGTACATATTCTTTTAGCATGTTGTGTGGGTTCGGATTCTACATCACTGTCATCACTCTCACTATTTATAATATTATCTTTGTTACAACTTTCACTTTCACTGTTATCAAACTCAAAATCTGACAAATCGGATGATACTGCTTCAAATTCTGCTAAAAAATCTGTGACTGCATGCTGGAGGAAGCCATGATTTTGTACAGCCCGACTCATGTGACCGGCATGCACCACGCGCAAATGCCTGCAAAATATCTACTATGCAGGGCTTCAAATTTTATATGATAGACAGCAGCACACAGCAGAGAAAGAGTTAAAACTTGAACCAATGCAACCCCAATAGATGGCAGACCAACACTGCTTAGAGAATGCTAAATTTAGTGGCCTTCATTTCTGTTTACTAACGTCAACTGCTGTGTGTTGGCAATGCTCCGTCATCCGCAAGGAGAACAGTGAATCACACTGACGGAACAGTTCCGAAATCTGCAGTGAAAGGATTAACAGTTTTTGAAACTCTTCAAACTGAATGCAGCACTAGGGAACTCAGTGCTCCAAAAGGATAGTGAAAATAATGAACACCTACTGTACTTACACAACAGATCTACAGCAATAACAACAGATTTTCTTGAAATACCTACCATCATTTTGTGGCCCTTGCTATCCATGAAGCTACTGCTAGGTTCTGCAGGTTTCATCAAATCATTAAACCTACTGGCACTCATGGTGCCAGCAGAGAAAGAGGTCATCCCATCTTCATCACTCAGTTCTGTGCTGCTCCTATCTGTAAAAAACAAAACACAGGTTTGTAAGTAACTAATTCTCTGTTGTGGATTCTACTGGCACTATAAAAGAAAGTTATCAAGAAAGCAAGCACAAGCTTCATTAAAAGTTGTGTCCCAAAACATATGAAGAACTTAGAAGAATTTATCCTTACCTTAATGTACCATATTTTCAAAACAAACTAAAATAGCAATAGTTTCTCCATTTGTATCTATAGGTTTAAAACAACTTTTAACATTGAATTGAAATGCATTGAAAAAATTTAATGAGGAAAATTTGTCACATAAGACCTGAAGCTTTCCTGGTGCTGAATATATTCCAGATATTCTCTGGAAACTAGCCAGGTGAAAAGACGATTAGAAATCAACGTTTTGGGAGTGTACATCTCTCCCATTAAAAGGATATTTTTAAGAAATGTTGTTGTTGACTAATGGCACTGAGGATTAGTTGATTTGCATCATTTTCCCCCTAGCTTCCCCCTATAAAGCCTGTAGGTTCCCACTTTTGAGACCATTACATTTGTCCAAATGGTGTTTGTTCATGATGACATCCTCTTTACAGATAGTACATTTGGGTGTAGGTATGCAGTGTATTTTATAAAGGTGTTCTGCAAGACAATCATGGCCAGTTTCCATTCTAAATAGGGTCACTGCAGTTTTTCTTGGTAGTTTTTGTATGTCAGTTTTGTCTCCAATGTTCTTATAATCCTTGTCTTTTAGTTTATCTTCTTCATCAAGTCTCTGCTGTCTTTTAAAATGTAGCTTAATGTTGTTTAATTGGTTATTAATTTCAGTTTGTCTTATGGGTTTTATATTTTGAATTGCACCTTTTTTTGCTAGTTGGTCAGCATGTTCATTACCTAAAAGTCCAACATGGGCTGGAATCCATTGCAGGGTGACATGGTTTCTTGATTCGACAGCTTTAATTAAACTTATTTCTTTGATGTTTCTTGTTTTGTTTTTATAATTTACAATCCCATCTATGGCTGATTTTGAATCTGTTAAGATTATATAAGAAATGTTATAAACATTTCTTATATATAATGTTATAAAAATTATAAATGTTATAATGTTATAAACATCATATAAGAAATGTGGTTGGTTGGTTGGTTGGTTGGTATCTAATGTTGAGCACTTGATAAAATCATTCGCTCATATAAGAAATGTTATAAACACTAAACAGATATAGCACAAAAATCAGCAAAGACAAAACACTACCAAGACTCGCAACACTGAACAAAAGACTGCTTGCAGTAAATTAAATGCCAGGTCAGGAGATGATCATCAAATTAAGTAGTTACGTTTCTCTGACCTAATTAGTTTTCTACATTCATGCCATCTCCTGACCTGGCATTTAATTTACTGCAAATAGTCTTTGGTTCAGTGCTGCGAGTATTGGTAGTGTTTTGTCTTTGTTGATTTTTGTGTTATATCTGTTTACTGTTTATAACATTTCTAATAAATACCCTGATAAGAGCGATGTACACTCCTGAAACGTCAATTTCTAATCGTCTTTTCACCTGGCTTGTTTCCCGAGAATATCTTGAAAATTTGTCACATTCCAATCAATAAAAATTCATGGAAATTAAAAGAATGAGCTGCTTAAAAATGACAATTACTAATAATTACTTCCAAAGATTTATATAGCACAGTACAACAAGAAACAAACATAACTATTAACCAACCATAACTTATAACCTATTAACCTATTTGATGTAAACATATCATTAAGAATATGTTGCATCCTTGTTTCCTTGCCCTACATCTTTCTTCAATCAGCCTCTTTCTATGTTTCCTTTGTTTATATAAAGTGTCTTTATTAGCATAAATAGACATTACTCCTAATGTTTTTGCTTGTTTTAATATATCTGTTGTCGATTCTGTACCAATAAATTTCATCAAGATTTTTACCATCCAATTTTCCAATTCTAAATGCATCCCACAGCTTGAAGCCTCTCATATTCCCAATCTCTTCGTTAATAATTTCTGTACCTCCTGAAGAGCTTTGATTCCTCTTTGCTCTTCTACCCCAAAAGCTATTAGGTTGTATCTTCTCATGTTTTCTTGCATACTTTCCATTTTTATCACCTTTGTTTTTACATCCTCCAGCTTTTTAATTTTAATCTCCAGCTCTATATTCTTCCACTTCCGCTATTCTTGCTTAAGGGAACCAGATGGGATACACGTGGTTGTGCTTGTAGTTCTGAACATAAATTGTTATTCCTTTGGGTAAGGACTATGATACAATAAAGCGGAAAATATAATTTTCAGTCAAACTAGTACTCAATGCTCCATATATTGTTAGAGTTTACCTAGAACATGATTCCTTAGGACCTTCCTAACATCCTCAGCTATGTTGACTATTGAATGTTGATTTGCTGAATTCCTTGGAGGCGATAGAGGCATCTCTGTTGGTATCTTGATGAACTTGAAGTTTGGGTTCTCTTCAAAGGTGGTGTCGAAATTGAACAGTTCTCCTTCATATTTCTTTATGAATATTTTTTCCCATGTGGTTAATGCAGTGAACTGCAATACAGTGAACTGAACACTTTTTAATAAGTGGTTTTCTCATTCTATATCATGATTATCATTTCAAAAATGGTATGCTACTGCCGATTTTGATATTTCTTTGTTCTTGATGTTACTAAAATGCTTTGTAAGCCTAATGCTCAAATTTCTTTTTGTTTTTCCAATGTAAGAGTTGTCACCGCCTTCGCAGTTTATCCGGTACACACCTAACTTTTTCTCTATGGGTATCTCCTTTGTATTATATGATTTCAAAAGGTGTTGTACACCAAATTTGTTCCGTGGGGCCAAAGTAATGTGTTCTTTGAAGACTTTTTGGAAAGGGTATGTAGCTCTGGGATATGTAAATTTTCTGTATAAAGGTTTATTACTGATGGGGAAAGAATAGTTACTTGTTTGCCTCTTTGTTGTCTTTGAATTTATCGATTTTCTTTATGACCAATTCAGCACTGAATCCATTGTATTCTGCAATGTGAATTATATTGTCACGAAGCTGGTATCTGCATTCCCGTGGCTTGTTTACACAAACAGCCGGCAAATAAACAGACACTTAGTGTATCACAGAGATAAAGAACTTGCCGGCCCAGATAGGGTTTCACGCTTCTGGAAGGTAATAGAATATTCGGATTACATCATTAGATGCCTTGTTTATTCTAGAAACATCTAGTGATTGTACAAAACAGTCTCGAATTATGAATGAGGTATTTAAGGAAGTGACGAGCTGTGTAACGAGTGTTGTAACGAGAGCTGATCAGAACGTTGTTTGTTATTGTCATCGACCTTGGTAGATTGTGGTGTGTATGTGATGTAATGTTGTTACGTGAGAATTGAACAGTGTATTGCTACGGAAATAAAGAACATTTAGAATTTCGGCAAATTGGACTTTTAATTCTACAAACCCACAAAGTCACAACTGGTGTCAGGAGTGCAACAACATGGAGGCTGCGTTGGAAAAGATTCTGGAGAAGATGATGGAAATGAAAGCCGAACTCACCTCAGAAATGAAGACAGCATATGACAACCTCGCTGTGAAAACAGAAGCGGCAAATAATTGCCTGGCCGCGAAGCTGGAGACCCCAAATAACAACTTGGCAGTGGAACTGAAAGAAATGAAGGCGGCTAACGACATCACCGAAAAGATGGAACAAACGAAGGCCGAATTAACAACGAACACGGAGGCGGCAAATAGCGACCTGGCCACAAAGTTGGAGACGACAAATCACAATCCGACTACAAAGATGGCCGAACTGACCACGAAAATGAAGGCTGCAAACGAGGCCCTCACCGAAAAATTTGAAGAGCAATTGACCGGCGTGAGGGATGACGTCACGGAGCTGGGCAAGCGGATGGGTCAAGTGGACGAGCGCATTAACGATCCAGAGGGAAAGGCCGACAACAGCAAATCCCTCGAAGACCTGGCAAACCGCGTTAACGAGCTGGAGGGAAAGGCCGACAGCAACACAAAGAACGCCATGGTGGAGGACGTCGTCGGCAGCAGGTTAAAGGATTTAACGGTCGACGCTCCAGGACGCGACACAACATATGCGCGCGTCAAACCTCCTAAATATGACGGCGCGTCAACTTTCCAAGTCTTCCGCCATCAGTTCGACACGGTGGCCAAACACAGAAAATGGTCACCAGAGGAAGAGGCCGCACAACTAATAGCCACTCTCCAGGGACGGGCCGCGGAAGTCCTGAATGCGGTACAGGCAACGGCGGCACCTAAGGACATTTGGGAGGGCCTGGAGAACCGCTTTGGAAACCACCGCTTAGCCGCAGCGTACCGCAGCTGAAGTCAAGGTCACAGCAGCCAGGGGCGACGCTGCAGGAGTTCGCCCTGGCAAACGAGCAGCTGGCCAGTAAAGCCTTAGTTGACCTCCCACCAGAGTTCGTATCCCGAGAGGCTGCCTACACCTTTGTCGACGGGGTACGAGACAGAGATTCGTCAGCGCCTAATGCTCGGCGATTACAAAACCATCCACGAGGCGCTAACGGCAGCATTAAGGATGGAGGCGGCCAAGGTGACGGCTACCCCGACTTCCAGAACAAGGAGTATCCGCTACACGGGAGACCGAAGACCAAACGGGAGGGTCCAGGGACGCGGGCGGAGACCTAGTGGCCTGTGCTGCGGGTGTGGACAGCCGGGACACCTGGAGAAACTGCCCACACCAGGAAGAGAAGACGGAAAACGAGTACGGGCCGTCGTGGAGGGGCACGTCGGCGCCATCACCACCATCCCCTCGAGTGACACTGCGCGCCGTCATCCGGCGTATAGATGACAGCCTCATCGCGGACGGTTGGGTGTCCACGTGCTGGTGGACACCGGGGCGGCCGTGACCATCATCAGACCTGACGTGGCCAAGGGTTTGCCGACGAGGAAGCCGAGCCGACCATACCAGGTTGTGACGGCATCGGGCGACACCTTGCCTGCGGAGGAGGCCCTGCTGAAGTTGACCTTGGGAAGGATTGCCTTATGTCTGTGGGTGCTCGTCGCGAAGAGGTGATACTCCGGCAACCCGACGAGCACCTTGGAATCTGCAGGGACATCTTGAAGGAAGACGTGGTGGTCCCCGCAAAGGCGAAGTGGTGGTGACAGCGCCACTGGAAGGCCAGCGGACGAAGAGCATGATGCTGGACCAGATGACGCCTGTGCACGGACTCTGTGTAGCCAGGACATTATTGCCGTGCCGAGAGGAGGTGCCAGTGAGGCTGCTCAACCTGGTAGGCACCGATCACGACGTCCAGGCCGGAACGGAGCTGGGGACGTGCGAGCCCGTGGTCAGCGTAACCGCAATCGACAACACACAATAGCCGGTGCCGACGCAACACCTGGGGCCCCGGCTGGAAGGCTTACTGGAGAGGGCGGCCGACCACCTGACCGCAGAATAGCTGGAGAGAGTCCGACAACTGCTGAGGCAATACCAGCGTGTGTTCGGCCAAGGCGACAGTGACTACGGCCGCACGAACAAAGTGCTCCACCGCATCGACCCTGGAGACGCCCGGCCTATTCGGCAACCACCTAGACGAGTTCCGCTGGCAAAACAAGCGGCGGTAGGCGACATGCTAGAGGACATGGAATCCAGGGGAGTGATTGAAGAGTCTGACAGCCCTTGGTGTTCCCCTGTAGTTCTTGTGACAAAGAAGAACAGCGAGCTACGCTTCTGCATGGACTACAGGAAGCTGAGCGCTGTCACCCGGAAGGACTGCTTCCCCCTACCCCGGATTGACGACACTCTGGACACGCTTGCTGGTGCTCAGTGGTTCTCGACCCTGGACCTGAAGTCAAGTTACTGGCAGGTGGCTCTAGACCCGAGAGACAAGGAGAAGACTGCATTCTCGACAGCCCAAGGATTTTGGCAGTTCACAGTAATGCCCGTTGGCCTCTGCATCGCACCGCCACATTTCAATGCCTCATGGAATCAGTAATGAGAGGATTGGCGTATGACGCATGCCTGCTATACTTGAACATCATCAATGCCCGCAAGAATTTTGAAGAACATCTTGAAAACCTGGGCAAGGTGTTGCGGAAACTAAAGGCGACCAATTTGAAGCTAAATGCAAAGAAGTGCCAGCTCTTCCACAAGGAAGTTAACTACTTGGGCCACAGTCTAACCAACCGGAGTGGCCACAGACCCGGAGAAGACCCAGGCTGAGAGAGATTGGCCTCGCCCAAAGGATAAGCGAGAGTTGCGCAGTTTCCTGGGTTGTGCAGTTATTACCGCCGCTTCATAAAGGGGTTCTCAAACATCGCCAAACCCCTCACCCACCTGACAGAGGAACACTGACTTTATATGTGGACGGATGACGCCGAAGGCTCTTTCCAGCACCTGGAGGAGACCCTGTGCAGTGCTCCTGTTTTGGGATTCCCACAACCAGGTTGGCTTTCATTGTGGACACCGACGCCAGCGACCATTGCGTTGGACGCGTCCTATCGCAAATCCAGGACGGCCATGAGCGGGTGATAGCCTACTACAGCATGACGCTATCCAAGGCAGGGAGGAGCTACTACGTCACCCGACAAGAGTTACTGGCGGTAGTAAAGACATTGGAGCACTTCCACAAGTACCTGTATGGTCAGCCATTCCACCTGAGGACTGACCACTCCGCCCTAACCTGGCTACTGAGCTTTAGAAACCTGGAAGGCCAGACAGCACGTTGGGTCCAGAGGTTGCAAGAGCACAACTTCACCTCTGAACATCGTAGAGGGAAGAGCCACGGTAACGCAGACGCCATGTCCCGAAGACCCTGCCCAGAGGAGTGCGGCCAATGAATAAGAGTGGAAGAGGAGCGTACCGCACCAGTCCGAGTAGTCACGGCAGTGCCTGCGGATGGCTGGGATAGCGCAGACCTGAGGAGGGAGCAGCTGGCGGACGCAGACTTGGGGCCACTCTTGAGGGAAGTGGAGGCAGGGACAAGACCAACTTGGGAGGACATCACAAGGAGGAGCACCACCTACAAGTCCTACTGGGCCCAATGGGACTAACTGAAGACCAGAAATGGCGTGCTGTTCAGGGTTTGAGTCCAGAGGTTCTACTCCCATTAGCCTTGAACCCGTAGGAACAAGACCCGGGCCTCTTTCAACCAGGGAGTTATCCGAGCTGTCCCAAAGGGCGCTCGGCATCCTCCGTGGGGCTTTCCGTAGGGCAAAACCTGGTTGCCTAACAAGCCCCCCCATCTGGTCCTATGGACACAAGACGGGATGGAAGTGGATACGCCACTTAGTGCGCCAACACCAAAGGTGAAGACTACCGATATGACCTCGGTGGGGCCGCCTGGTGATCTAGCACACCTTCTACTAGCTTTGCAGGCTAGTACCCGGGAGAATTAATGGCTTCCCTCAACCCCGTCCGAAGACGTACCCGAATTCCCACGGGTATCAGGAACACACTGCCCCCTCGAAGCCATCCCAATCCGAACAACTCCCGAAGGAGGGGCTCAGATGTTCGGCCCGAGGTTCCTCTAGTAACGTCAGAGGTACCACGAGTGCTAAGGGTCCGCAGCGCCCGCACTTTGGCAGCTGAAGGGGACGGATCCCCTCCCCTACGGGAGCTGTTCAGGTTATGGGAATCGCCTGATGGGAAGACGCAGAGAGAACAGTTGGTACTTCCCCGAAGCAAGGTCCCAGAAATCTTGGAGGAAGTGCATGCAGGTACTTCAGGAGGACACCTGGGAGCAAACTGAACGATCGACGAAATCCGACAGCGCTACTACCGGCTGAGGCTCCGCCTCCCCTGTGATCTGGCTTTTGGAAGCCCCCGGATGCAAAACAGCCAGCAACCGAGTATGTGGAGAACCTGGTGGACCATCTCCACGACATGCATGAGATGGCTTGTCATAACATCCAGAAGGCGCGCGACGGTATGAAGACCCGATACGACAGGCAAGCCAACAGGAAGGGTTCCAGCAGGGTGACCTAGTCTGGTTGTACCGCCCTATCTGGACCAAGGGACGATGCCCGAAGCTCCAGTAACCATGGCAAGGACCGTACCGGGTGGTGAAGAGGATTAACGACGTGGTCTACCGCATCCAGAAGGTGTCCCGAGGGAATATGTTGGTGGTACACCTGGATCGTCTGGCCCACTACAATGGTGCTGTTCGGGACGACCAGCCTTGAGGAGGGAGCAGTGTCACGAAGCCTCTATCTACAATTGTGCGGCTTGTTTATACAAACAGCCGCAAATAAACACTTAGTGTATCACAGAGATAAAGACTTGCCAGCCCAGATAGGGTTTCATGCTTCTGGAAGGTGATAGAATATTCAGATTACGTCATTATATGCCTTGTTTATTCTAGAAACATCTAGTGATTGTACAGAACAGTCTCGAATTATAAACGAGGTATTTAAGGAAGTGACGAGTTGTGTAATGAGTGTTGTAATGAGAGCCGATCAGAACGTTGTTTGTTATTGTCATGGACCTTGGTATATTGTGGTGTGTATGTGACGTAATGTTGTTACGTGAGAATTGAACAGTGTATTGCTACGGAAATAAAGAACATTTCGAATTTCGGCAAATTGGACTTTTAATTCTACGAACCCACAAAGTCACAATTATATTGTACTCTTTTATATATCCCTTTAGGCCACGCCATGGCTCAGTGGTTAGACCGCTTGGCTCTCACCAAGGCAGCCCGAGTTCGATCCCAGGCGACCGCAAAGTGAGATTTGTGGTGGACAACACGGTGTTGGGGCGGGTTTATTCCAGGACCTCCGGTTTCCCCCGCCATCTCATTCCACCGGTGCTCCATCTTCATCTCATGTATCATCAGTGTCACCGCCTGCGGTGCCGTATGTAGTAAAAGCAGGCATTAAACACTACACATCACACACTACACTACACAAATATCCCATCTTGTTTAAGGGTACATTAACCAGCCTGTAAGTTAAACTGTTGATAAATGCATGCTTGTGTTGTCTTGAGTTATATGCATCTGATTTTATGAAATGTTCTGTGTATGTTTCTTTCCTACATATGCCAAATCTAATTTGGTATGTTTTCTGATTAGTTTCAAGTCTAAGAAAGGAATTTCATGGTTTGTCTCTCTTTCTATGGAAAAATTTACTGCAGGATTTTGTAAATTAAGTAGTTTTAATGCATCATCCACCTGTTTCTCATTTACTATCGCCCAGATCCACATATCTATACCAATGTTTGAAAATTAGTGGGAATGCCTTTGTGATATGGGTTTCCGAAAAGCTCATGAAAAGGTCTGCCAGAAATAGGGACAATGGGTTGCCCATAGAGCAGGTCATTCACTGCTACTGAGCTAGCAAAACAATACTGAGGTCACATAGTGCAAGCCAACCATGCATGCACACAATCCTTGCCAGGCAACAAAATAACCACTCAGTACAGGAAGTACTGTATGCCACTAAGAATTTTATATCAAGACCAACAGAAACATGTTTTGTAGTCTCCAAACCCATCCCCCCCCCCCCCCACCAAAAAAAAGCTGAGAGATAGAGAAATAGCATGCTCAAAAATGCAAAATTAGATAAACACAAAACTATATTTGAAAGTAATGAGTCGGTAATTCAAAAACAAACATCACTTAATAAATACATCACTGTTTCTAACCTTTTGCTTCAAATAACAAAACTATATATTCTAATCAACATAACAGATGAAGATTTTCAACAAAATTCCCTCACTCCAAATCATATTGGAAAATTGCATAGAAAAATGTTTGTTATTGTTTTCATAAACAAAGCACAATTTTTCTTAATGAGTAATAAAATAAACATTTTAATTTCTTGGACCTTAAAGTTCACATTATTCTGACTGAATTTTATATAATTTTGTTAATTGTTAAATCATAGGGGGAAAAAGTTCACTGACTTATAAAATTTATGTCAAACAACGTCTTCTATAGCATGCACCATTCTGTATTTGAGTTACACTTACCTGTACCACTTGGGCTTAATACAGAGGAGCAAATCCGCTTCCTTGGAGGTTCAGAACCTGAACTCTCATCCTCACTGCTATCTGTAAAATTCAAAGCATAATTTCAGCAAGTTACGGTGATTTCATACTGAGATACATAATCTCTAGGAAAATAATAATACATAATTTACCAAGAACATTGTTATGCTGAATTAAAGGAAGTATTTAACATGTTATAATGGTTGTATTTTTGAGGCATGTAGGATGACATGTAGGACATGTAGACATGTACGGGATATTCATACAAAATTTGTTAAAGTAAATCTATGAAATTGGCTTTTGTACAGCACTACTAAATCTGCCACCTTCAATGTGTGTTCACTGTAGCACTGTGGCAAAACAGAGGTTAAACCTGCAGTAAAGGTCACAAGTTAGCTTCTCACATGTAAGCAAACAATTTTTTCCCCTTCTCTTGATGTTCAATCAACACATTCCAGCTATTTGCAAAGTTAATATAATAGTTATCATGATTATTCTTCTTTAAGGGTTTATTCTACCAAACAACAATATTCTCTACATGAAAGTATGTGGTGCACAAAACGGTGTGATAAAGCTTCAGGAATGAACAATTCTCTCTCAATTAATTATAGAGTAGCCATACTTCCATAAAGTCCCTGCATTTAAAGAATCTAAGCTTAGAAGTGAATCCCCTCCAGCTCAGTGGGAGTAGTATGAAGTGTGACTGTGCGCTACTCTAAGGGGATTGGGGAAGCTCTGTGATGTCATCCAAATCGTCTGCTTCACTCAGTGTAAGAAATAAGAATCTCACATGATAATTTCTGTTTATGCAAGCATTACCACACGTCAGCAGCTTATTTGCCTTAACTGACTTCCGCCATTCCACAACCACACAAGAGCTTGGTCCCGTACAGTACTTTCCTCGTCTGTAATCAACAAAACACTGACTTTCATGCATACAAGTTTGCGCGTGTGACGGCTGGATGACTTGCATACTGGATCACTGCCATTGCCAGGGACTTCGGAAATACAGCTATTCTACCATATTTGACAATGGTAGAACATCCACGCAAAGATATAGGCACAAGGATGTCACTGCTTGCACTAGTCAAAATATGTTTTCTGCTCATAAAGCTGTAGCTCATATTGAGAGTCCCTGCATCTACAGCACAAAGGTGGATGAGATTATTCAGGGAAAGGATTAAATGCTGTTGTACTGGTTCAGGAAGAAGACGTGTGTCAACACCCAAAATAAATGCAGCTTTAATTGCAGTAGCAGAGAGGAACCCTTTCCAAACCTTTTGAAAGGAAGGAATTTTCGCATTTCCCTGATTCAGCTCAAACAGCTATGCAACATATAAATGATTCAGGATTTCATGTGCAAACAGCAGCTAAAAAACATCTGACATGATCATATTGTTTTGCCTTGCACTAGCAGAGGAAAATGCCAACCACGATTGGAATAACATGATATTCACAGATGAGGTGACATTTTCTTTCACACGTAAGGGAAAAATGATAGTTCATTACCCCTGTTCATTAGATTTGAACCCTTTTGAGAATGGGCAGGCTGAGGAGAAAAGGGGGCTGCACTCTAATGTCCCAATAGATGGACGAAGGACAAAAGATGGCTTCTAACACAAACTCAAGAAACCTGGGATCTTGTAGCTTCTCATCCATCTTACTGTAGGCATTTCATTTTGTCTATGCCCTGAAGATTGAGAGTGTTATCCGTGCTTAGGGTTCATAAACTCGATATTAATTATGTTTATTTTTGTATTTTCAGTTAGAACATAACAGATAATCAAACTGAAAAATTCAATGTAGTGGCGAGGACTTGAACCACGGATCTCCTGGTTTCTGTCCAGTCGCTCTTACCCATTGAGCTAGCATTGGCCAATGTGACATTCTGGCAATAAATTCTCCAACTGACTCATATATTTTCCTGGTTAACCACTAGGGGCTCTCGTATTCGAGATACACTGTTTGTGGAGAGTTACTATTGTAAGTGCTTGAGTCCCAGGCTCCTCCATTAAACTCTTATTATTTAAATTAATTGATGCAAATTAATCGTTCCTTCACACTAGCCGTGTACAGGCTAAGGTTTTGCATAGATAGAGTCAAACTGAAAAATTCAATGCCATGACCGGGATTTGAACCTCCATGGTTGCTCAATGATGTTTGACTTTTATTTTAAGGATAAAAACATCATTCTTATTTGGTAGAATCAGATTGTAAAATTCAATGCCACAGCCAGGATTTGAACTATGGATCTCTCAGTCTCCGTCCGGTAGCTCTTAACCATTGAGCTACCATACACCATGGCCAACATGCCAGCATGACATTAAATTCTCCAAATGACTCGTACCTTTCCCAGTAAACCACTAGGTATTCTCATATACAATGAGATATGGATCATTTGTGTCAACTTACACGACCTATTTTTTATCTTTAGATCTAGAAAATATTGTAATATTTGTATTGCTTCACTGTTATTAGCTTCAGTTTTTACTTATTAACCCCTGAACGTAAAAGCCCGAGTAAACTCGTGTTTATAATTTTTCAAGAATAGTAAAATCACAAGTATACTCAGGTGACTAGCTTCGCAACTGGAAATTAGTTTAAAACCCGAGTTCTCTCGTTATCTTACAGTTTCTTAAAATTTCCGTTAGATTTCATGCTGAACTCACTCCTTTGATTACTGTAAGTGTGCCAACAGATGTCTCTGATTGAGGCACTTGTTTCCTTACGCATATTTTTCAATGTTAGATGTCTTTGTTCCTACCAGCTGTTGTGTGTACCCATATAGTGCACGGTTCTGTGTTTTATAGAAATAGAAAGTGATGAAGATTATAATACTGAATTTAGTGGAACTAAAATTTCTAAAGAAAGCTACATAGGCAGTTCAGAAGAAGCAAGTGACTTTTCCAGCTCATCGGAAGGTGATATTGCAGCTGAGCAAATCATTGCACAACACCATAGGGAGGAATTTTCTCCAAAAGCAGTGGGCAGGCCATCAGCAAAAGGAAATCGTATACAACTTGTTGGCTGACATTTCCCATCCATAATCCCGCCCAATGAAAGGAAGAAAAATTCAACACAAATATGTAGAATGTGCAGCAGTGTGTGTGACGCTAGATGCAAGAGATACAAAGGAATCTAGATATATGTGCACTGACTGTAGCGTATCTTTGTGTGTTGATCCTTGCTTTAAGAGTTTTTCATACAGCAACGAACATATTAACAAAATAAATAATAAAGTATGATTTAAAATATAGGTTAATAAGTCATTTTTGTTGTTTTATGTTGCAGTACCTAATATAAACTTGTTTATATGTATTAGTTTATAAAAGAAAGCATCCTAAGTATTTAACGAGTATACTCGGGATTTAAAACTGGAGGCTATTCAGACACAAAAATCTTTATTGTTATGGTCGTAAAAAAAACGGTTCTATTGTTATGATTATAACTGTATTTTAATGAATATTCAATTGTGACAATAACAAAATTGGTAAAAAAAAAGGAACATACTGGAAATTAATTATTCTTTCACACTGGCCGTGTGTAGGCTAAATTGTGGAAACGTAGAGTCAGACTGAAAAATTCAATGCCATAGCCGGGATTTGAACCGTGGTTCAAATCCCGGCTATGGCACTTAATTTTTCAGTCTGACTCTACGTTTCCACAAAGGAACATACTTTTGAAAATAATAGGTATGCTAAGAGGTTAAATAGTGGTGGCAAGAACAAGAGCTGTTTTTCTCAGCTAGTGGTAATATTGTATAATTCCATTTGGGAAACAAAAACTGTCACTGCCAGATGGTACACCAAAAAAATGTCTGCCACAAGTCTTCAATCAACTGCAAATAAGGTGTCCTAAAACCAGTTTGTGTGGAATTTTGTTACATTGTGACAATGCCTCTCCAAAACTTCAGAAGAAACAACTCGTATTGTGCAAGAGTCAAATACTAGTCCCACTCTCCCTACAGTGCAGATTAGGCTCCATGAGATGTTTTTTTTTTCTATTCCTCAAAATAAAATAAAAAATTCAAGATCAATATGAATCACCTCAAACAGCAGTAATTACTTACAAAGTTGTATCTGCATTCTCTCCAAAGCAGAATTACATTCAGAGTTTGAAAAATTGTAATAATCAGATCTAAATTGTTAAAAGTTTATTGCATTCATTTCCAAAACTTTTCAAAGTACCTCTATATGCACAATATGAATTTACTGATGTAAAACTCTATTTTAGGAGTCAATTCTATGAACCTCTAGATAGTGTGAATGTAACACTTAAATAATGCTTCCAGGAGAGTGAACTTGACAATTCGAAAATTTTGTTATCAGAAAAGCAGACAATGTCAAATCAATTTTTGAGGTGCCATTTATGACTATGAAATTTTGCGTTCACAGAGGGGCATATTACGTGACAGTGTGGACATATTATGTGAATGTTGTGCACAAATTGAGCAATTTTAGTGATGTGATAAAAGTGTTAGTTGAACGTTGTTAGCAAAGTTATTCCTGAATTC
The DNA here is from genome assembly GCA_030765055.1 of Mantis religiosa. NCBI lineage: Eukaryota > Metazoa > Arthropoda > Insecta > Mantodea > Mantidae > Mantis > Mantis religiosa. Next base: position 275,795,158 of record CM060948.1, read on the forward strand.
ATTAAATTTATACTTTGAACTCTGATAGGCCAGTTTTCCCAGCCTCCACCTAAAGATCTTTTTTTGCTTTGAAAAGATTAAAAGCATTATTGTGTTATTCTCTCAGAACAGACCTAAACATGTCACTATTCTAGGTATACATAAGGATAATGTAGAAAACTACGATTTACATGATGCTTGTGACAAATTTATACGGAGAAGTGCAGTCAGGAAAATCACACTTACAATATACAGTACTACATGATGGTGAGTCCATATTTTAATTTATTTTTGTTATATCAGTAGTTACCCAAGACCTAGACTTTAATTATTATATACACAAAAGCTGTTAAAAGTATAAGTGCAGATATTTTATTGGTAACTGAACACAATGCAATGAATAACATTACATTAATATTTGCTTCATTTGCAGAAGTATAATTTTACTTATTAAATTAATTGGGAGTCGATTAATAACACAAAACAACACTCACTTTTAAATTTTCCCGGAACCGGTTTCTGAGGCCTTCCCTCTATCTTCAGCCGGACATCGACTTGTTCTCATTGGTGTAGCTGGCAATATTTTGTCATCGGTCTCCTCTGGTGGCGGTTCGAGGAACTTGCTGAACAAATCTTTCTGGGGGATGTCGAAATTGAATACTTTGTTCCTATTTTTTGAAATAAAGATTTGTTCCCATGTGGACAGTTCTTCTTTTCCTGTTGTATGTTTTAGTAATTTTGGTTCTGGATTTATGTTGTGGTTTTTTTCCCAAAAATGCGTGGCAACTGCTGATTTTTCTAATTGTTTGTATTTTATGTTCCTAAAGTGTTCCTTTGCTCTTGTTTCTAAATTTCTTTTGGTTTTTCCAATATAAATTTGACTACAGTCACAGCATTCAATTTGATATATACCAGATTTTTTGTTAGATGGAATGGCATCTTTGATGTTTGAGCAAATTAGTTTTTTTAAGGAGTAATGCTTCACTGGAGCTAGTTGAATGTTTTGTTTTTTGAAGACTTTTTTGAATTTATCAAAGGCCCATGGATGGTAAGTGAATTTTTTGAAGGTCATTTTAGTTTCTGTAGCTGAGAGGGTTGTGGTTTCCTTTAGTAGTTTCTTCTTTTTTGCTAAGTTCACTTTTTTGTCTACTAGTGATTTGGGAAAGTCATTTTTCTGTGCTATTTCAATAATTTTGTTGTATTCTATTTTGTATTCTTCTGCTGTGAGAGGGATGTTGACCAGTCTGTGTGCTAAACTATTAAAGATTGCCTGTTTGTGGGATCTTGGATTGTAGACATTAGCTTTTATGTAGTTGTCTGTCTGTGTTGGTTTTCTGTAAATGCCAAAGTTTATTCTATTTTTACTTCTGGTTATTTTTAGATCTAAAAATGGTAAATACTCGTCTTTTTCAACTTCTACAGTGAACTTGATGCTTTTTTCTTGAATATTTAAAAGTTTTAGTGCATCACTGATGTGTTTTTTTGGCACTATGGCAAATATGTCATCTACATATCTTTGCCAGAGTTTGAACATCCATGGGAAACCTTTAGTGATCCTTATTTCTAGTGCACTCATGTACAGATCGGCCAGGAAGGGTGATAAGGGGTTGCCCATTGCTAAACCAGAAGTTTGATGGAAATATTTTGTTTGAAACTGGAAGAAATTCTGTTCTATGCATAATTTGGTAAGTTCGATGTAATCTGAAATTTCAAGTGATGACATTCCAAGTGATTTGAGCCATTTTTCTATCAATGTTGGGAGTTGTTTAACTGGTATGCTGGGAAACAGTGATTTAACGTCAAATGAGACTAGTGTGTCTTCATTTAGTTCAGTATCCTTAATGTGTTTTATAAGTTCATAGGTGTTTTTGATGCTTAGGCTATCGAATTTTGGAAATGAGTTGAATTTGTTTATTAGCCACTTTGCAAGTTTGTATGTTGGTGAATTTATACTGCTAACTATAGGTCTCTTTTTATGGATGGTTTGTGTATTTTGGGTGAGCCATAAAGTCTAGGTAAGGTTGGGTTATCTGGTTTAACTGCATATTTGTTTGATATTATACTTGATTTTGCTATTGTTTTTTCAAATGATTTTATGCAAGCTGTTAATGGATTTTTGTTAATGGTTTCATATTCACTGTTAGTTAGCATTTCTTCCATTTTTTCAAGGTAATCAGATTTATCCATTATGACTATTTTGTTACCTTTGTCTGCCTTGGTGTATATGACGTTTTTTTGTTTCAATGAATGGATAATATTTTGTTTGCTCTTCTGAACGGATCTGGTTTTTATTTCTTCCAAAATATTTTCACATTGGCTTTTAAGTGGATTTTGTTTTGATACTGGTAGACACTGTGCCGAAATGTTTATATCTGCAATGTAGTCCAGACAGACAACTACATAAAAGCTAATGGCTACAATCCAAGATCCCACAAAGAGGCAATCTTTAATAGTTTAGCACACAGACTGGTCAACATCCCTCTCACAGCAGAAGAATACAAAATAGAATACAACAAAATTATTGAAATAGCACAGAAAAATGACTTTCCCAAATCACTAGTAGACAAAAAAGTGAACTTAGCAAAAAAGAAGAAACTACTAAAGGAAACCACAACCCTCTCAGCTACAGAAACTAAAATGACCTTCAAAAAATTCACTTACCATCCATGGGCCTTTGATAAATTCAAAAAAGTCTTCAAAAAACAAAACATTCAACTAGCTCCAGTGAAGCATTACTCCTTAAAAAACCTAATTTGCTCAAACATCAAAGATGCCATTCCATCTAACAAAAAATCTGGTATATATCAAATTGAATGCTGTGACTGTAGTCAAATTTATATTGGAAAAACCAAAAGAAATTTAGAAACAAGAGCAAAGGAACACTTTAGGAACATAAAATACAAACAATTAGAAAAATCAGCAGTTGCCACGCATTTTTGGGAAAAAAACCACAACATAAATCCAGAACCAAAATTACTAAAACATACAACAGGAAAAGAAGAACTGTCCACATGGGAACAAATCTTTATTTCAAAAAATAGGAACAAAGTATTCAATTTCGACATCCCCCAGAAAGATTTGTTCAGCAAGTTCCTCGAACCGCCACCAGAGGAGACCGATGACAAAATATTGCCAGCTACACCAATGAGAACAAGTCGATGTCCGGCTGAAGATAGAGGGAAGGCCTCAGAAACCGGTTCCGGGAAAATTTAAAATGAGTGTTGTTTTGTGTTATTAATCGACTCCCAATTAATTTAATTTATACAACAACACTGTTTTCAACACTTCCATGAAAGGATTTATAAGTTTACTTATTTATAGTAGCTTTTCAATTTTCTTTTTAAATTCATATCGGACGAATGAAATTAGTGAAATGATGCTCCAATGGGCCAAGGTCAATACAGCTTACAGTTATCTGACTTTCGTCTTTCAGGATAAGGGAAAACTCTGGAAAAACCTATCTGGGTAACTCACTCTGAACGAGGCTTTTCAAGTTGGTTAGTACCTCCATGTAAGCATGGCATATAAAAGCCATACACATTTATTTCCACCTGAGAGGTGTAATGCAGAGTGGGCACACACTGTGATGAGAAAATGTGTTATTGGAACAGAGTTTGAATGTTTTCTACAAGGCCAATGAACTCACATTACCTAGATCAGAGGTCATGCATTTAGGCATAAATATATGAAAAAAGAACAGTTAGTTGGTACTGAAAACAGTTGTTCATTTCGTGGTACAGTTACGACAATGCACAAAATTTCAGGTAGTAAACTATGGATTGGTTTGTGAAAAAACTATTAGATGAAGAAAAGAAAACACACCAAAGTGAATACACATTAAGGTACCATTTATCACATCATCCTGTATACATAAAATATTCTGTTAACTTTGCTACACAATGCTCACCTGTTGGCAGAGTTATTAAATATAACTTATTGTTCTTACAAACACAAAACTGTTTCTTGCACCATTATCCATAGTTTAATTTATATCAAAATTATACAAGTTTATTTCACGAACCAATTAAGGGAAAAATAACATGAATATTTTAAAATCTTTTAAGCCCACCCAATTTTGTAAACGTTGTAGTCTTTGATCCTCCATCCCTCAGCTATGCTTTGTGGCTTAGGGCCCTCAATCACTTGGGTATGGTAAATCATACTTGGTAATTTTTTGTGTTACGTTTGTATCAATGAATAATTCATTAGCCATTTATGTTAATCATATGTTGGCAGCCGTGAATGACTGCCTGAGACAAGTAGGAGATGGAGGTTGCCATCATCTAGAATTAATCATAACTAAGGCGACAGAAACGGGAATGAATGGGCCTAACAAATATTTAAAATGGTGGTCGTAAGTGGTGAGAAATTCTTATAAACAACTCTTGTTTACAAGATATATTTCTCTACAGTGAAATACAAATTCAGTATAATAGCCTGTGTACTGTGTGGAGATAAGCTGCGTTATATACAAAAACAATGTCTTAAAAATAAGTACAATTTAATTTTAAATGCTGGGAATGCTTGGTAACCTCGCCTATGGGAAGCGTTGAGTGTTCAGTCAGTACAAGATAAAAGAGTATAAATCAGCAGCATTAAGGCATAAAAGGTACGTAATCCAATTCTGAAATACAGTTAATAACAATGTTTAAGTGGATATATTAGCAAAGTGCAGGATAAAAGGAAACTTGCAGGAGAACAAACTTAAAAAAAAGTCACAATACAAGGCGTAACCAAGCTAACCAGGAGTGCCAACAGCAGAAACAGTAAATGAAATCTAGAAGAGTGCTGGAAGCACTATCTACCTGTGAACAATATGTAATATAGAAGCTGGTAAAATCAACAGGCGGGAGTGCGGTTAACATCTGGTGGATACTTATCGAAGCATAAGCTATGAGTGGGCAAGTTAGAAGGAGTCAAAAAGCAGCAGGTGGATTGAACAAACTCACGCAAACACCATCAGGCAGCACTGGAAAACTTGGACCACCGCCACAGAATAAACAAATGAATACGAAAACAGAGTTGTAACAGGATTATTTGCTATAAATGTGATGTTTGAAGACGATCTTTTAGATACCTTGCGTTGCGGCGATCATGTGTAGCAGGAGTTGTGATGATATGCAGCACATTGACTAACCCAAAGATCCAGGTTGGGAAGCCATTTTGTAACAGGAATTCCTTTTATGTACGTGTAAGATATTGTTGTCCCATGTTGCTGCGGCAGTCATGGTTTGTCTGCTGCCCTCCTGGATGGTGATGATAAAGTCACAAGTTGCCAATTCTTCTTGGACCAATCTGGGACTCGGATGTATCATGTATCTAAAATCTCTGGATCTGCTTCAGTCTGAGCTATGAGACCTCTTAATTTTCAGAGCTGGTCGTGAGCGAAAAAGATCAATTTTCTAAATAAACTTCACTACCAATTAATTCTTTTTACTTTTAAAATATCCAGATGTTCAATTCAATTTAATTTATATTATTTATACAATTTTTCATATGAAACATGACAATAGTATCGTATATTTTGATTACAATTATCAGAAAACGAATAATAACTCTTTTACAACTCTTTTAATCTTTTGCAGCACTGAATTCACATCTGTTCACCATAACGTTCTTCCATCAAAAGACGCTTTCTTTCCTAGCTGTTTTACCAAAATTACTGATCTTTCATTCTCACGTTGCCATCACTACCAATCAAACTTGATTTTTACTGGTACACGTCACACATTACATAATCTCATTTTTAAAACTACCAATCATAAAACATTCACATCATATCACTTACATGTTGCATCATCTCATGACCTACTGAATTTTAACAATTTCTTTTCTTACTCATTTTAACATGTCCATATTGATTCTTAAACCACATATTTAAACATTTTTCAACTCTCAGGGCCCAAACCCAAACAACTGTTACAGAGTGCAACAAAGAGGAGGGGAAATGCTGCAGGAAGACAAAATGAAGTCATTGACAATACCTCCAGCAATAAAGAATAACAGCAATGAGGACCTAATGCCAATTCTAACAGAAATTTTACGAGAATTAAAGAATTTAAAGAGATAAAATTTAGAATTCAAGAATGAAATGCAACAGGAAATCAAGGACATGGAGGAACAAGTAAAAGAGACGAGAACTGAGTAAGGAAGCATAAAAACCTTGAAAAAAAAGCTGAATGGTGATGATGCTCAGCTGCAACAAAAGATACAACGGACAGAAGAAAAAATATATGGCAGAGGACTTTAGAAAGAGATAGAAAGAAAGAGCAATATCATAATCAAGAACAAGGAAATGATACCTACAGATAATGATGAAGCTAGAAAAGCAATAGACACCAAAGTGAGAAACATACTAAACCAACTAGTTACAAACCTAGAATACTTGCACACAACCTATTTGGGGAAAAAAAAGAATGAACAAAGGCCTCACAAGTAGTATTCAACAGGTTCAAAGACAAGAAGAATATTGTGACTTTGTGGGTTCGTAGAATTAAAAGTCCAATTTACAGTAATTCAAAATGTTCTTTATTTCCGTAGAAATACACTCTGGTAAATTCTTACAGTAGCAGAATTATGTCACATACACAATTACAATCTACCAAGGTCGTTGACCACAAACAAAAGTGCTCACTTTCATCACACACCAGCTTCAATTACAACTCTCGTTACAGCTCTGTTTATGACCACTCCGCTGGCGTGTTGCCTCTTATATATACCTGCATTAATAATTCTAGATTGTTCTATAACAAACAAAAAACCAAATGTTCTCTATTAGTGACGATGTCACTAGAATTTTCCATCCATCTCGCCTTATCTACCTCGGCAGATCTTTATCTCCACGCTATCTTTATCTTTTTTCAGTAAGCTCATTATCTCCGTGATACACTATCCATCCGTTATCTCTCCGCGCCGAACCTTCTGTGTGCGTCGCCACGACAATATAGTGACAAACAAAACCAAACTACAAAGCCAAGAATCTTTCACAGGTAATGATTTTACAGCAAACGAAAGGAAAATACATGCCGAATTGAGACAGATGGCAAAGGAATAACAGATAAGGGTAAACCCGCTGAAGTAGGCTGCCAGAAAATACGAATCAACAGGCAGTGGGTAAACTGGTGGGACCTCGTTTCAAAAAAACAATACTTATAGTATCTGGAGAGATGACCATCAAAACATCACCCAAATAACACAGCAAAACAGGAGCTAATATTATCTACCTTAAAAATAAGAATGCATATGACAGAGGACAGAAAAATAGAACCTGAAAACTCACTACAGCAACTAAGATTTGACTACTAGGGCTGAGCGAAATTTGCAAATAAGGGAGGCAATAATTGAAAAGCAAGATGGTTACATATTCAGCTATTTTGGCAAAAACAAGGAACACAAGGGCATGAGATTCATCATAAAGAAACATTTGAAACTGTCCATACAAGAAATAAAAGAAATTTCAGAAAGAATAATGGTACTAATCTTGGTAAACAAAGGAGTGAAAATTGCAATAACTCAAGTCTATGCCACTATAGAGATAAGTTCAAGTGAAGGAAAAGAAGACTTCTACGACCATATAGATGGCACAGTAAACAATTACAAATCAGATAGAAACCTTATAATGGGTGACTTTAATACTAAAGTAGGATTCCGGATATATGAGGACAAGGAAAAGATTGTATGGCTATGGGCAGAGAAACAATAGGGGAGACAGGCTAATCCAGTTTGCACGGGGCCAGAACCTCAGAATCACAAACATATTCTTCAGGAAACCACTAACCAGCAGATGGACATGGTGCACACCAAACGAAATCACTAAAAATGAAATAGATTTTATCCTGTGTAACAACTTGGAAGGAATATCTGACATTCGTTTTAAACTGCCTAAGATTTGACACCGACCACAGAATGTTACAACTAAAAATCAATGTAAAGAGGAAAGGAAGGCAATTCAAAATCCCCCAAAGACCAAAACTTCACAGCATAGATGCCGAGAAATACATAGAGAAACACAAAGAAGAGGTTGAAAAACTCAGATGTGAAGATTTGCCAATACATGAGCACTAATGCAAGTTGCAGAGGAATCAGAGGAGAAGAAAGGAAATATTGCAAATAGAAGTTTCGAGAAAGTACAATAAGGATGATTGAAGAAAGGGAGCAACTAAAAGCATGCTGTAATACTTCCATGTGGCTAAGAATCAAATTGGTGGAAATGAACGAAAGAGACAAATCCGTGACAACCTATGGGCACATAAAACAAAACTCAATAGCATCACGAAAGACTTGAAATCAATTAGAAAAATCAGGAAACTGATAAGTAGTGGCAAGAACTGGATGTCAGGATGAAGACAGTAGGGGAAACCATATTGCTGTAAGGCAAAACATAATTGATCATTCTAACGAATTCTACAGGTAGCTTTATTCCAGCACTAATGCACTAAGGATCACGAAAAATTGGCAAACATTTCCATACAAAGAAGAAATAATGAATGCTTGAATTGTAGCCACATTTTTTAAATTCCAACAAACTTAAGTATATTTAGTGTAAATTTATTTTGAGGAATTAATCCTTAAAGAATTAATCCTTTTAAATACATTACTCACGTATATGGGTGATTTTTAATTAATTAGAGCCAACTGAAAAATTCAATGCCATGGCCAGGATTTGAACCACGGATCTCCTGGTTTCCATCCAGTCGCACTAACCCCTTTGAGCTACCATGGCCAACGTGCCTTCCTGATATTAAATTCTCCAATTGACTCATGATATTTCCTGGTAGACCACTTAGGGTTCTCATATTTGAGATAACCATTTGTGGCGACTTGCTATTGTAAGTACTTAATTACCAGGATTTTTATCGCTGATTATTTTTAATGTAAATTTATATTGAGGCAATTTATAAATTTATATTGTAAGTACTTAATTACCATTACATTAAATTCTCCAATTGACTCATTATACAAATTATACAAATGGTTATCTCAAATATGAGATCCCTAAGTGGTCTACCGCAAAATATAATGGGTCAATTGGAGAATTTAATGTCAGGAAGGCATGTTGGCCATGGTAGTTCAAGGGGTTAGAGCGACTGGACGGAAACCAGGAGATCCGTGGTTCAAATCCCGGCCATGGCATTGAATTTTTCAGTTGGCTCTAATTAATTAAAAATCATCCATATATCGGAGTAATGTATTTAAAAGGATTAATTCTTTAAGGATTAATGCCTCAATATAAATTTACATTAAAAATAATCAGAGATTAAAATCCTGGTAATTAAGTACTTAAGTCGCAGCAAATGGTTATCTCAAATATGAGAACCCTAAGTGGTCTACCGGGAAATATAATGAGGCAATTGGAGAATTTAATGTCAGGAAGGCACGTTGACCATGGCAGCTCAAGGGGTAGAGCGACTGGACGGAAACCAGGTGATCCGTGGTTCAAATCCCGGCCATGGCATTGAATTTTTCAGTTGGCTCTAATTAATTAAAATTCACCCATATACCGCAGTAATGTATTTCAAGGATTAATTCTTTAAGGATTAATTCCTCAATATAAATTTACATTAAAAATAATCAGCGATAAAAATCCTGGTAAATAAGTCCTTACAATAGTAAGTCGCCACAAATGGTTATCTCAAATATGAGAACTTAAGTGGTCTACTGGGAAATATAATGAGTCAATTGGAGAATGTCAGGCGGTTCCTCCATAAGTTTGCAGGTTTGCGCTAAACCCACTGATTTTGAATGTACAACAGGTGCATTAAAGCTGTACTTGTTTGCATTGTAACTTATGTTTCTGGGTGTAAATATAATTACTGTAAAGATGCACCATTAGTACCAAAAGATAAAGGTTTAAGAGACCAATGGATCAGATCAGATGCATACAACACTGACAATTTTTTTATAAGGGGATAAATTCCCTTGTGATAGTGGTTCATTTACAACAGTTCCAAGAAAAAAAATTTGTTGACTAGTGTAATTCACCATCCCTCATTACCTCACCTCCATAGACCATTTTTGTTTCTATTTTCACTTTATATACCCTTTTTAACCATGTAATTTGCATTTCAGGGATTTTCCGTACACATGATCTTATGGCATTAGTTGCTACTTTTGCCTTAGCTAAAATATTAGTCTTGTGGTCATTCCACCTCCCTTTGCTGCTTCTTACACCTAAATCAAATTTCCTTACTATTTCTTAATCTTCCACATATCACTTTTCCTCTTTCTTCAGTTCACATCTGTTTTGGAATATTTTCTTTGACTTTCTGAAATTAATTTTTAAAGTCCACTTCATGCAAAATTTGCAAATAATTTGATTAACTTCCAATTGTGATAGAAGTTATTACTAAATCATCTGCAAAATGTAATCCTAGAACTTCACTATTGTTTACTATAGGAAAACATAGCTCACCTATATTTTATCTAATATTTCATCTTCAAATAAATTAAATAATATGGGACTGAGTTTATAACTTATTGTAATCCCACATTGCAACCTTTTCTTTTCATCCTAATATAAAACTTATTGTTCTTACATATATTTTATGTTGATCTAATAAATTTTGAATTTACTCCCTTATTGCTCAGTTTAAACCATAATGCTTCTCTAGTATAGTGTTTAATGCTTTCTCCAAATCAATATCATAAATACTCTGCCTCTTTTATAACTCAAGTATCTATCAAAAACTGATTTAATGATGAATAAATTATCTACTGTTCTTTTTCCTTTTCTAAATCCTGCCTGATATGCTGACAGTTTATCTTCTATCTCAACCCAGCCCTGATGTCTTCTTGCTAAAATCCCATATAAACTTTTCCAAGGACTGATACCCTTAATGGGTATCTAATCTTTGCTTTTCCTTTATAAATGGACAGTTATACCTCCCCTCCTTCAAATATGTTATTGAACAGTTTCATCGACAACTCTTTTCTTTTTCTCTATCTTCTACTCATTTTCTCCAGATTTCCCCTCGGATTCTGTCAATTCTGCTGAATTCTGCTGCTCTGTTATTATTTGTCTCATTTCCTTGTTTCTATCCTGCTTATTTTCTGGTCCAAAATATCCATAAAATCTCTATCTAAAGTCCAGCTCAAACTTTTTACTTTGGTTCCCCATACATAATAGGCCCTTAAGATAGTCCATATTTTTGGCACTATAAAATGTTCTCTTTTTGCATTTTTGTACATATCCCTAATTATTTGGCTTACTCTATTATCATTTCTAATGGCTGCTTCAAATAAGTCTACTGGTTTTCTCTACCCATTCCTTCCTTTCTAATTCAATTAAGTATTGATATGCCATTTCACTGTTACAAAGTTTGTTCTTAATTCTTGTTCTTCTTTTACTTTCCATCTTCGTAATAAATACGACTCATCTAAAAATTAATTCTTAATTCTTGTTCTACATTTCTCTCAGGACTGTTACTTTCCACATCAAACCATACCTTTCTTATATTATAGTTATTTTTTTTGTTTCATTCTAAATTACACAGCATTGTAATGTATTGGTAAGCTAGTATATTAGTGAAAACAATTTCTTCTTTTACCTCTAACCACAGTAATTGTGACACACATGTCTTGAAATGCATAAATTAATAATACTTTATGTTAATGTAACCACAGTCTGCATGGAATATAATAAACACATGAAACAGCACGCACATTATTGGTATTATTCGTGTTTCATACAGTGCACAAATAAGTATTTCAAATACTCTTGCTTTGCTAACGTGAAGACAAATTTATATTGTAGTTACTAAAACAAACAATAAATCACAAGTACATAAAGTAATATAGCAGACAGAATGTGTAAACAACTCAGAAATTACCACCAAATACATGCGCTGTTCTTCTCAAACTCAAATCCCAGGGTCAAGTCTGTTTCATTCTAAATTGTTCTGAGAGAAATCGTGAGACCGGGCCTTAAGTACATTATTCTTCCCAACTTCCATGAAGTCTGATTCATTTGAGTTATTTATGGCTAACTTCTTTGAGGAAATTATACCTATGCTTCACTGCACCTCAGTTAGATATTGGGGTTTTAAAACATTGCTACATTGCTTACACTGTGAATCACCCATTCCTCAGATCAGTTATTGCCAGTTGTGTGTGGAAAACTGAGTTTGCTTGAGTGTTCCGTTACCTTGTGTGTAGTAAGCCTACTTTGTTAAAATACTTTGTCATGGAATCAAAACTTAGTGGCAGCAGGATTAGAGGTAGACCGAGGAGTCATGGTTCAAGACAAAGATCACTTACATCAGGGTGCTTCATTGCACGGCCAATGAGAATTTGTCTGTCCTCTCAGTGGATTCTTTGAACAAGAGCAGAATTTGCTTCTTCACAATGAACAGCTAGTTCCTTTCAACCAAGCAAGAAAAAAAACTGTGTGTGTCCTTAAAATAAGTTAAGTGTTGCTAGAATCTCTAAAAACAGAAGCAGCTACAGCCAGGTCTAGATTAGATTAGATTAGATTGATTTGCATTCAGTAGGTTCACTTGTAGCCAGAAAAGGCTGTGAAAATTGAACATGCCCAGAGGTATAAAGTTTAATAGCATACATATGTACAAAAGTTAACATAAGACATATTATAATATACAGGCAATATGAACAACAATATGGAAAACAAAGCAGGGATAATTATATATGATACAAAATGAAACACTTTTTAAACCAGCTTTCACTTGGCTTATGCCAGTACGTCTCAACCTTTTTGCAATGGATACCATTCTTGTTATTTATTAAATACATATACATTAAAAATATACTTTCAACTTGCATCAAATATTTATTAGTAATGATTTGTCATTGGAATAGTTAGATACTACTTATAGAGCTACAGAAACATTATCAGGATAATTTGTCATTCAGATAATCTTGTACAGAATAAAAAGATTATGAGCAAAGGTACTTAACAGCTTTTTTAAAAGCACCAAAATTATCAACTTTTTCTTTAAGAACATTAGGAAGTGCACCAAATATTTTGATAGTTTCATAATGCACACCTTTCTGGAAGCAAGAAAGTTTAGCACTGGGATAATGGATATTATACTTTTGTCTAGTGTTTATTCTGTGAATTACATTATTTGTTGCAAATAAGGCACGATTGCATACAAAGTATTTTAGGACGGAGAATATATACATGCAAGGAAGCGTTAATATCTTCAATCTTGTAAAAAGATCTTTACAGGAGCATCTGGTGTGGGTGTTAGTAATGATTCTTATAACCCTCTTTTGCATAAGAAATATTTTTTTACTTTCTACTGAGTTGCCCCAAAATAAAATTCCATATTCCATAATAGAGTTAAAGTATGCAAAATATACTAATTTAAGTGTGTCAATAGAACTCACATTAACCAGCTCTCAGATAGCATAACAGGCAGAGCTGAGTTTAAGTAACATATAATTTATGTGAGCTTTCCAATCTAAACATCTGCCCACTTGAAGGCCCAGAAATTTTATGATGTCAATTTCTTCTAATAACATATTAATCCCGATTTCTATTTCAGTATGTGATGTACGACAGGTTATAAATTTGACCACTTTTGTTTTGTCTAGATTCACAGATAATTTGTTCGCTTTAAACCAGCATGACATACAGTTCAAAACATAATTCATTTTAATTATACACTCGTTTAAATTTGTACTGGTCACCAGGACACTAGTGTCATCAGCGAAAGTACTTTCAATGTCCTTTATATAAAGCTGGTCATTTATATAGATCAGAAATAATAAAGGCCCTAACACGGAACCTTGGGGTACTCCATAAGTTACTACTTTCCAGTTTGAAGTTTGTTTTTCATAACCAATATCACTGACAGCTACTTCAACACTCTGTTTTGTTTTCTTTCATTTAGATATGATACAAACCATCTTAAATGTTCATTTTTTAGTCCATAGAATTCCAATTTTGCTATAAGAATGTCATGATTAACACAATCAAAAGCCTTTGCTAGATCACAAAAAATTCCACCTACATGTCTTTTATTATTTAAGGCAGTCAACACTTCATGTGTAAGTTTGTAAGTTCCAATATTAGTCGATATTCCCTTTCTGAATCCAAACTGATCACTGAAATTGTAATCTATCAGGAATTTTAACTCCTGGGAAACAAAGACCAAGAGCACCTCCAAAGTTATCAATTAAATGCCATAAGAAGGCACATCTATGATTATAAGGAGCATCCTACAACACGTAAGCTTCTTTCTTCGCTTAAAGAAGCACAGCTATTTCAAGGAAGCCTCACCTCTTTGAACAAAGTCTTCCATGATCTGGGATTTAAGTTAAAAAAAAAAAAATAAGTAACAAAGAACTATTACTTGAAAGATTAGATGTAGCATAAAGGGCTTTGGTTATAAGAGAAATGCTGAATAAGAACTTATCTGAAATGGTGTGGTTGGATGAAACCTGGGTAAACGCTGGACATACTGTGTCAAAGGGCTGGACTGACGGCACACTTGAAAGTGCTACAAAACGACCTACTGGAAAAGGTGGTCACTTTATTACTGGTCGTGCTGGTATTCACTTGGTTTTGTTGAAGATGTCCTCCAGCTCTTCACATCGAAAAAAACTGGGGTCTATCACGAAGACATGGACAATGACCATGAACTCTTGTGGATCAAAATTCCAGCATACTGAGGCCGCTGATATGACCATTTCAACTGACAGTCTTTAATAAATTATTTAAGAAATCCTCACGCCTGTGAAGGCGCTACATTGCAGTGAATGTGTATTGAGAACTGATTTCTATTCTTAAAGTAGACTATTACAGATTAAATGTGTATGTTTTCGCTGAGGTGAGATAACTCGAACGCTTGTTTATGTTTCGAGTACTGAAAGTGTAAAGAGGGAGATATACGTAACTTGCTATCTGCTTCTCGGCAAAACTGCTGCTGCCCGCGTGGAGACACAGATGATCTTCTTTTAAAAATCAGACTATAATTATGCTCCTGTACCTCGACATTAACACCACGAATATGGAAACAAATACATTAGTAATTTTTAGCAATTTCATTTGTATTTTATTCGGTTATAAAAATGTTCTTAATAAAACATCCACTAAAAATACAAGAACGCCTCCACCACGGTGAAATTTATTTTTCCTGTTCTATAAAAATTCTAGGTTATACTACACAAAGCGGGTATTAGGAAAACACTGAATCTAATATATAAAAGAAAAACCACGACTAAAGATGTATATTAAAATTTCATGGAAGCATTGAATTACCTGTGAAAGAAAAAAATGTAATATTATGATCTTACTGGTGTGGAGGACTTTACCTTCATTTGACGGTAATTCCATTTTCAACCGCGACATCATGAACCTCAAAACGTCAAACTATACATTAGCCCATTTCTTTAGGTACGTCAAACTCCTATTTATTTTAAAGCATGTTGATTGCAAACATCTCGTTTAGCTTTGGCTACAAAGAAATTTACTTCATATGCACAAAATCCAAACATTTACACAAACTATTAGCCAATGTTCATTACTACAGGGAGACAACACCACCAATGCAAAATTGACGCAGCTTCGTTTATTTTCACAGTTGATAAATTTATTCCGCTTCAATTAATGTTATATACTTTAGAAATACTGCCTTCTTTTTATCTAGGAATCGAACGGAGTAAAAGTGATATCAAAACGATACAACAAATAATCCACGATATCTTTTAGTTTTAGCGTATTTCTTCGAAAACAAGACTCCGCAATATGTTGGCTAAATTGTAAATCGAATAATCCAAAGGAAATCAAATGCATAATTACATTATGATAATTTAATTAAGCAGCTAAAATATTTAAATAAATATTTTTACATACACAAGTAATTACAAAATTAATAAAATATTACTTTTTATACACACATGTGCAATCCAAGTATACTACTTGTCTTATTAAGAGTCTATCCGATTACAGGCGTTTCTAACGATTTCGTCTTCCGTTTCGTCTGGTTTCGTCTGTGAGTGCCCAGTTCTAGCTCTCGATGAAAATGGCGATAGGAGACTATCCAGCGGAATACAACCCTAAAGTTCATGGACCATATGATCCAGCTCGTTATTATGGCCCACGTAAGGTTTTAACGTAATCCGGAATTTCACTTGTGTTAAATCACATAATTTTTAATGTGGACATTATGCAAACTCCTGGAATTATTTGATTTAGTATGTATTTTATTTTCAGCTGATGTCCCATTTGGTCAAGTTAAGTTAGGAGAATTAGGTGGATGGTTTGGACGCCGCAATAAGAGCCCGAGAGCAATGGTTGCTGCAGTTAGTCGTGGTAAGAATCTTGTAAATGGTACTTTTTGATCAAACCGTTTCTTAAATTAGGAATTAACTTGAACTACACTACAAATCCTTGCCATTGTTAAAAGTATAATTGTAAGCTATTCCTGGCGGTTCATACGAAAAATGATAAGGCGGAGTTTCTAGGTTACAGAAGAGATAGACAAAACGCAATATTATCCAAGGCCAAGTAAAAAGGAATTGAAGTAATGAGCACTTGGCTATTAACAAAAATTAAAAGCAGATAAGGATGTACTATGCAATTAACTAGCAAAAAGCAAATATATTTATATCAAATAAATGCTTATGATAAACCCACAATTGTATATCTACATTGTTGCATATCAATGGTAAAGTATGTTTCCTGCTGAGGAATAATGTCATCACATTTTATACACGGATGTGGTACACTTTATTTCAGCTACATTTTTCCTAGTAGCAGAGCAAATCTTATCTGGGGCCTCAGTAGTACAACACATTCTAGTAATAAAAATGAGAAAACAATCCCCACTCATATGACTAATCTTGTACAAATTCCCCTTACAATTGTGTATTCTTTCATCTACTTTATCTAGAGGCAAGGGGAATAAGTGAATGCAGTAGATGTAACCAATAGTCAATGTTCTAAGAGCTGGTCGCTATATGATGGTTTTGAAAGTCTAATCTCTTTATATAACCGAGTGATAAAAAGCACAGAGTGACTCCCTATTTGAGAAAAGTATTTGGAAATTAAAATCAACAAGGAATAGAGATGTACTACTTAGGATCAGTTCCCCCATCCATTGCATGGTGAGGGTGGATATTTAAGGTAAACATGCAATTAACAAGTATAGGGAATTAAGCAAAGGGTCTTCAGCTGTTAAGCATAGCCAATGCATCAGTATACCTAAAACTGATCAACCATTACTCCTTATAAACTCAGGGTTAATATGTTCTCGCCCTGAGATGACTAAAACTGTTTCAAGCTTTAGTAACATGGAACTGGAACCAAGTGGAATTGACCCAAGAAGTAAACAAGGTCCTATCTTAGAAATGATTAGCTCCATCAAAAAAAAAAAAAGTATTGATTTAAATTGTCACCAAGCGGAATAGCTTGACACCAGGTTTTGTCTGGCCTGCAATCGGGAGGTCCGGGTTCGATTCCCGTTGACCTACCTGACCCATGGGTATTTTCGGGGGGGGGGGGGTTTCCAGGTCATCAGGCGAATGCAGGTTATGTTAATTACATCCCCTAACTTCCTGTCCCTTCACTTCAGCTCCATTATCATTTCACATTATTTCTCATCTGTTCTCTTTCAGGGTAGAAGTTTCTGCAGGTGTGTCTATGTTGTGACTCCTTGGGCCGACTGCCCTCTGTCTCTCACCTCATCCTTCCTCCCAGGGATGCTCCAGTTGGGGCTTAGGTACAATAAACCACAGGTTTCTGTGCCGAATCCCCTCTAGTAATTCTAAATTGTGTCATTTAATGAGATTTACATCTTTTTATGTAATAAGATTTTGCCCATCTCTTACAGTTTACCAATTATGCAAAAGTCATCAGAGTGAAGGAATGCTACAGGGGCTATTTCCCAGAAAATTCAGGATGTACATTTTATTTCTTATAAAAATATTTTGCATATACAAATGTTTTAATCAAAATTATTAGAGCCGCTTTTGAGAAACTCAAAAGTTTAAAAAATGAAGTATTTAAAGGATAATTTAGGTGGAACAGGTTTTTTAACCTTGTCACATTGTTGGATTATGCTGAACATAAATGCAAAATTTGGTATTTCAACTTCTCATTTTTTGATTAAGGTGTTCACAGACATGTGCAACCCAGGCCTCTTTGTAAAATGCTTTTAGGGAGGGAGGATCTAAAGAGTAAACAAATATTTTTTGTGGGAGCTTGGCATCAAACTTTTTTGGGTGGAGTGTAGCACTTCTAGATACTGTAAGTAAAAAATTAATACTGTAGCTTTTGTATTGTATGTTCCTTATGTCATAAAATGAGCCAGGCTCAAGGATATAAAAGGTGTCATACAACCATGTAGTTTAAGTTAATTGATGGAAATTATTCATTCACACTAGCTGTGTACAGGCTAAGGTACTGGAACCAGTAGAACCTTGGTTCAATCCCGGCTGTGGCATTGAATTTTTCATGTTGACTGTATCAACCATGTAGTATTTGCAAAAAAAAAAAAAAAAAAATTTCCCCTTCCTACACCTAAGCACAAATTAAAATAGAGGAAAGTTAAAACAAGGAGATAAAACAGTTGTAATGTTCTATTATGTTGTAAATAGTAAGCATGAGAAAGAACTTAATTCTTTTTAAATGTAATCTTTAGTTGTACACAGTTTTGGGAAGAGCAGGAACCTTTTAACGGAGTTGAATGGCTTGTGCAACTTATTTCTGTGTCTAGTATTGCATCTGTGTATCAGAAAATTAAGTTTAAAGATGGTTATAGCTACCAAGCGCATAACACAAGTGAATATATGCCTTGACTTGAGAGTGTTAAAATACCATTTTCTTGAACAGTGGCCTGCATGATTGACGACTTTAAAATTTGTAGTGCTCTCTTTTGTAAGATAAAGATCCTTTTACTGTGTATGAATTAATCTGAAAAGATTACCATAGCTTATGACTGAATGAAAATTAAGCAAGTACAAAGTTCTCACACTGTGATCTAGCAAGTCATACATAGATTTTAGGGCAAAACAGGCTCAGTTGGAGTTTAAGAAATAAGTATAAGCTTGCTCCAGTTCATTTCATTAGTTTTTAACACTAGAAACTCTGTGCAACCTATTTATTGTAAAACCACAATAACTAATTTTCAATTCTGGAATCATTTTATTCTTAGTTCTAAATTGAATATATGTTTTATCATTATTTAGAATTTGTTGACTGTGCCAACTCCTTAACCCTCTGTTGCATGGGGTCTGGGAGGCCAATAGTTTTATTTAAATGTATTTTACGAACGAACGTGCCTACGTAATTGTCTAACTAGGACATCTAATATTACACCTTACTCTAATGTTTTCTGCGGCAACAACTTTTTCTGTTTATTACTGTAGCTGTAATAATGACAAATCAGCAGTTAGGTGTCGTACAGGTCTAGCAGGCCCCATGCACCTACTCCTGTTACATGTTGATGACATGTTTTCCTTCGATAGTAAGTAGTGGAATATTGCTTTGCCAGTGAAAGAAGCCATTAGTACTTTGTCGTGAGTACCAAATGCTACTCATTGCTATTGGACAAATTGGCTGATGTTAAAGTTCACTGTGTTTCTAAATAAATGTGAGAAGCATTATTCTCTTTGGACAAATGGTCACAGTCGACAAACAATTACCTACATTTTGTGGTGGATGTGGTTTTACACAATATATACCATTTAAGCCAAACATTTATTGCATAAAAATATTATGTATGAGTAATGCAAAATGTTCTGCACCACTAATATGGAAATTTATTATGGACAGTAGCTGGATGGACCACATTTGCAAAATAATTCTGTAGAGGCTGTAGTGCTAACTGAACCAATCTTTGGCACTGGCAGAAATGTTACAGCAGATAATTGGTTCATTAGTGTATCCCTGGTGAATGAACTGGGCAAAAGACAACTTTCTGTTGTCGGTACAATACACAAGAACAAGAAGGATTTGCCCTATAATTTTTCTTCTCCAAAAGGTCGCAGCCAATACGAAAGCGTATTTGGCTTCACAAAAGTGCTTCACTAAACACTTGTTTCATATGGAAATTAATTGTTCTTTCACACTGGCCGTGTGTAGGCTAAAGTATGGAAAGATAGTCAGACTGAAATGAGTCAGTTGGAGAATGTCATGTCTGCACGTTGGCCATAGTAGCTCAAGGGTTAGAGCGGCTGAACGGCAACCAGAAGATCCGTGGTTCAAATCCCAGCTGTGGCATTGAGTTTTTCAGTCTATCTTTCCATACTTGTTTCATATGTTTCAAAAGGGTAAAACAGTAGTTTTGATTTCAGATATACATGTTTCGTCAGAACAACTGTCAGAAGATGTCCAAAAAAAAGTCTGAAATAATCATATTACGATACTAAATCTTGAGTTAATGTAATAAATTGTGTGCTACGTACAGTGTAGCCTGAACAACATGAAGGTGGCCAATGGTAATTTTTAACCATATTTTGAATAGTGCAGGTATTAATTCTAGGGTTATCTTTCTTGGAAACCAAAACAAATATTCCACAAGACAGAAATATTTGAAAGTGTTGTCCTTAGCTTTACTGTTGCAACAGCTACAGAGAAGAGCAAGAGCATCAAAGCTACCCAGTGATCTGAAAAAGCTTCTAAAGAAATATAAAGCTGAACAACCAACAGCAGATGAGTTGCTGAATGCACCAGACATTCAAAAAGATACAATTATGAACCCTGTAGTACAGACAAAAAGAATGGCAAAACTAAATAATCAAGTGGGAAATTGAACGCTCCTCTCTGAAAAAACATGCCAAAATTCTTTTCGATAACTACTTAGTCGGGGAAAATAGAGGAAATAGCTGATGACTCTGAGTATTTTCATAAACAAGATTTATTTTAAAAGAATAGTTTATTCTCTGTATGTATACTTATTACAAACTATAATGTACATTATTTGTATTATATTTTAGCTGATGTATTTAATATGACTAATAATAAGTCATGTGTATTTAACCTAAATAAAGCCAAAAATTAGGGCAGGGAAATGAAAAATGAAAACAAAAAGAAACACATATATATATAGTGTGGGCCTCTCAGGACCCACGCGACCAACGGTGTTCTGCCAAGGCATGCGCCTAAGGAGGGTTAAAAGTAGTTGTTGCTGTGGTTAAAGCTCTTCTTATGACTTTCCAGATAAGTACACTAGTGTTGTCTGCAAAAAAGTATTATTTTGGGATGTTCATTGAAATGGCATTCCATTCTTTACTTAATTCTTAAGTTATTTACTGTTTCATAGAAGCAGTAATTTTAATATACACAGTTGAACCTGATTTATGCGTATATTAAGGGAAACAGGGAAGATTACTTGTAACTCAGAATTTCGTCAAATTAGATTTTGATAATTCATCATATTAAAACAAAATAGAAATACATTGGGCCTACTTATGAAAATGTTGTAAACGAAAATATGTGTCAAGAAAACACTTTGAACTTTATCTTGCTTTAAAGGTATTAATTTGGCTTGTCACATTTCTTGCATTATGTGCATACAACTCATTTTGGAAACTTAGAACTTTTTTCACTACAACTTTTCACATTGGTGTAATGCCTATGTACATTTATTGCACTTAACACTTAACTTTCGATATTTCAAGATTTGAGTTATCCCCATTGTGGTCGGTGTCACTTGTGCTTTCTTGATTACCATCCTGTTTTTGGCGTGTGTCAGCAATAATCTTCTCTTCTTGTAGTTCCCCACATACAGATTGTCATCAAAATGCACAAAGGTAACAAAATTTGCACCCTCCTGTAGAGCTCAGTTATAGGCCCAACTTCGTCACTACCGGTAGCATTACCCTCATCAGAGATAGTCTCTTCCTTAAGATACCAGATGTAAAAGTATTTGATTGTGGGGGATGACACCTACTTCCAGGCAGCCAAAATTAAATTCCTTGTCCCATAGTAAGTGCATAAATGCAGAGATCTTAATTTCCCCCATCAGTCTGTGTTTGATGTTGAGATACCAGGTCTGCTCTTTGCAGAATTAGTAACAGGTTCCGTAACAAGCTTAGGCTCAAAACACACCTAGATCATCGCCAAATGAGGCTGCTTTAATGGAATTAGGAAGATTAGGCTGCAAAAACAAGTTGATAGAAAGAATATTGAAATGTTGGCTCAGAATATAGAATTTAGATGAAAATACCATTAAACAAGTTGGCTATATAAAATTCAAAAGATTTTATAGGAAATAGATATGGGATCATTATGGCGAAATAGTAGAAGAATAGAAAAGGGATTCTGGAAAGAAGTAAAAACAAGAATTGAAGATATTGAAAAACAAGAATTATGGACTAATCTTTATAACAAAATATCTGAAATTATATAAAGCATTGATAAATGACTGTGGCAGAGAAAATATATTGAAATCTGTGATAAAGTGGTAAGAGAAGGGTTGGCATGGTTCAGTACAGAAGTAATTTACTTAAGGGATATAAGGAATGGCTATATTAAGGGGAAAAGTCCAATTTGTGAAAAAAAAGAAGAAGAAGAAGATAGTACTTGACATTATATAGAGAGATGAATTCCTTTTGCATAAATGGGAAGGCTTACCAAATGAAGTAAGAGGCAAAAAAATCGAAGTAAGAGGCAAAAAAAATCTTGAATCTAAAACTTAGAAAATTTATTGGCAAGGTGAAACAAAAATGAATTTGGAAACCAGGGAACACTAATAAGGACAATTAGGAAAATTAGTATAAAATATATATATAGAGAGAGAGAGAGAGAGAGCGAAACAAAAAATCTATATCCCAAGTTTTAAAATGCCCCATTATATACGCAACTTGGGTTAATTATAATGTTCCATGGGAAAATCCAGCTCCTAAAACGAGGAATATGTAAGATTTTGTATTTGTTATATACTACAGTGTTATATGTATGAAGTGTATGCTAAATATTGTATTGAGAAATAGGAAATTCACTATATCGAGATTTAACTGTATTGGAACACCACAGTGAAGCGAAAAATTATTAAATTTTAGATGAGTCGTATTTCTTACACATCTACTTCACTTTCGTACCTATTTTGAGGACATGTTTCGCAAATCTTCGTTTGCATCTACAGCTCTTGTGCGACTGACGCTAGATCCAGCGGTGTGGATAATTCTGGGGTTGTTGCTGCAACCTCAAAATAGGTACGAAAGTGAAGCAGATGTGTAAGAAATACGACTCATCTAAAATTTAATAGGAAATTCACTATTAGATGTTGAATGAGCATTTTTCTATAATGAACTTCAGAATTTTCAGTGATGCACAAATCAATTGGCTGCAGCTGCAGATGACTATGTTCTTGTTAGTACTACCAAAATCTGAAAATGAAACAAATTTAAAAACAGAATCAATGGGTGATTTTTAATTAATTAGAGCCAACTGAAAAATTCAATGCCATGGCCAGGATTTGAACCACGGATCTACTGGTTTCCGTCCAGCTGCTCTACCCCTTGAGCTACCATGGTCAATGTGCCTTCCTGACATCAGATTCTCCAATTGACTCATTATATTTCCTGGTAGACCACTTAGGGTTCTCATATTTGAGGCAAACACTTGTGGCGACTTACTATTGTAAGTACTTAATCACCAGGATTTTTATCGCTGATTATTTTTAATGTAAATTTATATTGAGGAACTAATCCTTAAAGAATTAATCCTTTTAAATACATTACTCCAGTATATGTGTGATTTTTAATTAGAGCCAACTGAAAAATTCAATGCCATGGCCGGGATTTGAACCACGGATCTCTTGGTTACCATCCAGTCACTCTACCCCTTGAGCTACCATGGTCAACATTCCTTGCTGACATCAAATTCTCCAATTGACTCATATTTCCTGGTAGACCACTTAGGGTTCTCATATTTGAGACAAACACTTGTGGCGACTTACCATAGTAAGTACTTAATTACCAGGTTTTTTATCGCTGATTATTTTTAATGTTTTCAGTTGGCTCTAATTAAAAATCACCCATATACCGGAGTAATGTATTTAAAAGGATTTATTCCTCAATATAAATTTACATTAAAAATAATCTGTGTATATAAGACGATAAAGTATATAAGACGATACTTGTGATTCAATGTAATTACCTAATGTCTGATAAATATTACTTCTCTTTCTAATGAAGCTGTTCTAAGGATTTTTATGCCTAACAAATTTATTGGCCTTTGCTGGGTTTAAACCAGCAACCTCGGGAACCAGAGGTCAGCATGTTACCCGTTCACCACTGAGGACAACAGTATGGTTGAGGCTCATGCAAAAGAGTGCTATTTTTTCATCATATACACTCTTATAACTGGAAAACTTACTTAGAAGAGAAAACTCTTCTTGAAAACCCATCACAGCTACACTTATCAGCTATACAGCAACTTATTCTGAGAACTGCTGTCAAAACCCAAATAATTATGGCTTAGTTTTATAGGGTCACCATCTTAAGTAGCAGTGCTCTTAGTGCACCTGGATTGCAGATATGCATCACTCGATTGCTGAAATTCACCCCACGTGGACCATCTTATGCATCATAATAAACATATAAAGCCAATACTAGCATCATTTTGAGTGTCCCTTACATTACTTTCTGTTTCAAAGATAATGTTGTACAAGATATGATCAGAAATAATGGGGAAATTTTTAATTTAGTTGTTGGTGCATTTTCAGCTGTTTTGAATGTTTATTTTATTGTTGACAGTCCAAAATCTTGTGTGTTTACAAGTGCTTTGCAAATGTTTAATTTGCATTAAATTTTGCTTGAAAAAAATGGAATAAAATGTGTCACTCCTTTTGAAAAGTTGACTGTGGCTTTTGGTCAATGCACTATCAGTAAGAGTTTACAAGTGGTATAAAGTTTCAAAGAGGGTCCAGAAGATGAAGACGAGACTACTTTGGATACTTGAATGCAAATTTGCACCATTGTGGAAGAAGTAAAGTAAATGGTTGTAGAAAGTTGCAGAATCATAAACAGAAAGGTTGACCAGAACTGTGGCAAAACCACTCATGGAAATTGCTTGCACCTCAATTTTTGTGATTTTTTTTTTACAAGAAACGGAAACCATTACAGTTTGCCTCAGCAAAGAAAGTCCCAGAAGAATAGGGTATGGGGGGGGGGGGAATAGCTGATTGCACATGGCTCTTATACCCTGGTAGTTGTTTGATAATACCCGGGTCAGTTCATTAACAGCCCATTAAAAAAAATCTGGCCAACGTCTGGTGCCTTTTAACTCTTTGAATAATACCTTCTTGGTTTTACTATACCTAGTGAATTCTTTTTGTGTAAGGCATGTGGTTTTTTAATGGTTCTACTACTTGTGCTGCATGCATTCTCATTCACAGTCCTTATCTCACGTTTTGAAATAGATTAGGGCAGTACATTCTTGTCAGGGACTATCTCTTCATTGGTGAACAATTATTTTGCCTCAGCCACTCTATTTCCCAGATATGGCCCCCTGCAAGTTCTTTCTACTCTTGAGGTTGAAGAGTCATTAAAGGACATTTTGCCAGCCTTGAGAAGATAAGTATCGCTGAAATAGCTGAATGCCGTAACAAAAAGTGAGTTTTATAAGTGCTTCCAAGATTGGAAAAAGTGCTGGCATAAGTGTATTATATCTGAGAGTGATTACTTTGAAGGGGACAGAGTTGATGTTGAACAAATAAAGATAAAGAAAAAATATGATTCCCTATTTTTATCACTTCATGTGCTCAAATGCAGGTTTTGCAGCATCTTAACAGATTATCATTCACATGTTGATTCTTTTGATCACATTTCAGTTCTTGTAATGATTGGGGATTTGTCTTATACACCTTGTTTTATAAATTGTTCCAAATGTAAAAACTGAGCTGTGAGATTTTGGGGATAGTAAATGGGTCACACCTGCACACTGAACATTATCACCATAAACATTAGCAGTGTAAAGTTTATGCTGTATGAACTGTAGCACTATCTTATTGAAATATAATTTCTTTCACCCTTCATTTGTCAATTAAGCTGAAAACTGCTTCAAAATTTAGGCTTGGTAACGTACAGTGTTAATTATTTTGTGAAAGAAAATAGGACCAATTAATTTAAGCTCATTCAGAGCATACCAAACATTCACCTTAGGAACATGTTGTGAATTCTTGGAAGGTAAGGACACAATAGAGTGGACTCGAGTCTCAGGAGGGAAGCAGTGCATGACTGCAACTCTGGTGCCATTTTATCTGATAGGTATAAACAAAATATGACCTGGTAGTCCACAGCTGTCACTATATTGTATATAACATTAAAACATCCCATCTTGCAGAATAACTGTGCATGTGTGTTTGTTTTGTAAATTGATATGAACCTCCGTGCACTATGTTGCAAAAGCTGAAACTTGCAAACAAAACATGAGAGAACTTTTAAATATTGTAACTGTTCATATGAAAATCAGCCCCAACTGTCCAAATAACTTCATACAAGTTTCACTCTAGCAGAGTAAGATTTAAACTATTATTGGACGTTTGTACCTTCAGCCCAAATAACTTCATACAACTAAAATTAGGCAAATGAGTCAACCTTGTATATACTTTTCTACAAGTATATACAAGGTTGACTCATTTGCCTAATTTTAGTAACAATGGCACTCCACTTTCTGAAATACTTCTTATTCTTCTATATAACTTCATACAAGTTTCACTCTAGCAGAGTAAGATTTAACCCTTTCACTGATATGGACGTCATATGATGTCCAAGTTAAAATGCCCCAAACCGATATGGACGTGTATAGACGTCCTGCACATACATGCATTTAATGCCAATTATTTTAATCTTCCTATTTTTCAATCAGTTTAAATTAGTTCTATAAGGGATGAAAACTAATCCTTAACCCTTTAAAACATGGTGGTTTCAGGTGGCAACCACCGGCTTTATTCACCTTGAATAATGTTTTAGTGCAGTTCTTTTGTTATAATATTATACTGACCTACCACAGGCACATTTGACTGCAGTTGCCAAGATTTGAACCCACGACGTTTAGCTTTGAATGGATGGCCGGTCCAAACGTATTGCTTTAACGATCATGGCTATTCGAATCGTTTGCATTGAGGCACCGCAGAAAGTGATATGAGAACCGGTTTGACAAGTACAGCAAGACCGGCATAAGTAGCAAAACAATTCATGCCGCAAAGGGTTAAAGGTTTCTTTTTGAATGGTACACCTCAAAACCTGGATAAACACACAAGGGCACATCTTCAGATTCACAGCAAATAATATTGGTTTCCTTGCGAACTTCTTTTTCGCGACACACTAGACATTTTCGAAATGGTTGCAACTTTTTTGGTTGTGGGTGTTATCCTTTTAGTAAAGTGTTTTCTCTCAAAGTATGAGGGATGTTGTAGTGGTGGATTTCTTAACCCTGGTATGAACAGGCCTCTAAATATTATAGTACTCAATTAGGTTACGAGCTATTGAAATGCCTAAGTCCGGACAGTCACTGTCTTGAATGAATTTAGAGGTCTGTAAATCACTAACAATTGTGTATGGTTACATCCAGCTGGTATAAAAATACTTTTTTAACATTTAACTGGATTTTGTAAAGAGGAATAGCTTGTAATAACTGATCCACCCTACCCATATTTGACCCGTCATTTCCCAAACATTGGAGCCATACATTGGACCAGTACACGTCTAATGTAGGTTTACAAATAACATGTACACTGTCCACTCCTGAATTCTCCCCTTAGGCCCCAAATTGCTTTTAGAGGTCAGGGCTTCCCTCATCCTACTCACATATACGTTTGTTTCCGTAACAGTGAGAGGCACCAAGTCAACAATTTTTTTGAAAATGTTAGTTGCTTGGATGTCAGGAGTTAGCTGTACATCAGAAAATATGTATATTTGTCTATATGTCTATTTGCCTATATGTTATTTGTGTTTGAGTCATTTTGACCGCTGCACAATGTTGATTCTTCACCAACACCTGAAGGAAGCGGGTAATTTTCTTCCTCACTGCTACCTATATCCTCAAATCTTCTCTTATAATCGCCTTCAATATCCAAATCATGTCAAACAGCAAAAGGTCTTCCAGATTTTCTAAAGTGATATCAGAAGTTCGTATACATCCTATGAAAGCTAATTTATTTGCTAAATTACTAGGATAAGCCATGGTTAACACTGAAATTAAACAATTTCAAATGAGCCATTCATTTAGCTCTCGGTTGCTGTAAGAAATCTCTGAACACCCAGAAAGTACATACAAATAACTATAATACTTAGCAAAACAGCTGCATTAGGATACAATAAACTTCAGTTGTGAGATACTGTAATAAGTGCTGACAGAGAGGTTTGTTTCTTTCCGGCGTGTATTTCATACAACATATACAGTGATTATCGCTTGGTGGTATAAACAAGAGCCTAAAACGTTCAACCAGAGAAGTCGCTTACGAAGCTATACATATATACATTCATTCGTAAGTATGCAAAACACAATGATTCAGATATTAGGTGGGTTCAGCGCAATGAAACAGTGAAACAAATTAGTGAAATTTCAACGATTTATTAATATTGTCTCTACTTTATTAATACTGTATATGTATACTGCCTTTAATGGGTTTTTAACCAGTTTTTGTTTCATTTAAATAACTTATTAAACACGGAAGATACGAATGAGTTTTTATGAAGCATTCTTACAGCATTTAACAATTTAAATGTCTTGTTCTGTTTATCGGGCATCCGTTTCCTGCCCATGAAGGGTTTAAATGGCCATCAGCGAAGCAGTTAAACTACTATTGGAAGTTTGTACCTTCAGCATCATATGTACTCACATATCACTCCAGCTTCACTCATATTTGAATGTTTGTAATAGCTATTGCAGGCCCCAAAATTATATATATCCCTAATGAACAAAAACCAGCAACATTTTCAGGACAAAGCACTGCAAAAGTTGTATTTCAAAGGAACTTTAATTACTTTTCATCTTTCTTTCTACACCTCTAAATCACCGATCTTCCTCTCCTTTCTCTTATTCTACCTCAATCCTGTCCACCACACTCATAGATTTTACTATTCACCAAAGTCTATAAAAAGTAACAATAAGAAAATTATAAAAAGTAACATTTTTATATTTTGATTTCACTGATGTAAACTCACTCCCACAACATTGCATACTCTTTGGCATGTGAACCTTGTATTTTTCCACTGACCTATGATGCAGACTACCAACATCTTTTGAAATGTATGATGTCATTAGAATATCATTAGTAAACAACTTGCTTTTACATTCCATTACAAGGTTTATTACATCATGAATATACCAAACTTGCTTCTAAAATTGCATCACCAGTGCCACTTGTGTCGAGTGCCAGTATCTACTGTATAATACCTCTGTCATTTTAAATTGTTTGTTAAACAGTATAAACATGGCGTAAAAATAAAGATGATTTATCCCTGAAGGATGTTGCTAGTTAAAGGTTGTATAAGAATCCCTATTTAACTTAAATTTTTCCCCCAAACCAGTACACCATTATCCTTAACTTCTAAACAGAAATAGTTTCTAAAAAGATCTCAAAAGTAGTCGAAAGTAGGTTTAAGATGGAGAAAATTGATCTCCAAAACATGTTTCAAGCAACTAGTGTAAGAGTTATATAGCTAATTGGCTCATATTCTTTTCCAAATTATTAAACTATGCCATTGTACTTAATCTCCCCCCCCCCCCCCTCAAAAAAGGAAAAAGAAATAGAAAATAGTAAAACTATAAATAGAAGTATTTATAAACAGTGGAGCTTCATCAATCAAAAACACTTATTAAACTAATTCTCGAACTGTAAAAACACTTAAGCTCCACTTACTTTTGAAATTAGACATGTTTCAAGGACACCGCGTCCCCATCATCAGCTGATGTTCTACTGGGTCTTCAGGTGACCACCTCCCTCTCCTGGCGCTGTTCAATGAGTTGAATGACGTCATCTACTATTGGAATTTCAAAGTTCATTGCTCTCTTTTTGTTCTTCAAAATGTGTATATTTTCCCAAACTGTTGATTCCCAATACTTTTTTGCCGGTACCAAAAGTTTTATGTCTTTGGAAATATTATGAGTTTTTGACCAGAAGTGATGGGCTATGGCCGATTTATCTGTCCGTTTGTATTTAATGCTCTCAAAAAGAGAGCAATGAACTTCGAAATTCCAATAGTAGATGACGTCATTCAACTCATTGAACAGCGCCAGGAGAGGGAGGCGGTCACCTGAAGAACCAGTAGAACATCAGCTGATGATGGGGACACGGTGTCCTTGAAACATGTCCTAATTTCAAAAGTAAGTGGAGCTTAAGTGTTTTTACAGTTCGAGAATTGGTTTAATAAGTGTTTTTGATTGAAAATAGAAAATAGATTTTTTTCCTTGGATAGCTTCTCCTCTGTCTCCCTTCTTTTCAAATGCTCCAGTAGATATAGCAATATTTTAGTTGAACTATTATACCATCATACTACTACTGCACTTCTGTGTTAAATTTGTTCAAACTATGCATGAGAAACTAAATTTGATGTTACAACCTCAGCTTCCAAACTCAAAATTTCCTTGTATCATTCATTGAGCAAAAGCAAGTTGGTGATTGGTTTTGAGTAATCACATGTAAGAAGAAACAAAAAAATGTAGTTTTTCTGCTTTGTTTTCAGCATGGTGGAGATGGCAACATAAGTACTGCCAACCAAAAAGAACTGGCATAGCACCATTTTTTCATGTAGTATGTGGTTCAATGCTGTTCTTCTACCTTATCAACTATGGCAAACTGAGTAAGTAGTTCAGATTAATAAAATCATGGGTGTTATCAAATGGGATATTAAACTACTGATATTTCTAGACTTATTTCGCAAATATTCCAGTTAAAAGAGAAAACTTTTAAATAAAAGCATTTCCTTAAGTGACATGAAGTTGAATAAAATGTACAGCTATATTGAAAAATAATTTAAAAATGCAGCAAAAACAAGCAGCAGTTACTTCTATAAAAGAGAAAAGAATTTACATAAATACCCCAAAGTTGAGCAAAATGTTTTTCACTATCATTCATTGATGCAGATTTAATAAGCTGTGGTACATTTTAATTGCTGCTTGTACATTATCTAAATCATAAATTTCTTAGTAATGAACTTGTGATTAGTTACTGCAGTTTGTTGGGTTTTTATTTGGAATATCTATTGAAGCACTGAAAATAAACACTGACATGGGTTCTGTCTCCTTGTTTTAAGTGGAAGAAAGTTTTTTTTTTTTTATTTATTTTATTCAATGATCGATCAGCAGTACATTCTTTACAGATCCTTGTTGGCTAATTGAATCTCTATGAACTATATAATAACATGTAAGGAAAACCAAGTTGGCTCCTATTATCTTCTTAACACTGTGAAACAAGAGAAAAATAAGTTAATTAAAACAAACAAGTAATCAAAGAGATAAGAACAACAGTCATTGTGAAACAATATTCATAGTTAAATATTCATGGAAGAAAGTTAAAAATGTTTTAGAACTATTTACTATGCTAATAAATATCAAAATATATATTTTTATCCAATATAAATATGGAAACATACAATATGTAGGCCATCAATCCATTGCCCCATGGTGCACAGAGAAAAGCTCATTTACTAAAAGCTCAGTTTGACTTTGAGTTTGAATCACAATACTCCACAATATTGAGCTTAAAATGGATTCAAATCAAACGTTTTTAGTAGTGGCAAATATGAAGGCAATGGTTTCTGTCGCATATTGTCACTGGTGACAAAACAGGTGTCACCATTTTGAACTGGAAAGCAAGCGGTGGAAACATGCGACTTCACCGCATCCAAAGAAATCATGAGCCATGTTTACCAGTTCTGGTAAGGTCATGAATGTCCTTATTTGACCACAAGGGCCCACTGCTTGTCGAGTTCCTGGAACGAGGAACCACCATCTATGTCGAGCCTTATCAAGCCACTTTACAAAACCTTAGATGAGCAATCAAGTCGAAACACCCAGGCATGTCGAATAGTGTTATTCTTTTGCATAATAATTCCTGCTCACACTGCCAATGCGGTGAAGACAACATTGCAGCAGTTTTGATGGGAAATGCTGAAACATCAACTGTAATGTCCAGACCTTTCACCATGTGACTTTCATGTTTATAGACCTCTAAAACAAGCTATTTGCAGACATTGATTCACAACGGATGACGAAGTGTGTGAATGGATCCAGGCCTGGATTCAACAGCAGCATTTTATTATGTGTTTCAAATGGGATGATGTTTGTCCTTGAGTGCTACTAGGTGAGCAACCAATCTTGAGTTCTGCAGTGTTGTCGTATTGCATTCCCCCTATGTAGTGTGTGACGAGTGCCAAACTAATCAATGTCTAATAAATACTATTCGTGCTAGGACAAAAATTCAGATTTTTCAAAAACTGATCCATGAGAAAGTAGAGTAATGTATTTAACATAACCGTAAAACCCCCATAATTTTAGCTCAAATACGTAACCTAATACAAATAAATAAATTAGATACCATTATATTATAACAATACATTGCGATGTAAGCACTGTAATGAATATCATTATTGGTTTGAACATATATTTGAAATTACTCAGAATGGAAATGTAAACATTTGACATGACGTGATAAAAGAAATATGTACTTTGAATAAGCCAAGGGGTTTGTTAAATTCGATGAGAGGAAACAATACACTTCCTGCTATTCTGGCAGAACATGTCTGGTCACATATCTTTATGAATGGTTCGTAATCTCTATTTGCACTAGAGAGTTCAGAGCAGTATTATTCAGTTACTCTTC
This sequence comes from Mantis religiosa, assembly GCA_030765055.1. Taxonomy (NCBI): domain Eukaryota; kingdom Metazoa; phylum Arthropoda; class Insecta; order Mantodea; family Mantidae; genus Mantis; species Mantis religiosa. The sequence continues at coordinate 275,827,875 of CM060948.1, forward strand.
CAGTATCAGCTGGAACAGTGAGACACAATCCACCTTCCCCCTTACTACTTCCAGAAGAATCCAATTGAGTTAATGTGGGCTCAAATTATGCTGCAAACAGAAATAATATTCTTAAACTGACTGACTTTGAACAACTTATTCATGAAGAAATTGACAAGGAACATAAGACTGGGAAAACTGTGTGAGACATCATATAAACTGCAAGAAGATGACTTTTGGAAAGAAATAGCACGTAATGATATTTTGGAACCTATCATAAATTTACAGTACTCAGACGATGAAGACAATGACGAATTATCTCTTACTGTAGGTAACATTCACAGCTATACGGATGCACCGCTGGTATTTTCATTGGATTAGAAAAATAAGTAATTCATAAACTATAATTAATTTTAAACTAAAAATTTAAACCATTTGCGTAATATACGAATATCCATGTTGCAATTGTGATTTCAACAACTGCATTATAAAACTTTGGAAAATTCAGTTTTTGTTTTCTTACGTCTAGCGCCAAGAACACTTACAAGTTTGCGAGAGAGAAGGAAATATAAGAAGAGTGGGATAACGAGGTGGCAATGCTGAATGCGCTAACTCATCTGATTCACTGCAGGCGAGAACTCTTCCCATTTAAAACACATAATAGCTTTTTCAAAGATGGAATTGACCAGCTAATGTCGAAATGGTATAAATGTGCCAACAGTTTTGGCAACTATTTTTGAATTAATAAAATTATTGCCGTTACATTACATGAGTGACTGGGTTTCATTTGAATGACCCTTATACCTGCTGTACATAGCATTTAATAGAACTATTTGAATTACTTCATAACCAAGAAGATTGTACCACCCAAACTATTAGCATGTAATATACCTCAACAGCTGATGGTAAATATACAACACACAAAATTAAGTTTAGAAAGAATTTTAGAAGAAAACTTTGGTAACTGTACTAAATCCTAATGATGTCTGTTTGGAATTTGCAAGTAACAGTGTATTAGGAGAAAATTTTACAGACAATATATACTTCTTTTTTAATTTCATTATATATGAAGATTGTGACAATTACAGAATAGTTGTAATTTGAGAAAGCTACTGTTGCAGTGATAGAAACTTTCATTATGTGGATTGTTAATGGTGAAATTATATATAATTGCTGCTTTATGTAATGCATTACAATTTTGAAACAACCTGTCTATTAAGATTCAGTTATGAACATTAACACAAACCTTTTTACTTTAAAGCTATCAACTCAAAAGCACTAAAACCAACTAATATAATAGTAACTGCGTAACATCAACTTCACTGTTTCTGAGAATTCACAACATGTTTCCCATAAGAGTCCTCAAAGTTTTAATTAATGTTTCCTCTGATATTGAAATGAAACACCAAATTGTTTGACAGTATGCCACAGTAAATTGTTGTTTAGGTGAGAGAGAGAAAGTTTCATACTGCATTAATAATGTTCCTGGAGATCATCACTGCACATCCTCCAAAACAAGAAGCGTATTCAGACTCAACAGATTCTGCCAGCATATTTCAGGTAGCTTAAAATGGTGACTGCACTAAATAAAAGAGGGACAGAAAAGCTAATTATTTATCAATAATTAATCTCTCTACTATCTTTGATATTTCAGAGTTTTGAGATCATTGATCATACTAGTTAATTTTCTATCTTCAACAGTCATTTTCTCCCTCATCCATTTTACTTTACTTCCTAGACCCACTGTGTTTGATGTCAGTCTGGTGCATACACGTCACTTGCTGTGAGAAAAAACAATGCAGGCTAATCAGAAGAGGTAGAAAATGACATAATCACTGTTTTTAATGTAGTGCAAATATTTTTTGTGGTTGAGAAATACACTAATTAGCTCTATTTTTATAGAAGTTATATTTTGTTTATAACTTATTTTTGTTTTCCTATAATAAGTACAATTTTATTGAAGCTGTTATAAATTTTGCTATACTTCCCATATTCTTCAAAATATTAATACTCATTATAGGTTTAGTAATGTACAAATACTTTGAAGCAAATATGATTGGTGAACGATGACAAATATAATTGGCGAGCAATGAGGTTTCTCTCAGGGTATGCGTGGATGGGTGTGAGAAGGAGATTTTAATAACACTGGAATGCCCGTCTCCAAATTATTTATTCTTTGCTTCTTCTTTTCAAACATCGAAATGAAAGTTGCCGACCGAGGGTTACCAATCTCGGTTTAGAGTTATTGAATGCAAATTGTTTATTACTCGATCAATTTTTATAACCCGACAAATATTCAAGACAGAACAAGTTGACCGCTCTAATAGGCTTCACGTCTCAGACTCCTCTCATCGGCCTGACACCGAAGACTCCTCTGCCCGGCTTCAAGCCGAAGACTGTTTATAATGGCTTCCTAGCCGCGAACTAGCCACATCGGCCTCACGCCAAAGAGTGCCCTCTGACCACAGCTGCGCGTGTGTGTATCTCTAACTTTCACTCTCAAAATTCCTTTTCAACCAAGATCCCTTTGTGGCTGTTTTGGTCGCCATTGTAAATGATCCAAAGAATTTCCTATTCATACACGTCAAGTGACAATTCCTTTAGAAACCTTCTAAGGACACTGCTTCTTACATGGCTTTGTTATACACTTTCCCCAACTCAACTGGCCTTGTCCCTTGTCGTAACAGAGAACCAACATTCCTTTGACATCTATCATGATTCTTTGCTTCTGGCAAACCATAATTTCGGTATTAACTTTCTGTTCTGACTGTATGAAGTACTAGAGAAATGAAGTTAGGTATCTAAAAAATGGTATGTTTCCCTGCACTGCACATTCATCTGCTTGAACTACTTCATTTTATTCAACTAGCAGATAATCACTGCACACTGAATACTTTGTGTACCATGTAGCTCAGTGTATGGTTAGAATTTTGGAATTATGGGCAAATTTCTCTAAGGATAGTGCTAAAACTTGCCAATGATGTGCTTGACAAAGACTACTTTCCATATTTGATTAACTAGTATATAGCAGTCAAAAGTTTGACACTGGGAAGAGGATGTTATTGGGATCATGAAAATGAATAGGGAAGAATTCCAGATGAATATAAAGGCTGCTGAATTACAGAGCAGTCAAACTATAGCAACAGTTCGAAAGGGAAAAATTGAAAGATAAAGAAAATGTTAGTCTGTCACAAAGCTCCATATGGAGAAAAAATGCTGGTTTTGATACTGGCGCTCCTAATTTGCTAGTTACTAGAATCATTTGACAAATATGTTTTTGTTGTGTTCTTTTGGAAAAATAAACAACTTCCTACCATTATTTACACATTACAGGGAAATTTGAGTAATTAAATAAAATAGTCACTGTAACCTGAATTTATCCATTAAAGAAGTATAATAACCCATAAACATAAGAAATAATACAATAATATTTTCAGTTGTGTGCGTGACATATTGTAACTGTGTGCAGTTACTTTCATAATTCACATCAAATACATCTGGGTCATTAATACTTTTACATTTTAATATAGCTAGAATATCAGTTCATCTTATGAGAACTTTGGGGATTGAAAAAAGCTTAACAGTAAAGGCCTATTTTACTTATAGAATTTATAGCACTATAAAGTCTTCTTGTCCCTTATTCTTACTAAATATTGCCCAAACAACAAAACAACACATATCAAAATTTAACTGTATTGGAACACTACCGTGAAGCGAAACAATTATTAAATTATAGATGAGTCATATTTATTACACATCAGCTTCACTTACGTACCTATATTGAGGACATGTTTCACAAACTATCGTTCGCATCATCGGCTCTAATGCGACTAAAGTTTGATCCAGTGGTGTGGGTAGTTCTGGAGTTGCTGCTGCCATCTATTGGATTTTGTGATGAATTTAAATGTGGGGTTATCTTCTTGTGGGATTTCGGAGTTCATTAGTTGGTTTTTATGTTTTTCTATGTATATTTTCTCCCATGTGACGAGTTCACTATGTTTTTGTATGTATTTTAGTAATTAGTTGCTATCTTCAATTTCATGATTTTCAAACCAGAAATGAGCTGCTATTGCGGACTTATCAATATTTTTGTAACTTAGGTGCCTAAAATGTTCTTTCTTGTGCCTATGTTTCTTTTTGTCCTCCCTATGTAAATTTTTTCACAGTCTTTACACTTAATCTTGTAAATGCTGATGATGCAAACGATAGTTCACAAAAGATGTCCTCAATATAGGTACGTAAGTGAAGCTGATGTGTAATAAATACGACTCATCTATAATTTAATAAAACATTTGTTCGTTTGGAAACAAACACATTGGAATGCCAAATGTGAAAAATCATTATATGCATTTCGTTATACCTATTTATTGAACCAACAAAAAACATGGAGGCTGGCCCCGTAGCTCAGTCGGTAGAGAGCCTACCCGCCGTGTTAGGGGTCCTGGGTTCGATTCCCGGTGGTGGGAATTTTTCTCCGACCAAGATGATTCCCCATTTTCCCCAGAGTCAGGAAGTATGAATGAGAATACAAATGTGTCCCTGATCTAATGACTAAAACCCAACAAATACGAGTTAATGCCTTGGATATTTTTCAAAGGGGAACGGTCACTGATTAGACCATTGCAGTTAAAGGCGTGGTATAAATGGAACAAATAAAATAATTTAAAAAAAAAAATAAAAAAAAACAAAGAACTGGACTTGAAAATGTTTCAAGTGCTAAAACTGGAAGTAAAACTTTAACGGGAGAAGGGGGGATGATAAAGAATGTGCCAATAAAATTTAGAGAACTAAGATGTCTCTCTTTGAAGTAGACAGAAAATATGCAGAGAGGATTGTTCTAATCAACAATTCCTGGTTAACAGATTAAATCAGTGTTTCTCAAACTCTTCTGTCTCAAGGACCCCCTTATCCTCTAACAACTTGTTCGCGGACCCCCCCATAATTTAGCAACTCAATTTATATGAACGAGTCGACTTTTGGTTGAATTTTATAATTGGAATTTAAATAATTACTGTATGTGTAATTTAAGATATTTTCTTGTAAATTTACTTTTAAATTTAATTAAAATTAATTAAAAAGTTAAAGTTAAACTAAATTAAATAAACTTGTGTATAAAATGTATTTTAAATAAAGCATATATTTTAAAACTGTACTTATTAAATATTTTTTTTCACTTTGAAGTAAATCTTATACAAGTTTGCCTAACTAGGTTTTTATTTAACGTTAGCCTTACATCAGTAAAAATTTAAAATACCTTTACTCTTTGGATTACCCAAGGATTATCAACATTAGGCACAACATGTTATGAAAATGAATTTCTTTTCCATGTAAAGAAACCAATTTTATACATATAAAAAGTTATTCTTAATGTTCTGAATCCACCATTTGACAAGTTAAACAAAATTAGTATTACTGAAAAAACCAATTTATGTGGGAAAAGCTGGAGACTTCATTGTTAGGGCCTGGAAGTTGTTGACCTAAAAATGAGCTATAAAATGCACATAAAATGTAAAAAAAAATGGCCTAACAAGAACTAACAATTTCATTCATAATTAATAACTGTCACAGACAAATAATGAATATATGGTTGGAATAACCACATTTTAAAATCAACTTTCTTAGTAAATAATGCAATTATTACTACTAAATAATAAAGACAATAATTCATCAGGTCATTTTCAATTTTATAAAATATGAAAAAATACGTTACTGTACCCAGTAGCCAAAACTTAGCGTTACAGTACACCACCATGGTCATCTTCAAGTTATCAAAAGTAAAGGAACGTCGGTTGTCAGTTAAAATCGTTTTATACTTTGAGAAACTTCTCTCCACTTCACAGATGTTATAGATGCATATTTGAAAAACACTATGTCACTGCCTGTTAAATCCTGTTAAAAAATACCAGTTCTGAAGTTTTCTCCTGACAAGATATCGGCAATCTGACAAACTGTTTGGTATCCTTTATTTTTGTCCAACACAGATTTTACTATCTGTCTAATTTTGTATCCTCTTTTCCACAATCCTCACTAACTCAATCGACTTATCCAATGTCATGCCACTTTCGTCAAGGTGGGTTATGGTATCTGCCAAAAATGCAAATTTTTGTTTAATGAAAGCTAATTTGCCTTGGAATTGAGTATCAGAAAACAGATCCTGTGCGCTCTCAATTGCCTTAGAATTTACCATATCAAAACTATTCACCACTTTTCTCACTATTTGAAAATTGTCACAGTGGTATATACATGCAGTTAACCATGTACCCCAACGTGTTAAAATTAGTGCCGGGAGCAAAGCTATATTAGGGGCTTTTTCTTTGAAATACATAGTTCAGGTTGGCACTTTCAGAAATATTTTATTTACAGTGGAAATTAGTGTTGAATTGACCTGTTCCGCAATTCGATGAAAAGCATGGGCCAAACACGTAACATGCACCATCTTATTGTAAAATGATTGGATCGATTTGGCCGCCTTAAACATGTAAGGCGCTGTGTCTGTTAGGAAGAGGAGCATGCCATGCTGTATTCCACTAGGCCACAGTAAACACATGGATTTATCAAACAGTTTGCATATCTGACAGTGGTTAACAGCTTCCATAACCTCTTGAGGTCAGAGGAAACATTTGTACGGCACTAGTATTTTCTAGCATACCTAACCTATCACTACATTGGCTGCATAACGTTCCTCTAAATCACCTGTCTCATCAATTGATACATAAATTTTTTCCCATTCATATATTCACGTATTCGGTTTAACGTGTCTTCATAACATTTTTGTACGTAACTTTTACGCAAAATTGATTCATCTGGAATTAAATGACCAGTGTGACGTTCAAGAAAATCTTGTAATTTGGAATTACTTAATTTGCCTAGCGGAATATTTGCACTAACAAACACTTCATATAATTCTTTATAAAAGTAAGATGACTTGTTACTTGACGTCGAAGCTGTTTCTTTTAACAGTGACTGAGAGGCTTGTCTTTTTTGTCCCACATTTTAAAGAGCTTGCAAATGCTTTTGGCGCACAACATGTACGGTGAACCGTTTGTCTGTAGTGACTTTAATTTCACATACTTTACAGAACAATATAGTTCCATCAGTAGAGAATGTGTCCACCAAACGCTGAAACATACGGTTTCAAACAGGACACAGTTGACTTTTTGTTTCAGCATTTCAATACCACAACATAAAAAATTTACACACCTCACAAACTACTTACTGTGACACTTCTAGCTCCTGAAGTCCTGACTGATGCAATTCACATGTATTGCATGATGCAATTGGCAATTTCTCGAATTTATGGGTCATAAATTCACCAGCACTGTTAGGATGCTGACCTGTGTTAATTACATGTTTACCACACTTACAAAGTTACTATTTCATAAAGAATGATATAAATGAACATTCAATCGCAGATTATTTTAAAAAACCCAAAAAGCCCATGGGTCATGGTCAGGTCTGCTATGGGAATTGAACCTGGTCCTCCCTAATGCAGGCTACAGATGAAAGTGCCCTATAAATTCGTGAAAAAGAAAGAAAATGACCGGAAAATGCACCAAAATGTTGAAAAATGACATTATAAAAATGTGGAAAAAATCATTTTGATGACCTATAAAAATTATATATATATATATATATATATATATATATATATATATATATATATATATATATATATATAGCGCATTTGTTCCAAAATGCACTTATTTCCAATAAGCATTGTCTGTGACTAATCAGAAAAAAGATGACATTTCATCAAAATCCGGGCCCTTTTCATTGTTCATTGGAATGTATTAATGTGAACAATGCAGCTGTTTTTACTGAAGCTCAGTTAAGCTGGACTTAATGATGGTGATTTTTACTCTTAAAATGAGTTTTTGTTGTGCGTGAGCTGTTGCTAATGACCGTGCTGACTAAGACCTGCACACGCAGGCTTGGCTGACTTCACCCGCATGCTCAGTACGGTTGCATCGCTGCTATTATAACGCTGCACTACACCTTACCAACTGTTATATTGATTGCATCTCTCAGTTGCATTGCATTGTTACGACATAGCTGCATAAAAATGTTAAGTAAAACTTATGTAGTTCGGCACCGAGCAGTTAAGTAACTCAGTAAATACAATACTACGTTTTCTATAGTTTTAATTCAACATTATAACTTGACTTAAGGGATCCCATCATGGACCCCCTGACATCCCCTCGCGGACCCCACTTTGAGAAACACTGGGTTAAATAATTATTTGTTGCTCTAAGTTGCACCTCTTTCTTTATACAAAAACTGTAAATATACAATTATTCAGGGCACTAGATTTGCTTCACTCATGCTAGATCATCACATCACTGCCAGCAATAAACAAATTTCAGGAACTACCAGCTTGTTTGGTGATTGTGGAAAATCATACCTGTGATGTTACACTTTTTCGTGAGGGGTTGAACTATATTTTTAGCGATAAAGGTATTTCAGAAGAGACCAAACTAAGCACAATAAGTAAATATAAACATTTGTTTTAGTTATTTTACAGTGATATATATTTTTTCTCTCCTGTAATTTTGCCACAATTGTATAAGTTGATAACGGGTTTCGGTATCTAATTATTTGTTTATTGTATTTCAGAAAGCCACAGAAACTACAAGTACCACTGGTGAAGAGGGATTCCTCAGTTGATGGCAGTTGATCAACAGATCCTGTTATAGAAAAGTTTGTAATATTTTCCATAATACAAAACGATAAGTGGTATACCCACTTTGTGGATGTTATTTCGATATTAGTTTATTCAGAGAAAATAAAAACTTCAGATAATAAAGCTTTTGTTTATAATCATTGTATTTCCATTCTGCCCTTAATATTCATGTATTATTCATGTATCATACAAGACTTTTTGGAAACTTGGAGAAAGACATATGTTCTTAAAATCTGTTAAAGATAGTACAGCTCCTGAATTCCAAAGTTATAAACTGTATTGAAATGTCTTAATTGGTTTTTAAAGTTGCGGAATCATTTACAATCATTGAAGACTACAAACTCAAAAACCAGTATTGTGATATTTAAGAAATCAGATTTTAGTAAAAAGAAAAATGAGATAAAGAGGAAAGGGTTTATTACATTAGAGAATATGTACAAAGATGAGTATTTACTCTTTGCTCAACCAAGAGTATATTCTCAAAAAAATAAATTACATATAAAGTAATTGCTTAAAATTTTAGGATTATATCAGTGTTACCAGTGTGCTGGTATTCCGTTCCACAGGAGTTCTTTTACAGGACAGTAGACCTGTATGGGTTAGCTTTTAACAATTGGTGTGAACCAGTTTTACACCTTCAAACATAGAATCATGTTGAATGAGGTTTAAGTTTGAAGAAGTGGCACATTGAGAACCTACATGCAATAATGGGGTAATTCTGGTTACCTCATTTATGCCGAGTATATGAAATTCGGAATCCTCAATGTCTGTTCTGTAATAATGGGTCAGCAGTATACTTCAATGAAACAGCCAATAGACTGTAGCATGTGTTTTGTTACAATGCTGCATGGTTTCTACGAGTCACATGCTCAATGTTTCATTGTCCAACAGCTGATTGTTACATAGTTGTAACAAAGCAAAATAGGCACAGATTCAGATTTTGTATATGATTTGTCCCTTGCTAAAAAAAAAAAAAAAAAAAATATAGAGAAAAAAAGAAAAAGGTTAGCACATCCAAGACTTTGGAAGAGAAATGTAAGAAAGAAACTAAGCAATGAGGTAAGCATATATGTACAATGTAAATTTCGTTAATAAACTAACATGTGAATAATACTGGAATATAGTAATATAATTTAATTTAATATATATCCTGACAGAGGAAGCAGTACGGCAGAATCCACAATGATTTACAAAGTACAATACGTTAATGCATCCCCAGAAGAAATCCTAGACCATAAGGTGCATAGTAAGAAAGTTGAAGTTTATCAACAAATGAAAAAGGACCTGCTGAAACTTGATGAGAAAAATGTAGTAATAGTTTGATTATGCCCAGGACTTGCCATTGTCTTGTATTCCTGTCGCTGAACAGTTCTATAAAAGGCTGATTTGGGTGTTTTTGTTTAATGTGCATGTGCATGTGCATTCAAATAACTCTTATGTTTCATTTCATTGAAGGTGAATACAAGAAAGGAGCCAGCAGCATTTGTTCTTTTGTTTTTACATGTTTTGCAACAGGAGCTTCTACACCAGACAAATCTTAAGTATTTTCTGGTGCATGCAGTGGGCAAAACAGGAATCAAACTGTGGTTAGATTTTTCCTATACATTTCTATGATATTGGGAATCAGCATTAGACATGTTTTTCCTGTTCTGGGCCATAGTCACTGCCAGTGTGATCGAAATTTTGCTATTTGCTATGTGATCGAAATATTCACAAAAGATTTAAGAAAACAGAAGTCATTGAGACACCATGTCGAATACATCAACATAATAAGAAATGCTAATAGGCCTTCCTTCATTGTCCTTAAGCGAATTGTGTTAGATTATGATACAGCAAAAGGCAGAGTAATCAGTTGAAACTACCAAGTATAGGACTTGACCTTTCCAAGGCTCGAATGATATCCTACAAGCCTGCTGGTACTTTAGTTGTTCAAGAAAATTAATCTGACATTGGATTATTAAAAACATACAAAATATGTCCTAATAAAAAGAAGCTTCAAGATATACAATTTGACAGTTCCGAATATTGGTGTTAAGAAGGTCAAATTAGATGACTCATGCTGTTACTTATCAGAAAAAGACAAAATGCTTATGAGCAAATTTATTGAATAAGCAACCAAACTTCAGTCACAACAAGGTCACAGCAGTTCAAGTGAGAGTGACTAGTGTCATATGTTTATCTGACTAGTAAACACACAAGATTAATTGGTTATTGAATAATAATATTCCTTGTCAGTAATTAAGTCTCTTGCTTCCAATTGGCGATGAAAATCAAACTGTGTCTAAAAGTGCAGTGAAATTACAATGTTTGATTTCATTATTTCGAACACCGTTACATTTTTATGTAATTGAGGGTGTTCTGTAATTGACATACTGCAGATGTCCCCACCCGGAGATCCGAATGGGGGACTATTTTACCTCTGGAAAATTTATCTGAAGGACTTGTCATGTATTAGGTAGCATAAATGTAACAGTTTTTTAAGTGGACACCAATTTTTTGCTTGTAATGGTGGTTACATCATCCATTCACTTAAACTCCCAGTATGTCTGGAGGGCCACACCTGTCTTTGGTTAATGGGTCCATCGGACCTGGCCAGGAGGAGTTCTAAAGTCCATCGGCTTTTCTCACAAGCACCAATTGTGGAACATTTGTATGCCGTGACAGGCCAGCGTAAGAGGTGAAATAGCATTTCCTCTATTTCTGATGTAGTTAACGCTAATGCTCGGTCCCCAGAGCCTCATTGGTAAAAGCAGGTTGCACCATGGGTTGAGGTTGGTATTTGGATAGGAGAGGTTATGGAATGCACATCAATATCCCTTGCATTACATTTTTCTGAACATTCCATGCAATAATGGGGTAAGTCATTTTTCACTATTATATATCTTACAATTAATTTCAGGTACTATCAAAATATCAGTAAATACATTCCCAAATGTTGCCAGGTAACTGGTCTCAAAATATTGTAGACAGCTGTTACTCATATGTTATCTTCTGAAATGTTTGACTGTAGCTCAATTAGATGTTTTGTGATTTACTCCATTATTCCATGTGGGTGCTCAATTGGAGTTTTATAACAAAGGCAAGACAAGGTTCTTTCAGGTGTGATTATAATAAGGAAAGTGTAAACGGATGGCAAAGGGTTTTCTAGCAGAATTGAATGAAACCAGGGGTGGTGCACTTAGCAATCTTCAAAAGAATAAAGTCCCCCCCCCCTCCATTCACCATCTTGATTTAGACTTCCAGGGGGAGCTGCACAACATGGTGAGTGGGCCAGAGTACTGAATCAAGAAAAATGCTAATGTTTTAAATGCTGTTGCACAAAAAGCAAATCAATGAACATTCCTGAAACTTCAAAATAAGATAAAGCAGTTTATTAAAGAAAATCCCTTCAATTATATTGGTGTATTTTATTCTTCATGTGTCCAACTGACTTCAAGAGGAAGATTTTCCAGAACTACAGATGAAGATGAAAATGAGCTACAACCAGAGTTTCAAGGTGAGAGGGACAGGATTAGGTAGCAAGAAGAACACAGAACAAACATCTTGCCAAATACATATATAGGCCACACTGTGGCTGAGTGGTTAGACTGCTCAACTCTCACCGAAGTAGCTCGGCTTCGATCCCAGGCAACCAGATGTGAGATTTGCAGTGTACAACACGGCACTGGGGTGGATTTTATCCAGAATCTCCAGTTTCCCCAACCATCTCATTCTACCAGTGCTCCATCTTCACCTCATGTATCATCAGTGTCACTGCCTGCGGTGCCGTGCCAAATATACATGGATGCAGATCAAGCTCGGGTTAAATGGCACCATTAAAACTATTCAAACTTTATATCACATAATTTTTAAAACTTTCCTAAGTAAATGGTATATCTTTCAGCGTAGATGGTAGCGTGTCTGCCTCACATTCAAGAGGTCCCGAGTTCGAATCTTGGTCAGGGTGAGTTACCTGGATAAGGTTTTTTTAGGGTTTTCCCTTATCCTGAAAGACGAATGCCAGGTAACTCTTAAATTCTATGGACTCTGGGCTCATTTCAACCATTCTTACACAAAGTATTCTCCACCCACACCCCCCTGCCACACACACACACACACACACACACACACACACAAAAGTAGGTTTCATTCTTTAACTCTGAAACCTCAGCTTATTTACCATCATAATATGTATATCCAGATTGGATGTCTTATCTCCTCGTATTCAAGGAAGAGATTCCCCACCCCCCACCCTTGGACAAAGGTAAGCTTCTACTTTTTATTTTTTCCTGTATTCTGAGTATAATATTTAGCTTTTAGTCTGCCTTTATTTTGAAAGTTTTCTGTTAAATTTAGGTTTCCTTTATTGACACACTTGAGCAATTTGACTGCACTTTTCATTAGAGCTCGGTTTCTGTATATCCTTATTTCAAGTGTTTGATTTATTCAGTGATGCTCTTAAATGTTCAAGTATTTAAAGACAACTATGTTTATGTACTACACTTTCATTTATTGATTCTATATCACTTTCAGATTTCATTAAAATTAATCCCAATTGAAAGCTTATACTTATGTACAGTAAGTGCAGCATACTGATTCATTCAAAGCTGCCTAGCAAATAGTAAAAAGTTGAGAAATTACTCAGACATGAAAGTATACTTGGCTAACAAACTTCTCATATTGCAATTACTAATACAAGCAAACATTTCAAGTAGTAAATTTCTCAGTTTCTCAAAAGAAATTACTTATTGCCCACTATGACAATCTTTCTTTTGTGTGTGTGTGTGTGTGGGTGTGTGACTTTTAATCAATTACAAAGAAAGTTGGAAGAATCAGAAGGGATACGTTCTAAAGAAAGGTAAATTTACTAAATAATTTGTTTGCTTAAATTGAGCACTTTGGATTCAGTGGGAAAGAGTGTGAAGTAAGACAGGGTTCTAAGAAGAAATTTCATGTAGGTTTGACATTAAAGCGGAGTCATTAACAGTGTTTCAATTTCTGAAATTAATAAGGCATTACAGGACTTAACAATTATATCACCCTATTTGCAACATTTGAATTCCACAATGCCATCCATACAGTCTTATGTGCTTAAAGTAGGAACATAACATATACAGTGCGGATCACTTTGCCAACAAGCATGTGTGGACATTTTCTATGTTCAGCTGTTTACATCTGCCTTATTGCAACCATCATATCTTTCCGAACAACTCACATTCAAATGTTTTGGAAGTTTAATTTCAGTTTTTATTTAACCCCTTAATTACTTGCATGTGGTAATCAAATAAGTGATAATAGAAGCAATGCAATAATGAAACATTTACACTCACGCTTCACTGTTTCACTGGCTCTAAAATTTGCGTTACAGTATCATGTTGACACCCTTACTTCAGGGCCGGATTGAGTATAGGTTGTACACTTGAGCTCTAAATGATGCTCCTTGTTAAGGAATTCAGCATTAAACATTTCAGGAATTCTCTTGTGTTGGCTGCTTGTTGGCTTGTCTGTCAGTGTGACAAATGACAGGATAGAAAAGCTTAAATTGGCTCAAACTAACCAGCATGTGGGAATGGTTATAATCAAACATGTTCTATGATCCATAAGGAAATTAGCAGCTAGGTGCACTATTGTTATCAAGCCACTGCAAGAAAGTTCCTTTGATAAGCACATATGTAATTGTATATACACAGTGTTCATTTTTATTTGTAATTTCCCGCCCTCCGATTGAGCAAGAATGACGTCATAGTTGACTGGTGAGTCTCTCTTGAAATCATAGTGCCCTTTACAGAGAAAAAGCGGTAATTTTTGTGGAACAGTAAGCAAATTACAGCAATCTCAGTGTGGTTGCTCTGGTAACTAATACAACCAGCTTCCCCTGGATATGAACACAGACCACCACGTCTTCATGGTTGAATGCTACTGTCATATTGGCATTAAAATTTGTGCGACATATAAATATAGTTTAAACTGCTGCATAGAGGAGTTTATGCAAAGCTATCCGGCATTCAGACAAGTCCCTTTGGAGCATGATGGTGTCAAAGGTGTCCAGATATTGTGAAATTGACATACTTTTGTGTGCAACATAAACGTCTTATGTTTTATCAGTATACGATATAAATTTTTTGCCATTCTCATGCTTAATTAAAATGTCTATTAATGTTGGTATCCTTATGTCTTTTCAAACTAATAGGTGCATCAAACATTTCCAAGATACAGGATCAGTTATAATCTAGAAGCAATAAGTAATGTTAGAAAGGCCTCAATCATACTTTCTCGCAATACAGACAGTGTTTACAGGGAAGAGAGAAATGAAATATAAGAAAATGGACACATAAGACTATGTACTAGAGATGTTTTCTTGTTTAGACGGGTAAAAGCTTTGTACATATTGTAATACTATTTTTCATTCCTAGAACATGTTCTGCTAATTTTCTGATTTGTAATGAAGTTACATTGTGAGGAAACTGTGGGTGATAGAAAAGAATTGACATCAAATTGAAATATTTCTATTTTATGCGATAGGTTTACAATATGCATGTATGTCTACTATAACAGAAAAAAGATATTCATTGTGAAGTAAGTGTTCAGTGACTCATTTTGTATATTCTTCATGGTCTACTTTTATGCTTTGCAGTACACTGCATTGCAATATAGTTTTTTTATAAACAGTTATCGTATCTTCGCACCAGGCGAAATAACGCAACTTTTATTACGCAGGCAGGCCCACCTTTCAAATAGTATATTTAGCTGCCAGTAGAGGGAGGCCTCAAAGCTGCTGTCAAGACATCTAATACGAATGCAAGCCGCTACGGGAACCGTATATAAACTCGCTCCATAAGCGATGCTATTGATGACATCAAATTTTGCGCGGTAAAATTACAGATAAAAATGAACACCGTGCACATACAAGAACACAGGGAAACAGCTCATTTGTTTCTTGAGTGGACATGTTGAATACAACGCTCCTAGTGCCCGCCTCGGTAGCGTAGATGGTAGCGTGTCTGCCTCACGTTCAAGAGGTCCCGAGTTCGAATCTCGGTCAGAGTGAGTTACCTGGATAAGGCTTTTTCCGGAGTTTTCCCTTATCCTGATAGTCGAATGTCAGGTAACTCTAAGCTCCATGGACTCCGGGTTCATTTGAGCATCATTTCACCCATTCCATTCATCATCCGATATGACAACGTTGGAGGACGTAAATTACAACAACAAAAACGCTCCTAGTGGCCAGATCTGGAGAAACAGGAATTCAAAACGGAAAAGTCAATAAAATAATAATTGCTGAATACACATTCTTCAGCGCAAAACAGTTAGTACACATTTCAGTGGATAATGACCCTTACCACACTGTTCACCTTCATAAAATACTCATTTCCAGATCCAGAAGAGATATACGAGATCTCTTCAAAAAATATTGCAAGTTTTGTGTTTTCTAAAAGTATTTATTCATGAATATCTATTTTGTCCCCTTCAAAGTAATCCTTACCAGATGTATACACTTGTGCCAACGATCCCCCCCCCCCCAATCTAAGAACTTTAAGAAATCGCTTTTTATGATCTTGTTCAGCTTGATGCTGTTGTTTATCACCTCAATCGTTGTCCTTTCACGGGCCTCTTCAATTTTGGGAATAAAGAGCAGTCACAGGGGCCAGCTGTATGGTTGCTGCGGCATCATAAGTGCGTTGTTTTTTACCAAAAATTCGCACACAAACAACGATGTGTGAGCAAGGGCAATATGGTGCAAAAGCCAGTTTTTGTTACAAAACATTTTACTCATGTGGTAAGGGTTGCAGGTTAGCTTCTCTCATAATACCAAAAATTACTTCTCTGTGTAATGTTGAGTCAGTACAAAGGGGCTATGTACTTTAAATATACTTATTTCATAACGACATTCGGTAAACTTAATAATATGGTAGTTATTAAGATGCTTCTTAAAGAGTTGATTGTAGCAAACAGCCATATGTTGCACACGAAAATACGCGTGGTGCGCAAACGCTTCCGGCACGGGAGATGCAGTTCTCTGCCGAAGAACAAACCACCTGGCGTCGTCACAGTGATGCCATGCTTAAACGAGTGGTGGGGTGATACTCTAGGTCGCAAATTATGGCATAGGTAACAATTATGAAGTCCGGAAATATGGTGTAGATTTCACATTTTCAATGTATAACACTAATTGTTTGCTTTCCAAAAGGTTACATTATGTTATATTTGACTTTTACCGCATAATTGAGGAGTGGACGGGAAATTGTATCAGTGCCAACATTAAATGTAAAAAATTGAAAACAAAAACGCTGTGATTTTTGTGAAAAACTATTGCTTAATTCTGCCTCGATGATACCAATGCATGGCCAAATGCCTATTCGTCCACTAAACCATTGCTGTTTGTGTGAATCCCATCTTAGTCTTGCAATGCTGTCAAACAGTATCGGATATGAATCGTTTGCTTTTGCACTGAGGACGTGGAGGCTCCTCGTCAGGCATGAGGATATTTCTGCAGTACTTTTGACAAATAAAACGATTTCTCATCAATATGCACGTAATCATGCCCTGAATTTACAATTATTCTGTATTCTGCACAACGGTAAAAAATTCAACCGTTGACGTTTGTTCTCATACGTTAGAAGAGGCTTTTGTGTGGATGAAACTCTTGATTGCTTTGCCTTCTTTGAACTGTTGAAAGAGCGTTCATTTAGGCACTTCAATAGTACAACATATTTGCGTCTGCAGCCACAATTAACTTTCTTTATAGGATTAACCTTAGCTTATAACTGATCTTGAACATACTGCTCCTTAGCTCGGTGCGAAATACGGAAAACAGTCAATGGTGGTACTTGAAAATGATTTGCAGCGCTCTTAATAATGCTCATCCGCAAAGTTCCATATTTCTTGTATTGCAGTAGAAATTACTGAATAGCAATTGTTTTCCCCCTGGAAAACTGCACGAGACATTAAGAAAAAAAACTACAAGAAGACGACTTTTGGAAAGAAATAGTCTATGGGGAGATAGTGATCCCTGAGTAGTACCAGCAGCAGAGCAGTTCTTCCACAAAGTAGTATGTAATTGTCTTGGCGTTGGTGCAATGTACACCTCTGGACTCTTGGCCAAGTAATCCTCACCGCCAACAGATATCTGTTGCCCCTGTCGGATACTGGGAACGGTCCAGCAATACCGTTAGCAGTATGCTCAAAATGTGCTCCCAGATATTATCGTGCTACTCTAATCGTTGACATTCGCTTTAGGTTTGTTAAGCAAACCTCCCAGATAACGCACATTATTCTTGGAAGAGAGATATTAGAGTAGAGGGATACTGGCGACGCTGGAACTTCTCGGAAGTAATCTACGTTTGCTAAGCACCAATGAACGCACCATTTCAATAAATACGTAGGAATCACAAATGACAGGTATTATGTCCACGGGGAGTAAAACACAGCGTTGCAATGTCTTCGCTGTTTTCTAATTCATCTTATTGTTTGTTTACTGTACTTCATAGGTGCAACTGGTGTTTCCTCCTATTAAATATACGAAGGCCTTGGGACGTATCTAGCCTTGATGGTGGAAATAGTAGAAATAGTGCCAATAATCCGGCAAGGTTATTTCGCAGGGGTGCCAGTAATAATGTTGATTTTACGTACTTCAAGTGTCGCTAGTGGGACAACAAATGAAGCAAGATTAAAAGCAAGCAAGTCACTTTTAGTAAAAATGACTACCTATTACTGAAACCGCCATTTGAATAGGCTTAAGCGGACAAACACTAATGTTGCGGGGAGGCACTTCATTGAGCCAAAGAAGGACAACAGGAAACCAAAGTTAGGGTTCATAATTTCACCTGTGACATAATTCTTAGAGAGCGGTGTACGTTGTATAAAAAGGGCAGTCACCAACGGTTTTGAAATTGCTGCTTGCACTTCAAACCGTGTGCGATTTTCCATACAAAAGTGATTCGCTTAGACAGCTGTTGTTAGTGAACTTAGGTTTCCGCTTTCCCGCGTTAAATAAGAGGTATATGATTATGGGATCAGCAATTATTGTGGCATGGGGCATATAAGTACTTGAGCAGGTTAAACTTATTAAGGCAGGAAGGATATGATATACTTTATTTAGATGTGTCTTGGTACGATATTCGTGACAGCGTAAGAAAAGTTTGGGGTGATGGCAGTTGCTCTTGATAGCTTCCAGTCCCTGTGTCACGTGGAAAAAGAATAATGTTGCGTGCAGGCAATAGCCAGGTTTGAATTGAAGGTTGCTTATATCTGTCCTCTGAAAAATTAGGAAAGACTTGGCTTATTCTCATCAAGAGATAAGTGCTGAAATATATTAAGCTTGGTTCAAGAAAACACTTTTGAATAATATTCCTTCTAAGTGTGTTAGAAATCTTCCCGTAGGGGACGGGATCCGTCCCCTTCAGCTGCCGTGGTGCGGACGCTACGGACCCTTAGCTCTCGTATAGGCCACGCCGTGGCTCAGTGGTTAGACCGCTTGTCTCTCACCAAGGTGGCCCGGGTTCGATCCCAGGCGACAGCAAAGTGAGATTTGTGGTGGACAACACGGCGTTGGGGCGGGTTTTCTCCGGGACAACCAGTTTCCCCCGCCATCTCATTCCACCGGTGCTCCATCTTCATCTCATGTATTATCAGTGTCACCGCCTGCGGTGCCGTATGTAGTAAAAGCGGGCGTTAAACATTACACATTTCATTTACCTTAGCACTCGTACCTCTGACGTTACTAGAGTTACCTCGTGCCGAACATTCGAGCCCCTCCTGGGCATTGTTCACATTGGGTTGGTCACGAGGGGGCAGTGGTTCCCGATACCCGTGGATGATCGGGTACGTCTCCAGACGGGGTTGAGGGAAGCCATTAATATGCCTGCAGAGCTAGTAGAACGTGTGCTAGATCGTCAGGTGGCCCTACCAAGGTCATGTCGGTAGCCTTCACCTTTTGGTGTTGGCGCGTGTAAGTGGCGTATCCACTTCCATCCCGTCTTGTGTCCTTGGACCAGATGGGGAGGCTTGTTAGTAACCCAGGTCTTGTCCTATGGATAGTCCTACGAAGGACGCCGGGCGCCCTTTGGAACAGCTCGGATACTCCCTGGTTGAAAGAGGCCCGGGTCTTGGTCCAACGGGTCCAGAACTAATGGGAGTAGAACCTCTGGATCCAACTAGTTATCATCCCCGGCTAAAGACAAAAATTGCCAACATAACCAGTAGAAAGGACAAAATAATGAGATTAATACTAGAACATAATTTAGAATTCTCCAGTCCAGTTCCTATAAAAAGCTGTGCTTAGGGAGAAAATTCGGGAAGCCAGTATACAGACAGTGTAATAGACGAGATGGCAAAAGATCCTGGTCATGAAGTCCTCAGGCTACCCCATATCACTGTTGTCTCAATCCGATATAGCTGATATGGACACGTCGTAAGCATGCCGTAAGACAACAGAATGTATCTCTACCTATAAGTGACTGCGTGTAAAGTTTGGATGAATAGAGTCAGACTGAAAAATTCAATGCCATAGCCAGGATTTGAACCGCGGATCTCCAGCTTTCCGTGCGGTTGCTCTAAACCACTTTTTTATTCTGCATTTCTTATGTCTTGGCCTCTAGATGCTATACCAAGACACAGTATTACAATTTTATATTTACTCAAACAATTATATTGATATTTACAAACATTTTGCAGAAAAGTTAACCTACACTAACCTATCTAATCTAACCTAACTAATCTAATTGCTACAATTGTAGCTTACAATTTTCACAATCTAAACTACTTCCACCTTCCTATCCCTAATAAATCCATTTATCCTTTTGTTCTTGTGTTGATGTTGTTCTCTTCTGTCGCTTCAAATCCTTCTGTTCAATCCAAGATTGTCCTCTTCTATTAGTCCTTCGACTAGGCGAAGTTTCTCTTCTTCCTTTGGTTGTTGAAGCTAGGTTATCATATTCTGTCCTCGAGGTCGTTCAGATCTTGTTGGTGTGGAAGGTGGTTCACGAGGTCTATGTTGAATATTGTCTCTTACTCTCGTTGCTGCTGTCTTTGTTGATTATATTCATCCATTACTCCTGTTGAGAACTTCTCCGCTGCCTATGCTAGTATTTTAAAATCTTCCCTCTTCCTAATGATGTTCCATTTACATTTTCCTGCTAATTCTTTCCTCTCTTCTTCTAGCTGTTGTGTATATTTTATACATTCAAGTAAAGCATGTTCCGGAGTATCTTGTTTCATGCAGGTTGTGCACATGGTTTCATCTGCCTTTCCTATATTTTTAAAGTATTCCATGTCCTGAAATGTATTGTATTCCACTTCGTCTTGGTTGGATCTCCTTTAATTTTAACCTACATTTATACTAGGAAAGTTTTCGTGTGTGCTTCTTCCTACATCAATTTGATCCCATTCATGTTGCCATCCTTCAACTAATACGTTCCTAATTTCTCTCCTTGTCCTGCATGGAGTTCCCAATAAATTTTCAATCTTAGTGAATTTTCTCCGCTTCATCCAAAAGTAGGCTGCCTTTTGTTTAATCAACAAATCCAATGGTCATATTCCCACTATCACTAATAATGCCATTGTAGCAGTCGTTAATACTGCTCCTGTGCAACGAAGTAAAGACTGGCTTTGGTATTTCCGTAGAGTATCTATATTCTTCCTCAATTTTACTGTATGTGTCCATATCGACGCTCCATATGCAGTTATACCCACCATGAAACTTATAAGATATGTATGAATTGTACTAGGAGAAAGCTTAAATATTATCGTAGCTACTGTATATAGTTTCATTAATACTCCATTAGCTTTCATTGCCACAGATTTAATATGAGTATCAAAGTGTTGCTTCTCATCAATATACATACCAAGATATTTAACAACATTTGCTCTTTTGATATTGATGTTATTAAGTTTGACTATAGGACCTCTTTTTAAACTTCCTTTAAAGAGCATAATAAACGACTTCTGCGGAGCAATTTCTAATTTGTCTTGTTTACACCAACTATCAAGAATTCCAAGAGATGTCGTAGAGTTAGCTTCCAGTTCATTCCGACTATTAGCTGCTACCAATATTAATAAGTCATCCGCATATGCTATAACTTCTAATATATCAGGCGATTGTTGCAAACTATTTATTATCCGTTGCGTTTTAATATCCCAAAAGAGGGGTCCTAGAACTGATATCTGAGGGCATCCTTTAGTGATTTCTTTAGTTATGATAGTATTTTTTCCTCTGATGTGCACTCTTCCATTCATGCAGTAATCCTTTACTGAATTGTACAAGCATCTAGGGTATTTTTTATCTCTTAGTGTTTGAAATAATTGAGGCCACCATAAGTTGCCGAAAGCAGCGGCAATATCTACAAATATCCCCAATATATATTTTTATCACAATGATTTACTGTTGTGAGAGCCAAGTTTATGGCATCCTCTGTAGAGCATCCCTTACGAAATCCATACTGCCTATCTGTTATACCTATCATTATTCTATATTCACTGCTTCTTTTATATAACATTTTTTCTTGTATTTTGCCTAAGTTGTTCAAAAGACATATGGGTCGGTATGATTTAGGTTTACTAGGATCCCTATCTTTTCCTTTTTTCAGAATTACCATATTAGCCTCCTTCCAACAATATGGTACTTTACCTTCCACAAGGCACTGATTATAAAGTTCACATAGGTATGGCGCGATCTTATTTTTAATATTCTGAATAACTTCTGTTGAAATATTATCTGGCCTAGGAGCCCTTCGTGGTTTTAGCTGTTGTATACCCTGTAAAACTTCAGTTATATCGGACGGATATATAACATTATAATTAATATACTCTTGTTGAAATTCGGCCCTTTTCTGTCGATGTTGATCGTCTTCATTGTATTCTAGATCCGATGGTAGCATCTTTAGTCATACGTTCTTTTATTGATTCTCTCCATGTTGTGGTGTACGTTCCGTCATCCATTTCTACGGTAGCAATAATTTCTGGTGCTGATATCTTTTCCATTATTATTTTATAAGGTACTCCCCATGGGTCTTCCTGCAGATTTTTCTATGCCAAGGTTCTCTACGTTTTTTTTTTTCAATTCAGCCTTATATTCCATCTTGTAATTTCTAAAATTATGTAAATTAATTTCCTTTTCTTGTGCTGTCAAGCTATTTTTATAATTTCTACGTGTTTTCCTAACTTTTCTTCTTAATTTTTGAAATTTGTCTGTCCCTACTTTATATTCTCTATTTATGTAAGTACACTTCTTAAGTGAAGTTTCCATGGCCTTCTGCAACAAGCCGTGAGTTGTTTTGCTTTTGCATTTACATCCTCTCCTGCACTAAATTGATCTGGGATTTGTAGATTATTTCGTAGTATATTCCAATCTACATGTTTGAGCTGATATGTAGTCTTCCTAATGGAACGTTGTAAATCTCCTTCAGATCTCAAAACTTCAAAGTCGAAATAAATTAAGTTATGATCACTCGTGGTTAACTGCTGTGCTACCTTCCAGTTTTTAATCCGATCTGCAACAAAACCTCCGGCTAATGTTTGGTGTGGGTTCTTTTCGGTTCGTTGTCCTTTTGAGTGCTTGGTTAGGGATGGAGTATAAAGGGCTTGACGGTGAGGTGGAAAGGTTGGTGTTTTGTCTAATTGTCGGTGAGCTGGGATCTCTTTCTCAGGGATCGGTTATGAAAAGTCGTGCTGACCGTCTCTCAATTCCTTTATTTTTCTTTAACCTGGTTCTCTTTACTCTCTTGCTAACACTTTCGTTGTCTTCCTAATTTTCCTTTCCCCTTTACGGTGTTTTTACGTTGCTTTGCGAACTCCCTTTTATTCCCTATATTTGCACTGTCTTCAAGACCATAACTCTAATTCGGACTGCAACATCGGATCCTACTTCTCTCCCAATAACACGTCTTCTTCCCGTCGTATTAAGTACCAGAGTGCCGCTCCTTCCCCCGTCGTATTCTCAGCTTCTATTCTAGCTTTTTTCGCCTATCACCGCCGATTTTCTATTCCTTTACTATTTTACGCCTATCACGTGGTTTACTCTACATTTTATTGGCAGGGTTTATTTCTTTAATTTTTTCTTATTGGTCACCTCCGTCTGTCTTTCCTATGCGGCAGTAATATTTTCCACCCCTTTGGGTTGTATGACCTCTCAGAGTCATAACGGTATTCTATCATGCTTGGCTGAATTTCCCTTAAGCTTCGCATACCTTACTGGCGTCTCGATGTCGAGTAACCTTCGAGGGTTTTTGTTCTATTGTTCTGTTTCCTGCTTTGTCTCTGTGCTCAGAAGCAACTCCTGTCCGATTTTTCCTTCCTTTACACTATATTGCTCTTTCGAATATTCTTTTTAACTTTATTTCTTATATCATTTATTCCCTTTTCATTCCCATTATGCTTATTTATGATCTCTACTGTTGTATTAATTTCTAGTTATCTTTTCCCTCTTGGAACCTGAGGTTTCTGCTTCATGTTACATCTATATTCTCAGTAGCATCCATCCGGTTCTCAAAGGTATATGGATTCAAGGGCTGATTCATAACTAATAAATTATAATTAGCAATAGTTTCCTCTAATTTTTCTCCAGGAGAGTCGGGATTCTTACTCCACCATAATAAAGATTATGCATTTGAATCCATTGTATAGATCAGAGGTTTATTATCATAAGTATTCAGTATTTCTTCCATTTTATTAATATGTATTTCTATGTCATCCATATACTGAAAGTAGTGATTGTACAAAAAGAAAGTCATGCCATTTATGCATATCTCAATGCCATTTATATGTCCAGTACAGAATTGTGAAATTTTTAGCACCTGTATGTCTCTGTTTATTATAATTATTGTTGCTTTTGGATTCTCTCCATCTACAATGACACGAGCCGTAGCTAGTGCAAGTATGGGTCTACCATTAATGACGTACGGTTCTTGTATACACATTATATCAAAATCCATGTCATCTATAAGTCTTCCAATTTCTTGCATCACTGTCCTAGATCTTTGCGCATTTATGTCCTAATCTGATGAGTTTTAAAGCCATTTGTCTAATATAACATTTTCGATATCCACATATTCATTTTCTGTTGATCTACTGGACGGTGATGAAGCTCCATTCTGTTGTACCTTCTCTTCAACTAATATTGAAATGAGATATTCATATAGATGTATCTTATTTATTATAGTTAGCATCACATTACACAGTCCTTTGTGTTTGTTGTTCCTTATTTACTTGTGTTCTATACACATTTTTTCTTACTCTGTTGAGATTTCTCTTCAAGCTAAAACTCTTACTATACTTAGTCCGAATATCTTTATCCATCATGTGTACGGTTAATTGTTCCCAAGGCATTTTATGTGTAGGGCATGACTTTTTATCTTTACAACTAAATATCTTCCCTTCCTTTTATTTCTTTGTCTGGAACTACATGGAACGCAGATAGCTGGTTGATCTTTCTTTGCGCATTCTTTCTTTCTGTGATCCTGTTCTGCACAATGAGCACAAACTTCGTTCTCATTTTTACAATATTTGGCCACATGACCATAAAGTTGGCATTTCAGACATTTTGCCACAACAACGTAGTCTTTAACGTGTACAGCCTGAAATCCCAGGTATAACCTCCCTTGTATCAATTGTATTCTTATTTTAGTATCGACTTCTACTACATGGTGCATTGTACTCGCTTCTCTAGGCCCTGTCTTAAACCTAAACTTTACTTTGGCCTCAAAGTCTTCCCAGGTCATGTCATCTTGGAAATTTTGTTTATACATGTTATATTTTATATCTTCTTTCTCACTGCTTAATACATCATAAATAACAACTAATGGATTTTCTTTGTTGCCCCTTCCACTGTCATATCCCTCTGTTTTAAATTAGGACTGTTAACTATTTTGATAACATCCTCTTTGTTATCCACCTCAATAACCAAGGTCTTATCAGTTGCTCTAATATTATTTATTTTGATCTTTTCCTCAGAAGGCTTAAGACTTTTGGTTACTTCCTGCTGCAAGTCTGTTGAACGTATTAACACCATATTCGTCTGCTTCTGTACTACTCTGTTCACTTTCTCAGTAGTTTCTGGGATTTTTGGTTTTACCGAAACCTGTGCGTACAACAATTTAAATGTTTCTTTCTGAGATTTAATAGCTTTATTCTCTGTCCTAAGTTTCTCATTACTAATTCTTAATTGCTCGTAATCAGTCTGCAGCTTAGCCAATAGAGCATATAATTGCCTCTTACCACTTGCAGTTATGGCTTTATCCACTGCTATTACTGCATTGATCTCTGCTATAGTCTCATTCCATTTCGGTTCATACTCCGCAAGGTTCTCCACCATCGAAATTTCTAATGGTTCTTCAGTCCTTTTACTGCTACTCGGTTCAGTTTCATATTCTTTCAATTCAGGAGATCGCATAAGCGATTTCCTAGGCTTAAAGATGTTTTGTTCAGCCATTTTAGGATTATCACAATTCCCACTGTCTGTTTGCTCCTCTTAGCCAATAGTATAACTATTGCGCAGGGCGGACGACGTGCACGTGGGAGCTCCACCAAAGTCTGGACGAACCTTGACAGCGACACCGCTACGCCGAGGTTCTTACACATAAGATTTCTTAACCTGTGGTTATAGACAGGTTGCGCAGCAACCATATATTAACAGGCTTTGGGGTCCCGCCCCAACCACTAAACCACTGAGCTACTTTGGCCAACGAGTCAGTTGCAGAATTTAATGTCATGTCGGCATGTTGGCCATAGTAGCTCGGTGGTTTAGAGCAACTGCACGGAGAGCGGGAGATCCGTGGTAGAAATCCTAGCTATGGCATTGAATTTTCCCGTCTGGCTCTATTCATCCAAACCTTAGCCTACACACGGCTAGTATGGAAGAAATTATTATTTCCAGGGGTGTAAGGTGTTGAGAAAATGATTGCCGAATATAGATTCGAGTGTTCAGCGCGCTATGCAATAAGAGTGAAATTTTCAACTGTGAGTTGTTTCATACGACAATGTTTCGTTCGTTATACATTAAATAAAAATGGCAGTGACAGCAAGGAAGGCGAAGACACAGCGTAATGTAAGTAGAAATTGTGGTTTGATATTATTTGTGCTATATAATAAGTACTTTCATTGCACTTAGTGCTTACCTTATTGTTCACTTCGCAAATATTCTAAGAAATAAATGTCTATGCTTGCAATGCGGACATAACTTGGAGAAAGCGCAACAACTTTGCTTCCTCCGTAGCGACGTGTCAAGACATCTATCTCGCGTCACTGAATACCTGTATCTTGTCGCATCCTTTGATGCCACACATTTAACCTTTCGAGTAGCGCGATAATATACTGCTGCATGTAGACTCGGTTTCTAGTCTGAGGGCCCCGAATAGTGCCAGACACGACTTTGGTGGCATCATCTCTAAGCACCACCCTTAGACTCAACCAGTAGTACTTCTATCTCGGAGCTGTCGATTGTTCGGTTGTATTCAAGATGCTCCCCAGAGGAATCCGCATGTACTTCCTCCAAGACCTCCACAGTCTTACACCGAGGAAGCCAACTGTTCTCTCTAGGCTTTCACGTCAGGTAACTCCTAAAATCCACTATAACATGCCGTCCTTGATCCTCAGTGAGCCCCACTAAACCTAGTAGAACTTACACGCACTATTCCTCGGTGCAATATTCTTCAACACAGACCTTTTCCTGCTTCCGCATCTTTGAGGAGCAACCCCAGGTCAGTTTCAGAAATCTGTCCCTTCTCAGAGGCCGCGCTGTCACTGATTGATTAGACCGCTAGACTCGCCAAGGCGGCCCGGATTGGATCCCAGGTGACCGCAAAGTGAGATTTGTGGTGGGCAACACGGCGCTGGGGTGGGTTTTCTCCGGGATTTCCGGTTTCCCCCGCCATCCCATTCCAGTGGTGCTCCATCATCTCATGTATCAGTTTCACGGCCCATGGTAGCGTATGTGGTAAAAGCGGGCTCTAAACACTACACATCTCACATTTCCCACCTCAGAACTGCCCCATCCTATCCATCCATAAGCATTGTACTTATAACGCGTAAGCTGCAATGCGCTTCTTCGCCTCCACACCAATGTGGAGGCCACACTCCTCCAGGCAGGATCTTCTTGAAAAAGCATCCGCACTGGAATAGCTTCTTCCCACGCAATATTAAGTTCCATTCTAGCAGCCTCTGGTCCCAATGAGCTGTATGCCCCTACGGGTTGTTGAAACTTTATAGTAAAGTGGGGGCGCAGTGATCAGTCCTCGGGTGGAACGGCTACCCGTACAAGTACTTTTGGAAATGCTCTAGCGTCTTCACGGCTGCCAGGAGCTCACTTCGGGTGACGCAGTATTTTTTCTGTTTTAGAAAGAGCCTTTCTATAATAAACCTAAGCCTACTCCGTGTGTATTGGAAAATGGGATAGTACACCCCAATACCGTTTTCACTGGCCTCAGTTTCCATTATGAAATTGCCACCCGGTTGTGGGAAATGTAAAATTGGCACAGCAGAGCGCTTACTTAACCACCTGGAACGCACCTTCGGCCTCTTACGTATATATGCAAGGTAACTGTTCCTCCGTCAGTGGCTTTGCAATTTTGGAGAAGCGCTTGAAAAACTGTGTCTAATACAGACGTGTGCAACTTATTATATTTAATGATGAAATGTTTAACATATACCGTTTATTTTCCATTTATTTAACAGAAATAATATTACGACATTTTTTTTCAACTCTTAGTATTTTGTGTGTATTCCTTTAGCCTTCATTACCTTTTTGATGCGTTTGGGCATGCTCTTTACAAGGGTGGAACACTTTTCCTTTATTTCTTCATCTCTGTGCCAAATGATTATCAGGCTCTCAGTAAGGCTCGTTATTTTCAATTTTTCCAGTCTCTGTTTATCAATACCCCACAGATTCTCTATTGGATTTATATCAGGGCTATTCCGCGGCCATGGTAGTACTTTTATATTGTTTTCTTTGAGGAACTGGGTTACATATTTTGCTCTATGCCATGCATTAACACAGTCACCACTTGGAAACCATTCTTTACTTTGCGGAAATAGTCTTGTTTCTAATACACTGTTATACTGTTTTTGCTCAATAGATCCCACAACTATTTATAGTCTTCCAGATCCATGGTCAGACATACAACTCCAAACCATTTTTGATGTTGGGTGGTTCACTCTTTGATTGACACATCGAGCGGAAAAGGCTTCTTTATCTGTCCTTCTCACATATTGGTTGCTCTCTTCACATACTTCAAACATGGATTCATCTGAGAAAATTACCTGCTACATAAAAACCTCTATTGACATTAATCAGTTTTAAAATTGCTGAAAGATAGTTTAACAAAACCAGCGATGAGAGAAACAAAATTTAGGTTGTTTATTCCATTTGCATAAAATTTACACTATATGTTTTTATTTTATGCTATATATTGTTTGCCTTTCTCCAAAATTCCACTGGATGTATCTGTATCTCTTTGGCCCATTCTAAACGTTTTTCTGCCATAGCAGGTGTCAGTTTAGCCCCATTCTAAACTTTTTTGCCATAACAGGTGTCACTTTAGCCTTTTTATGAGGCCTGCGTGCTGGTAAACCTGCTTCACATTGCAGCGTTTCCCCATTTGCTTGTTAATTTAGCGGCAACCTTAGGGAATTTGCAAAGTTTATTGACTTTTTTGTGGTTGATTCATTAGTGCTGGTATTCTTCTTAGGTCGTGTCCACGGCTGCTCATCTGCAATGGCTTAAGTAGAGCATGTTGGGTACGGAGATCTCAGGGTAGTGTGACGAGAGACAATAACAATAAATGATAGACTAATCACTATTAATTCGAATTTACACCAGTTATTATAGTGTCCCCAATAAAATGTTTTCACTACTGATGCACAACAAATTTCCTTATACGTTGGCACACCTTGCCTTTCGCACTGATACTGACTACCGCGTTGTTTCCCAGTTCCCTTTTAACTGCTTACATCTCTTTGTAAGGGGTTGAGTGTCAATGTACTACCCCAAGCCTTCGGACCCGTTATGCACTGTTAGGATTGTATGTTGGAAAACCTAAAGAACTTTCTTGCAGGTAGTGAAAATATTTGTATGGTGGAACTTTTATGAACTCTTATGTTACAATTCGCATTTTACATTTATATATAGATATCCCTCTGATCTCACTAAATTCATATTTAGATTACACTTATGTTAATGAGATTCTTATAAAGAATGACTCGTATGCCTTATAAGACAAAGGACTAATTTTATTGCACAGTGTAAAATTTTGGTTGCCTTATAATCTTCCGCATTATAAATTCATTAGAAAGAAGTTCGTCACTTTCTAGTTATGATTCCTCTATCTGTAACACTCATTAAAATTACTGAAATGATCACTACATTCACTGTGCTTCATATTCAACACTGGCTCACATTTCAGCTTTCAAACAACTAGATTTAAACAACTATTCTTACGTATTATTTTTTCTTACTCTAGATTTCCTTTGAAATTATATCCTAGTTTCTCACAATTTTCTTATAATGCTTTTATATAACGGATAGTATAGATTCTTTTATTTTTTCTAGTTACTATAATCACAGATGTGCGTCATGACTGCTAGTTTAATATCCCACATCTTTCTTTGTTTCATTTTGATTCTTGTTCTTCTTGTGACAGGCTTCGCGGTGTTTGATACTTCTTTAGTAATTTCTTATGGAATCTTCCCAGAATTTCACTACTTTTTTCATCCATGATTTCTACGGTGTCGGTCGAAAAAGCTTTGGTAACCTGATATGAACCTTTAAAATATAACATCAATCTCTGGTTTTCCTTCGTAATTTTACTTGAAAGTGTTTTATTTCTTAATAAGACTACATCACCCTCTTGAATCTTCCATTCGATTCCTTTCTTGTTTAAATTATGCTTTAATTTTCTTCTGATTGCTCTCTTCTTGATTCTTTCAGCCGCAATCTTACATATCTCCTCTGCTTCTATTTCAATGTTCACGTTTACTTTTATGGGTTGGGGATCTTTAATTCCTATCGTATCGATTATCCTTCCTTTCATTATTTCCACAGGCTTAAAACCGGTCACTGGACCTTGCGTTTCATTCAGAATTCTCTCAATCTGTGGAATATATGAAAACCATTGGCTGTGGCGAGTATTAAAAAGAATTCTCAAAAATATCCCAATATCTTTTATCGATCTTTCTGCTGGGTTGGCTTGCGGTCTATACCTCGAACAAAAATATTGCTTAATCTCTGCGTCTTTGATTCCTTTTGTAAATTTGTTTCCAGAAAATACCGTGGCGTTGTCAGTTAATATAGCTCTAATTTTTCCTTCTTCTGGAATGTAACAACTTAGTTAAGTAACTTAGTTAAGCAAGTCCGGCTATTGGCCTTTTTAAGTTGGAAAATCCGTACATATGTACTGAAAACATCAAAACGAACTAAAATATATTTATTCCCAAATTTTGACTGTGGAAGTTCACCATGTATATCTAGACAGATTAACTCTTGGTTGTTCTCGTATTATGCAGTTGGTATCGTACAACACCAACTCCAATTGGAGTTAGTGCTGTATCGTACTGGTACGCAACATTTGTGACACGTATCACATCTCGCTATCAGCTTTTGAACCTTTTCTTTCAATTTTGGAATGTACATGTTTTCTAAAGTAACACTGCAGGTCCTGTCTGTTCCAGAGTGAATGACATTGATGTGAAAATCCATGATTATAGCTGCTTCCATGCATTTAGGAATAAAAACTTTCCATTTCGGCGTAATCTTTCCATGCCTCTTATAAAGCAATCCGTCGTTTATGGCGGTGCTGGAACCATTTTCTTCACCTAACTTGGGTGATAATTCTAACAATTTTACTATTTTCTTATCCTTCTGTGACAGCTCTCCTATTTTCTTCACTTGATTAGCCGTTGCCTTACTTAATATTATATCTAATTGTAGCACATTTATGTCTCGTTTATGGTATTCCAACTACAAAATTCAGTCGATATAATAAATCAGTGAACGTGTTCAATTTTCCAGGGATGTGAACGATTTCAATGTCAAAACTGGTGATGGCATATACATATCTAGATATTTTGGTTGAAGTTAATTTACATTTGTTTGTGAAGATCAAGCTGATAAGACCAGAAATTACTTTAACTTTCTTATGATAGATGCAACTTCTAAAAAGTGTCAGAGCGAAATAAAGAGCGCTCAGTTCCAGTTCAGTTACTCAAGCGTTGCTCTCAATGGAGTTCAATCCTCGTGAAGAGGTGTCAATGACATGAAAATCGCCATTTTCCTCTCGTTGGCCTAGTAAACCACCTTATTCTCCAGAAGATGCATCGACGAATATTTCATACTTCCAGACTTCATGTGGTCGTTCCAACAATATAGATGACGCGAAGAGTTCTTTTATCTTTTCAAAACATTCTTGGAGTTCCTTTGTTCACTTCCATTTTTGACGTTTTTGTAATAATTGACGCATGGGTGCTATTTCTTGCGCATAACGTGGAACAAAACGACTATTAAAATTCAAAATACCAAAAATTGTCCTTAACTGTTTAATATTCTTCGGTGGTGGTATTTTCAAAATAGCTTCTATTCTTTTTGGATTTGGTTTCATTCACCTTTCATTAATGAAGTAACCCAGAAATTCCACTTCTTTCAAGCAAAATTTGATTTTTGAGGGTTGAGTGTTACCGCATTCATGAATTCTCTTGAGTACAACTTTTAAATTTTCCAAGTGTTGCTGGAAGTCTTCCTCGATTATGAGAAAATATATGATTATGAGAAAATCAACTATCCATCTAATTAAGAAAGAATGTGCACTGTTTTTGAAAACTTGATGCAACGCTCTAAGAAGTGCACATCCTGAGTTTTTTAATCCAAGTGGTACTCGTTGGTATCTCATTTCAACACCTTAAATTTTCCAAGTGTTGCTGGAAGTCTTCCTCGATTATGAGAAAATATATGATTATGAGAAAATCAACTATCCATCTAATTAAGAAAGAATGTGCATTGTTTTTGAAAACTTGATGCAACGCTCTAAGAAGTGCACATCCTGAGTTTTTTAATCCAAGTGGTACTCGTTGGTATCTCATTTCAACACCTTGGAAAATGAAGGTAGTGTAGTGCCTGACTACTTCAATGAAGTTTATTTGCCAAATGAATTTATAAAGAATTTATAAAAGAATTTATAAAATCAGATTCATGGTCATTTATCATTTCAGAAATGACGCTTTGAGCTTGTTCTCTTACCGCAATAGGAAGATTGTTATATTTATGCACATACGGCTTAATATTCTCAACCTGAAAAGTGTGCGAACATACTTTTTCTTTGTAATTTACGTCCTCCAACGTTAAGTCATATCAGACGATGAATGGAATGAGGGAAATGATGCTCAAATGAACCAAGGGTTCATAGAGATTAGAGTGACCCAACATTCCTCTTTCAGGATAAGGGAAAACCCTGGAGAAAATATTATCCAGGTAACTCACGCTAACCGAGATTCGAACTCGGGACTTCTTGAACGTGAGGCAGACATGCTACCATCTACGCTATCAGGCGGGCTGCGAATAAACTGTACACAAACCTGGTTTCTTACTGAAAACTTATGCACTGTCCTTTATTGCCTGAAATAACGTGTTTGTTTCCTGTACATTCAGATTTTGGGCTTCGGCACATTTTAGCTGCATTAATAACAATTTTTCATTATTGGTTTCTCTTGCTGTCCCACCTGTAATGAGTGAGGTTGGTCCCGTCTCAGAAATAGGTTTTACGCGTGGCTGAAAAGCATTGTTCCTTTTGTCGCTATAAGTGAGGGTAACTACCTCTTGGGCGTTGTCAATAAACATTTGCTGGGAAAACAGCTCACATTCTGCTAAATATTTTTCTTCAGTAGTCTTTCCTACAGGACACATCCTTTCTTCAACAAACTTTGTATACAGTTGATCGTTATCCTTTCAAATAATCAAAACTTTATTTTCAAAATCCATTTTAGCTTTATTTTCATCCAGAAAATCACAACCAATTATCGCATCACTATTTAGGTTATTAATTGCTAGAAACATTGTTTCAAAACAGGTATTTTCAATCTCAACTGGTAGCAAACATTGTCTTTTTATTAATTGTTCCGATCGTTCAATGACTGCACTGCTGACTAAATTTGATATCAGTAGGCTCATTATTTTCCTGTCTTTGTTTATTAAATGAAGATATAACTTCTGTGAACATACACTGGCTGATGCGCCAGAGTCAACACTAACTATGTATTCTCCATCATACAATTTAACTTCTAATATATGGGGTATCAAAGTTGCCTTTCTCACTTTCGTTAACTTTGATTTCACGATTATCAATACCATTCCTTACTTGAATATTGGGGTCTACTTGCGAATCCTTTGTGCCGCCTCTGTTACCCTTGTCCATTACGTCACCTTTCAGTTTTCCTGCTCACGGTTTTCCTATATTTGTAGTCGGCCATTTTGAATAGGAGCTACAGTTATTTCTTGCGGGGTTCCGTGCCTTCCACGACCTCCATTCCCTCTAAAGTGGAAATTTTGTCTCTGGCCTCTGTTTGAAATTTCATCCTCGGACCGATATCCCATGTTTTCATTCCTCAATTCTCGTCTACTTCTTCTTCGATAATAATTGTTCTGGTTACGTCCAAGTTGCTGGTTTCTGAACGGCGATTTGGCTCTACCTTAACGAAATTGTTTCCCTGCGCTCACGTCTAGGATCATTTCTGTCTAGATTATATCGAAATTGTGGTAACTGATGATATGTTTCTCTTGCAGAGTTATTATGTCTATA
Source organism: Mantis religiosa (assembly GCA_030765055.1). Taxonomy (NCBI): domain Eukaryota; kingdom Metazoa; phylum Arthropoda; class Insecta; order Mantodea; family Mantidae; genus Mantis; species Mantis religiosa. Next base: position 275,862,282 of record CM060948.1, read on the forward strand.
GTGACCTCGGTATCCAGATCTTCCATGTGACTGATAATGGTTTTGTCTAGCATTTGGTGGCCGCGCCGTAGCTCAGTGGTTAGACCGCTTGGCCCTCACCAAGTCGGCCCGGGTTCGATCCCAGGCGACCGCATATTGAGATTGGTGGTGGACAACACGGCGCTGGGGCGGGTTTTCTCCGGGACCTCCGGTTTCCCCCGCCATCTCATTCCGCCAGTGTTCCATCTTCATCTCATGTATCATCAGTGTCACCGCCTGCGGTGCCGTATGTAGTAAAAGCGGGCGTTAAACACTACACATTTCATTTCATTTCTAGCATTTGGTCCCTGGTACTATTGATTTCTAGGCTGATATATTTCTCCTGTCTGATCTTCTAGCGCAGATACCAAATCAACAATTTCTATTATTATCTTAGGTTTTGATATCAGAAGATTGTTTTGTATTCTAAGAGGAAAGTGATATGTCATCAAATCGATGAAGTCCTCTTCTGAAATTTTAGGTCTGCCATACTCATGTTTTCCCTGTCAGAATAATGTCCGCAACTAAGATTTGCACGCAAATTACGCTGTTTACTTGAACTCCAAAACCGGTTCAAGAAGAGATGTTGGAATTGTTCAAAATTCGTTTCAGACCCCATTGATATTTGAACCCAATTCAAAGTCCGATTTTCTAGACATCTACAAACTATTATCATTTTAAGTGTATCCGGTACATTTTTCAATTTGAAGTACTCTTGAAGTTGTTCTATGAAGCACACAGGACTGTCCGCATTTAGTTTAGAAGAAATGGGTAGTGGCAAGTTATTTAGCACAGAGCTGTGATAAGTTTGTGGAACTGGTTCTATCAATATACTAGTTCGATCAATTATATTATTGTAAGGTCTGCATTGTGTGCTGATGGCGGCCCCATAGCAACACTTGTCTGGTTTGATATAATGTAGTTTGTTTATCCCTGATTTAAACTCTCATTTAAATTACAGGTTGTACATGACTGTCAGTAGTGCTAACATGCAACATATTAACCTAAGAAACTAAATTCTCGATTGTTTTCTGAGAATTACGAGAAGCTGAATCCTGTTTATTGATCTCAAATTCCAATTTATTATTTATACTCTTTACCTCATCTTCTAATTTCTTTAAAATTTCCTGATTAGCAGAATTTAACTTCCCGTTCCAGATTTTCTAATTTTCTTTTTGTTGCTCAATTTTATTATTTAAACTAGACATATCACTACTCAAGCTTACGTGCACAAGCTGCATATCATCATTAGTTTTTTCAATTAGATCTTTTAAATCTGATCCCTGTCTCGTCATTTTCTGCTAAATTTTTCTTAACCTGTAAAATCTCTTTTGAGCTCTTTACAATTTCTTCTAATAATCTTCTTCTCGGACGGACATTTCCTTACAAATTTCACTTACAGTGTTCTTAAGCTTAACCTGATTTTCTTTAGAAACCTGTTCTACACCCTTTTCTACTTCAGCAAGTCTGTTATTTGACACACTGTTTTTTTGCATGTCTTCTTTGAGTTCATCCCTAATTCTTTTAAATTCTTGCATACTTTCTTGACCCCGTTTTTCTAATTTCTCAGCTATTGATCTACCTTGTATTTCTAATTTCTCATCCATTGCTTTCATTTCCTGACCGTGTTTCTCTAATTTCTGGTATATTGATTTCATCATTTCTATCAGTGCATGCATGTCACCCTTCGACTGTTCGGCTAATTTTTCTACCTGACAATATCCTGGATCATTCATACTCAACACATCTGAGTTAGCTACCTGCTCGGGTTTCATATCTATTTCTGTTGGCAGTGTATTGACCTCTAGTGATTCTACTGTTGACATTTCTAATTCTGACATTTTTCTACAAATTATTTTCTTACTTCTTAATAACATATAGAACTTGAAAAATATGAAACAACAAACACTAGAATTTCATTTTGCTTAGATCTTACCTTTTCTTTTACTCCGTCCCGTAGAAATGATGTTCACTGGTCCTCGATATAGGTGTACAGTTGCTCTGAAAACTCTGCCCCTTTCTTCCTCAAGTTCTTTCGGTGTTCCCTGGTACTGATTAGAGGTGATGAAATGCTGATCATCTATAATGCCCGATCCACTCCTTTCTTGTTCTACTTGGCGTTTCCCAGGCGTCTTTGTCTGCTCTGCTGTCTTCTTTCTTCTCGCACTAATTCATCTACACTATCATTGTCTCTCTATTCCTTCGTGACCCAACGTTGGTCGCCATTACTGAGAGCGTTTCACCGATCGCTTGTTAATTTAGCGGCAACGTTAGGGAATTTGCAAATTTTATTGTTTTTTGTGGTTGATTCATTAGTGCTGGAAATCTTAGGTCGTGTTCACGGCTGCTCATCTGCTATGGCTTAAGTAGAGCATGTTAGGTATGGAGATCTCAGGGTAGTGCGACGAGAGGCAATAACAATAAATGATAGGCTAATCACTATTAATTCGAATTTACACCAGTTATTATAGTGTCCCCAATAAAATGTTTTCACTACTGATGCACAACAAATTTCCTTATACGTTGGCACACCTTGCCTTTCGCACTGATACTGACTACCGCGTTGTTTCCCAGTTCCCTTTTAACTGCTTACATCTCTTTGTAAGGGGTTGAGTGTCAATGTACTACCCCAAGCCTTCGGACCCGTTGTGCACTGTTAGGATTGTATGTTGGAAAACCTAAAGAACTTTCTTGCAGGTAGTGAAAATATTTGTATGGTGGAACTTTTATGAACTCTTATGTTACAATTCGCATTTTACATTTATATATAGATATCCCTCTGATCTCACTAAATTCATATTTAGATTACACTTATGTTAATGAGATTCTTATAAATAATGACTCGTATGCCTTATAAGACAAAGAACTAATTTTATTGCACAGTGTAAAATTTTGTTTGCCTTATAATCTTCCGCATTATAAATTCATTAGAAAGAAGTTCGTCACTTTCTAGTTATGATTCCTCTATCTGTAACACTCATTAAAATTACTGAAATGATCACTATATTCACTGTGCTTCATATTCAACACTGGCTCACATTTCAGCTTTCAAACAACTAGATTTAAACAACTATTCTTACGTATTATTTTTTCTTACTCTAGATTTCCTTTGAAATTATATCCTAGTTTCTCACAATTTTCTTATAATGCTTTTATATAACGGATAGTATAGATTCTTTTATTTTTTCTAGTTACTATAATCACAGATGTGCGTCATGACTGCTAATTTAATATCCCACATCTTTCTTTGTTTCATTTTGATTCTTGTTCTTCTTGTGACAGGCTTCGCGGTGTTTGATACTTCTTTAGTAATTTCTTATGGAATCTTCCCAGAATTTCACTACTTTTTTCATCCATGATTTCTACGGTGTCGGTCGAAAAAGCTTTGGTAACCTGATATGAACCTTTAAAATATAACATCAATCTCTGGTTTTCCTTCGTAATTTTACTTGAAAGTGTTTTATTTCTTAATAAGACTACATCACCCTCTTGAATCTTCCATTCGATTCCTTTCTTGTTTAAATTATGCTTTAATTTTCTTCTGATTGCTCTCTTCTTGATTCTTTCAGCCGCAATCTTACATATCTCCTCTGCTTCTATTTCAATGTTCACGTTTACTTTTATGGGTTGGGGATCTTTAATTCCTATCGTATCGATTATCCTTCCTTTCATTATTTCCACAGGCTTAAAACCGGTCACTGGACCTTGCGTTTCATTCAGAATTCTCTCAATCTGTGGAATATATGAAAACCATTGGCTGTGGCGAGTATTAAAAAGAATTCTCAAAAATATCCCAATATCTTTTATCGATCTTTCTGCTGGGTTGGCTTGCGGTCTATACCTCGAACAAAAATATTGCTTAATCTCTGCGTCTTTGATTCCTTTTGTAAATTAGGTCGTGTTCACGGCTGCTTATCTGCTATGGCTTAAGTAGAGCATGTTAGGTATGGAGATCTCAGGGTAGTGCGACGAGAGGCAATAACAATAAATGATAGACTAATCACTATTAATTCGAATTTACACCAGTTGTTATAGCATCCCTGATAAAATGTTTTCACTACTGAATCACCTTGAATTTCCTTATACGTTCGCACACCTTGCATTTCTCACTGATAATGACTACCACGTTGTTTCCCGGTTCTCTTTTAACTACTTACATCTCTTTTAAAGGGGTTGAGTGTCAATGGACTACCCCAAGCCTTCGGTCCCGTTATGCACCGTAAGGATTGTCTTTTGAAAAGCCTATAGAGCACTCTTGCAGCCTGTAGTGAAAACATTTGTATGGTGGAACTTCATGTTACAATTCACATTTTACATTTATATATAGATATTCCTCTCGTCTTTCTAAATTATTATTAGTTTTACACTTATCTTAAGGAGGTTCTTATAAATAATGCCTCAACATAAAATTCTGCAAACTACTGAGGCTGATATTTCTATACCGTACTGCTTTAGTTGATTACCGAGGTCAATGCTGGCTGCTCTTCTGTTTTGTTTTGACAGCTGCACAAGTTTTCTTTGAGTCCTTGGTGATAGCTTTCTTTTTCTCCCGCATTTTGCATCTCTTTGCGAGGTCAACGTCTCGCCGAATTTTAAAGCTTGATTAATGCGACTAACAGATGTTTGAGAAATACACAATTTCTTAGCTATTTCACGTTGTGAATAAAGAGTTTCCTTCAAAAGACTCTCAGTTACAGCTACTTCCCTTGGGGATAAGTCAGCAGTTTTACCCATAATTTCACTTTGGAATCAACCTGAATGCTAAGGATAAGGTACACCATGTTACCTGACTTGAGATCAATTAATAATAAATATTGAGGATATATTAGCCATAAAACACACTAAAGGCAAATATTAACAATCTTTAGTTACTACATTCACCAAATAAAAGCAATATCACCAAACAGTTATTGTTGTTAGGTTATTTTTAAGACACTACTGCCAGCCTATTCAGACGGCTACTTCGTCTGAATATAACGTTGAATCCAGGAGGCTCTGATTTCCGCGGTGTAGATACATAAAGGCAGTACTATCCTACTACAGCTTCATTCTTTTCCTCGTTGTAAATCGGAATAATGCCTTGCATATTGGCCCTGAGTAAGGTATTAGGAGTGATAGGATCTGGTATGGTTCCATAGGGTGAATGCGGGTTATATCTTGTAGCATTTTCAAGGTGTCGGCACGTCTTACTGGGCAAGCGAAGAAGAGGTGATTAAGATCACCTCTTCTTCCACATTCACATAGGTCGTTACCTCGTTGCCCTAACAGTAGGAGGTACACCAGTGTTAATGCCACTTGAAATAGAGTTCTGACATATAATGATAACGCCTTCCTTGTTAAATACGGCGTGTTAATGAATGTACGCAGGGCGTTACTACCCTGTACGGCTGAGCGGGTTCTATTTGTGTTATTGTATGCAATATTCCTCGCTATGTTTGTTGGTGGTATAAGGTATTTGTTTGATACCTGTTTATTGATAGTGGCTTCCCGCACTGCCTCATCCACTCTCTCGTTTCCAAGAATTTCTAAATGGCTCGGAATCCATATAAGTTCGATCTGTCGTCGGCGGTAAAATGTCCAACAGATTTCGTATAATTATGTCATGTATGGATCGTCTTACCCCCTTCACTGGTTGTTGTAGGGCCGTGAATACGCTAAGGGGGTCAGTGTGTATAAATACTTTCGTTGGTCCGTGACTTTGTACATATTTCAGTGCGCCGTATACAGGTATGGTTTCTACCGTATATATCGAGTGTGTGTGTGTGTGTGTGTGTGTGTGTGTGTGTGTGTGTGTGTGTGTGTGTGTGTGTGTGTGTGTGTGTGTGTGCTGTTGTCGTTTTTGATCCGTCTGTGAATATGATAACTGGCGACTGTGTACGCCTGGTAGATAAGACTGGTGATATAAATTCCCGCCATACCTGTTCGTAATCTGTCGTTATTCTCTTAAAATACTGCGTGTCTACTTTAATGTTGGGTGGTAGTTCGTATGGTGGCTTATGTAATAAGTATATGGACCACGTCAGTGTCCGGTAGATGTATGTATGAGTTTGAAATGCCTCTATACAACGTGTAGGTGGACGGTGAAGATATCCATCCTTTTCCCGTTCCTGTCTCATTAGTTCTGTTAGTCGAGTCAGTTTGGGGAGCAGTATATTCTGCGTGTGTGTAAGCAGATCTGCTGTAAAGAGACATCCGCTTTCCTCGACCTTTCTTGTATGTCATATGTTGGGAAATATCTGGAAGTGTGGAGTTTCGCTGGTCGTCCTGGGATACTGAAAACTATATTATACAATTGGTAGAAGAAGGACTCCAGTCATCGGTGCACACCCTCGGTTGGTGCAGGTGCCATTTATAATCCATACTCAAGGCGGGAGTGTATTAAGGGTGGTATTAATTTAAGCATGAATCGGGGGTACATGCACCAATGGTTTGCTGCCCTTGCTCGAAATAACAATTTAAACTTCGTCAAGTTCGATAGCAATGTATGATAATGTGTTGTGTATTGCTGGTTCTGTTGTAAGTGCACCCCTAGAAATTTGATAATTCGCACTGGCCGGATTATAGGATCTTGTATTCTGAGTGTGCATTGTGATGCACGCATTGATTTCTGGAAATGTACGCTGTGTGTTTTTTTAAGTTTATTTCCATGCCTATATCACTTAGATACTTGACGACCTTGTTGCAATCTGCCTCAAATTGTTGTACGTCTGTCTGCGACCCCAGTGATATTGGTGTGTATATCACTAAGTCGTCTGCAAATTGTAGTATCCTGGCCGTGACCCTTGTGGACGAGATAATATCTCCAACATACAACGCGTAAAGCAGCGGACTGAGGGACGATCCTTGGATCAAGCCTCGTGATGTTGACCGACTGTTGTGTTTCTCATGTACGTTGCCAGGGAAGCTTATCGATGCATATATAGTTTTTTTTACGAGTCTACCAATGATCCTCGGAACCCGTGTATTGCTAGACGTTCCGTTAAACGCTGTATGCAGACATGGTCATATGCTGATGACAAATCCAGGATGTGTCTTTTGGTCCTGAACGCTATCTGGATATCGGGAAGTCTTTCCCATGCCCCCTACGGAAACCGAACTGAGTTTTTGGCCATAGCTGGTTTCATTCCAGATGAAACGTTAGTCTGTCCTGCAAGATTTTTTCAAACAATTTGCGTAGTGTAACCAGCATCCCTATGGGTCGATAGTTTGTGGGATGTAGACCCTTAACTCCCGGTTTCATGAATGGATGTATTATGACATGTCTCCACGAGTCTGGGGGGTGACCGGCATGTAATATTTGTGTGTATGCTTTAGCCAAGGGGCGATACCACGCTTCGGGGATAGATTTTAGATGTTTGTATGTGATACCATTTTCACCCGGCATAGATATATCATTGGTTCCTCGTAGGTGGTTGAGGACCTCCTGTGCCACTATGGGACGCAGGAGAAAATCTTCCAGATCTACCGGTTCTGGGGTTCTCATTATACCTCTTACCACGTCGTCCGGTGCAATATGATGTAAGTATTGTACCTGCAACTCCTGTGGTCCCGTTATTTGGTATGGTTTCTGTTGGTTTCTCGAATGTTTGAACCATTTAAGCCGCTGCCACATGACGGTCTTCGGTGTGTTTGGGGTAATAGATGCGCAGTATGTTGCCTACGACGCTTTCTTGATCTTTCGCATCTTCCGGTGTATTCGTGCCTCTGTGTTTTTGGCCGTCAGGTATGTCTCTCGTGTTCTCTCCCGCTGGTATAGTGCGTAAGCTCGTCGTTTTTGCGCCACCAGACGTGAGCACTCCTGCGTCCACCAGGGAGTTCGCGGTATTCGGGATTGTCGTCGAATGTCACCGGATGGTTGTCTTCCAGGTATTGCCTTAGTGATGTTTCTAAATGTATGTATTCCACCGACGTCTCTTGAATATGTTCCACTGGCCTTATTTTATGTTCGCGGAAATGCTGTTGATCAAATCCTCCCTTCCTATGTGCTTGATATGCTGGGTGCCCGCTGTGTTCGGGGGTCGAGATATTTATCATCAATGGGAAGTGGTCACTGCCCATAGTGTAAGTGTATTTCCTAACTGTAGCCTTGGGTGCTATATCCGCTGACGCGAAAATCAGGTCAGGCGTGGTGTCGGTTTGTCCCGGTCTCCCTTGTCGGGTCGTGTATTGTCCCGAGATTAATTCCCAGTCGTACGTCGAGGCCATTTTACTATCAGCAGCCTACACCTGCGTTGTGCACTAAGGCTGTGGAAATTAGGGATATTAAAATCACCACACAGTAAGTGTTTGTCCTGACGTCGCGTGAGCAGGGTTTCCCATTCCTCTCTCGACAACTGTCGTCCCGTCGTATAAATGACCAACAGGTTGATATGTCCCAGATTAACCCTCACTGCTTCCAGGTGTGGTGGTATACGAATATCTGTCTTCCAATTGTAGACGACTACATTCTCTTGGATGCCAATGGCCACCCCCCCTCCGTGTGTTTGTCTATCTGTACGGTGTATTTTATATCCTGGGATTCGAAATCGTTGGTGAGTCTGTAACCATGATTCTACAATGATGAACACCTGCGGTCGTGTTCGCGCTAGAAGTTTTTGGAACTCAGCTGTTTTGCCGGTAATGCTTCTGGCGTTCCAGTATAACACTGTCAACTCTGATATATCCGGGGTTATGTTAATTATAAATGTAAATGGGTTTGTAACCCCATTAATGTGTGTAGGAGGTGTTCTGGGGCTTGTTCAATTAACTTCGCGAATAATTGTTGTAGTAATCTAGTATCTATATGCTATTCTCCCGTAGATCCACTCCTTCCCTGTTGCGTCACCATTTTTTCTCGAGCCCCACCTGTCCCTCTCGAGACTTCTCTCAGGGTATTACCGGAGCCTCGTCCCGCATCGCAGCTTCCAAGGCCCTTCGACTCCTGATCTGTACCCCAATATTGGCCGTCACCCACGTCTGTATTGGTCTTGCTGCTTCTACTGGCCAGCGACCATTTGCTGCCCAGCACTCTGATCTCCACTCTGGTGGGGTAGCTTTTTGTGATTCCAGGCACTTGCGTTTTATAGAGCTATTCTGCGTGGATACCCTGTCCCCCGCTGAAGGGTAGCGGGGTCCGTACTCGTCCGTTCGGGTCGATAATCTAGGATAGTTGTCCTGCCTTTCCTCTCTTGTTGGATTGTTTCCGGAACGCTTAATAATGTCTGCATATGCTATATTCCCTGACGCAATTTGTCGTGCCTCAAACCTCGATATTGGTGGTTTAGCTATGGTGCTTGCAGTTTGATTTTCTAATTTGTACGCCACGCAGTGTTGTTTGTCCGTTGCTGCGTGTTCCTGTATACAGTTTACACCTCGTGGCCTATCTGTTTGACAGTCTGATTGTCCCTACACGTGTATCTGACCACATCGCAGGCATCGTCTACTATTACGGCAAAATTTCGCACGGTGGTTGATTTTACCACAATTGCTACATATTACTACTCGCTGTGTATAGGGATCTACGACAAAGCGTTGCTAATACAGGTATACATGTTCCGCTAATGTTTGGGTTCTGAAAGTGATCTTGATAGACCGTGTGGGTACATATTGGGTTTCCCCATTTGACTGTATTCTTCTATTCATGGTGCACCATGCATGGTGCACGGTAGTTGTCCCGTTATTTGTAGAGGTGTACGTAGTTCCTCTAAATCCACATCTGAGTCCACTCCTCTAATTACTCTCGTGACAAATAAATTGTAAAATTATATGTATGAGTGTGTGTTGTGTATATTATCAAAGTTCGATTCCAAGAAATCGTTCGCATATTGTGCTGTCGCAAAATGGACTTCTAGCTGGTTAAATCCGGATTTATGACTGTGTCACTCCCTTTGCATGTACATATAGCCATTTACCTAGTTTTAGTGGGCGAAAGTCATTAATATTTTTCTTTTTGCTACATATTATCACAAAAAATGGCCCCTGATCCGTTGTTACGTATTGTAAAGGTTATTTAAGTTTGGCGGTTAGTGCCGTGCTTTGATCTGGTGGCGTCCCATTCGACTGTTCGTGATTCGTCTTCTGTTTTGGTAAAATCTGTGTGTCTATTTCCGTTATATCAGTACAGTATGTTTATTCAGACGTGGCAGCTGAGAAAATGTGCGCAGTGACTCACTCTCTCCGCCACCTACTGGCACTAAGAGTGGGGGTCAGTTATAGTTGTGAAATCGTTGAGATTGGACGTGCGTCTTAGGAATTTTTTAAGACTCGGGTCCGTGTGATTTATATTTTTATATGTAAATGACAGTGTAGTTTAATATATGTACAGTAAGTGGCAGTTCTCGTTGTTCTTAGTTATTTTCAGCGTACTTGTAAGTGCGTGCGTGATTGTGTAAGTGTGTGTGTGTGTGCGCGTGCGCGTCTGCGTTAAGTGTATTTCCTTTTACTGCAGACTTTAATATTTTAAAACATGGACAGCAAACTACAAGGTAAAGTGTTGCACTCCCAAACCAGGGAAGTTGTTAGTAATCTTTATAAGTACATGAAAAGACATGCAGAAGCTGGCTTAACAACTCTTAGCATCAAAAACATTGGGAAGAGTGTGGCTGAGGCAACAGGTGTTTCTGAAAGAAGTGTAAGGAGAATTATTAAGGAAACGAAAGATATTGATCGTGGTACTTCGATTTCATTCTCCACACCACACAAAAAGAGACCGAAGAGGTCTTTTCGTGCCAGTTTGGATGCTTTTAATGAGGCAGTAGTGCGCCGAACTGTGAACGAATTCTATATAATTCACAAACAAAGACCGACACTGAGGAAGGTGCATGCTAAATTAAAGGATTCGATAAACTTTGAAGGGAGCATATCCACACTAACAAAAATACTCTCAAAGCTGGGTTTCACATGGAAACGGACAAAGAAGAACAGAAAAATTTTAATGAAGCGCCATGACATCAGAACTAAGCGCCTCCATTTTCTTAGAATGATGAAGCGATATAGAAGCGAGGGCCGTCCCATAATATATATGGACGAGACGTATATCCATTCATCGCATACTACTCCGTATGCTTGGAGTGATAACAGTTTACACGGCCTCTTAGCACCGGTATCCAAAGGCCAGCGTCTTATCATCGTGCATGCTGGAGGCCAGCAAGGGTTTATCCCTAACGCGTATATTCGGTTCAAGTCCCAGCAGAAAACCGGTGACTACCACGATGACATGAACTATACAAATTATGAGAAGTGGATAAAAGAAAGACTGATCCCTAATCTTCCCCAAAATTCCGTATTGGTAATTGACAATGCACCTTACCACAATGTGATCCTTAATAAGGCGCCCACTGCAAGTTCCAGAAGAGACACAATGATTTCGTGGCTGAAACAAAACCTCTCCATGGAACATTTTACAAACATTGATTTCTCCTCCCTGTACAAACCCGACATTTACAATATGATCATCCCTCTCAAACCCAAAATCCCCAAGTACAAAATAGACAGCTTTCTTCAGGCACATAACTACACAGTTTTACGCTTTCCACCTTATCATCCCGAGTTAAATCCAATCGAACTGATTTGGGCTACTGTAAAGAACTGGATTGCAGAAAGAAATGTCACGTTCAAAATGGATGACGTCATTAAGTTAGCTGACGAGAAGTTTGCTGACATTTCTGCGGAAGATTGGCAGAAAAGATGTCAAGACGTCATTCAGGTTGAACATGAATTCATGCGCAATGAAGGTTTGCTGGATGGAGGACAGGAAATCATCATTCATCTAGGAGATGACAGCGATGAAAGCAGTGAGTCATCCGAGTTTTCTAGTGAAGATGAAGGGGGGAATTTTCCGGAAGAAAAAAACAGTCTGCAGCTGAACAATCTGCTAGTGTTACTTCTGTTGCCTGAAACCAGCCTCAAGGTAAGATGCATGCGCTTTCTCCTCTCTCTTGCCCGCATGTGGCTCCCAGTCCTACCCCCACTCTCCTGGTTGCCCCTCTTCTACTGCGCATCTTGCTGCCACCTCATGTTAACCAAGCTGTAATGCGGTAGTGATAATATCTGTTTCCATTTCCACGTCTGGTACTATCGTATTTCCTCCCTCGACACTTTCCTTATTTTGTACTTACTATCCCCGGGGGCCGCTGCCCCCGTGGAAGTAGCCTATTCAGAGTAATCCGATACGGTGTGGACTTTGTAATAATAAACTGCTTAATCTTACCTCTGTAACTCCTACACAAGCCGGTATGCAACTATTACGCTTAATTATGATACTACGCACTACCTTTACGCTTGTATTAAATGCTGCAAGTCGCCGGGTAATTTTAATTTATAATAATACAGGCTCCTGTCTTCTTGTACTCACTTCACCAAGTGTGTTCACTTCACCAAGCACTTGTTTTTGATATGACCAAACAGTTGGATAAACAGACATGAAGAAAATGACTGCTCCTAATTCAAAGCTACCACCATACTATTATAAGTAAAAAAAAAGTCCCCCAGCTATAAATGAGAGAAATTTCATTGAATATGCTTTATATTATAGCAAGGAAAAGAATTACGACACATTGACATAGCTCACAGCGGTAAATAACTATTATTTTGAATGTTAAACTGAAGCAAAGTAAAAAAAAAAATTATGAATGAGTCTAATAATTTGCGCACGTCTATAGCTACACAGACTTGGAGAACTGCGCCATTCCCACTCATCGTTATGGCGACGCCAATCCCTCGCACCCTGAACCTTCTCCGTATCCGTGGCCACCCTATTTGGTGATTTATGTGGTCCAATAGTCAACCTTCTTTTAAAAATAGCTGGCACTTCTTCGCGTTCAGCTTCAGTTGGGCTGCCTGTAGTATATGGACTGCCTTGCTCAAGACCTCCAAATAAACCTGAATGAGCTACCATCCACGATGTTATCCAGGTGTAGCAGAAAGGCATCGTAAGTCAGTTCCCTCATCACTAGAGATTCCAGACGTGCCGGTTTTACCGGGAGTCCCGAATTTTAGCCTTTTTTATTCAATTGTCCCTATAACCCAGAATGTTTGACCCAGTACACTAAATGTCCCGGTTTTTACAGGTTTATTAGTACTGAATATTTGTTCATCTTAAATACACGAAATATCTCTAATGTTGTTGCACTTGCATTCCTTGGCATAGAGAAATATTTTTTTTACATAATCAAGTAAATATCAAAAGGAAAATATTTCGTTATTCGATTGTTATTTTGGTACCGAAGCGTAGGTTTACTATCGGCGGAAGTTGCGTTGCTGTTTCTACAGACGACACGGACTGACTTGTATCTCATTCTATTCCATAAGTATATGTTCTGTGATTCTATGTGCGTACTTCCAACGTGACCACACGGATAGTAAAGTATTTGGTTTGATTTGTTTCTACTGTAACTGTGAAGTAAATTAAGATCCCTAAGTGCTCAATTTAGTGATTCTCTCTTGAAGAATTTCCATATTTGAAGGAGAGTAGTATTTATAGAACTGTATGTCAATTTAAAGTGGAGTGTAATTTCTGCCAGAGTGTTAAGCGTTAGCCATGCAGGGAAATCTGATTTCATGGATCATGTTCAATACAATAAAGTTCAGCTAATGCTACTTTTTTTGTAATTTACGTCCTCCAACGTTAAGTCATGTCGGACGGTGAATGAATTGGGTGAAATAATGCTCAAATGAGTCCAGGGTCCATGGAGTTTAGTTACCCGACATTCGTCTTGAAGGATAAGCGAAAACCCCGGAAAAACCTTATACAGATAACTCACCCTGACCGAGATTCGAACTCGTGACCTCTTGAACGTGAGGCAGACATGCTACCACCACGCTACCGAGGCGGACAGCTAATGGTACTGTGTTAATATCTGTATTAATTCATTATTTACCCTATTTGTATATGTAACAGGTCTTTCGGTTTTCCGATAACATGTCAGTGTCTTGGTTTTTACATTTCAGAATCTGGGATCCCTATTCATCACCGACTCCGTTAAGCGAAAACGTGGCTGGTGCATTGCAAGACCAAAGGGCATAAGCGCAAACTGTCAAAGCCCCTGGCCAAGGCCGTCTCTGTTACAGGTCTAGGTGCGCGATTCGTGACTTCCCAACGCAGGGCCAACGTTCCAAACAACTTGTACAGAATAATCACATTTTGTACAAGGATTTGAAGCACTGTTACGCTGAAAGAAGTATTCATTAGCTTATATTTTTACATTTCCACATTAAAGGTTATTGTGTATTGGTATATTAGTGGAAAACATACTTTCCGTAGTTGATAATGGCAGAGCCTGATTCATTTTTCAATGCGAATATATCTGCAGTTTGCTTTTTTGTCATCGGTTAATGCCAAACTATCTGGTTTAATAATTCAGTAGTCTTTTAAAGGATGTTGCCTATTAATTTTATTATTTTCCTTGTCAGAACAGCATTCTCTACTTTGCAATCACTAACGTTGCATTCAGCACTGATTTTACGGACATCTTTCGGTCCCTATATGTTGAATTAAGTTTCTCTGGTTTTCTGCTTTAAGGTATTTCTGTTCAAATGTCTCAGGAATAAGCACTGAATTATACTGAAGATGCATGCCATTATGTTAACTGTCTTAACTGCGATGGCCACCTCAGCCCTGAAACAGTACTCTCTTCTCCGAATTTTAATCAAGTGTTGAAAGTTAATGAAAACATTTGTAAACTTTATGTGAAAGCATAAACAATATTTTATGTTTCCATATATTAAAGGAACATCTAGCTGTAAAAAAAAAAAAAACCTTGTATGTATTGTCAGACAACTTGGTAGCACTTTTCAAATAAAAGCTGAGGGAGGGAAAAAACGCGGAAGAGATGCGGCGGTTATCAATAGGTCAGTTGGCCTGGGATTGCCAAGCTAAACGGTCGTGTGACGTACGTTGGGAAGAAACCGCGTCTATCAAAGAGTCGGCCAAAAGTAATATCGCCAAACTGTCGCTGTTACATTCGAGGAAGAGGAGCCGCATCAATCGAGTAGTTATTAAAAAGTGATTACGGGAAATGATAAGCAGTTGTCGCTTACGTGTGATTGAAGGTACGTGTGCCAGAGTGAAGAGGTTGCGCGTGTAAAATCAAACGAGTGTACAAAATACATTATATAAAATCGCGCGGGATATCGCGAATAATAAGATTTGGTTAAGTGCGGGTGAAAATTGCGGAGTGTCGTAGTAAGTGCTAATGAAAGCAGACTCTACAAAGGGACTCAACTGTTAATTATGGAAATATCTCATTTAGGTGTATCGTGGAAAATTAAATCAAAGCAACATATCTGCTAAAAGGAAATTTATTAAGTGTCAACTTCAACATCAACATTTACAGTAGATGCTCAAAATGTGTTCCATTAGACTATTTGCTATTACTCTTGGGTTTGGAATTCTCCTACGGGGAAACTTATTTCAAGTGTTGTGCTTCCTGAGTGTTGCAGTTGGTTTTGCTATAAGCAAAAATTTCTAAAGACTGCCATTATGCAAAGGTCACAACAATTAGTTTAACTGTTATGATTCCTGACCTTCTGTTCTATACGCATACCAATGATGCAGAGTTGCCAAGGTTAAGCTCACGACATTATTTGCTATACACACGCAGGAACTCAGTCCATTTGTATTATTTTAGCAACATATGGCAAAGATACAAATAGCTCATCTTTTGTAGCTCTACCTCGCTATTCTAATTGAAAAACTAAATGCTACAGGTGTGGCAAAATGTTCGCAATCAAAACTTTGATAAATTTTATTTTTTATTTATGCAACCAAACACTATAGAGGAAAATGGTACAGGAACTTATGTTTCAGCTTAAAGTCAGGAAGTTGCTGTTTAAGTCTGCGCACTCATATTCCTAACACCTACTATAGAGGATGTACAGATATTTGTGGATTAGGTGACAGGTTTCGGTATGAGATATACATTTGAAGCAACTTTTGCTACGGCAACCATGGGCTCTGACAATTCATTTCAGTACAAGAGAAGTTTATGTAAATAAATTCGTCATATCTACAGAAGGAGATTGAAGTAAATGGGTATGTGAAAATTGAGTACTATTGTCGCCGATCGCATTGTTGGTTGGAGCCGCTGCAAAGCCGGAGCTATGCCTGGACAGAGATAGTGGTGAGCAGCGCTAAACGCTTGACGAGAGTGAGAAAGAGACATATTTCCGTCTGTCTCTCGCTGCGTCGGATTGCTATCGAACGATCGATTACATTCTAGAAAAATGACTTAGAGGTATAAAAACCACGCAAAATGTTAGAGCGCGTCAGTTGCTAATCAGTTGTTAATGGAGTGTGCAGCAGTGTAGCAATTGTGAGTGTGTGGACATTTGAAGTGTACCACAGTGATTTCTTTCATTTGTTTACGTGCAGCTGAGAACGAGAGGATCTTAAAAACTGCGTTTGTACATGTTACGTCATTTTGCTGCTGTAAGGGGTGTACAAGGCATATTTTTACTGAAATAAAGAACATTTTAAATTTCTGCAAACAAGACTTTTAATTCTACGAATCCACAGTCACAATTGGTGTCAGGAGTGGGACATGACGATGGAAGCTACATTGGCCAACATCTTAGAAGAGCTCAAAGAAATGAGTACAGCGAATGACACCCTCGCTGTGAAGACGGAAGCGGCAAATAATAACCTGGCCACGACGATGACTGCAATGAAGGCCGAATTAACCATGGAAATGGAAGCGGCGAACGACAGCCTGGTTACAGAAATGAAGGCCGAATTAACCGAAATGAAGGCTGCGAACGAGGCCCTCGCCGCCAAATTTAAGGAGCAGTGGGCCGGCGTGAAGGATGACGTCGTGGAGCAGGGTAATCGGATGGGTCAAGTGGAGGAGCGCGTAGAAGACCTGACGAATCGCGTTAACGACCTAGAGGGAAAGGCCGACAACAACACCAAGTCCCTCAACGCCACGGCGGAGCACATCGTCGGCAGAAGATTAAAGGATCTAAAGGCCGACACACCTCTGCGCGCGTCAAACCATCAAAGTACGACGGCACGTCAACGTTATAAGTCTTCTGACGCCAGTTCGACACAGTGGCCAAGCATAACAAGTGGTCGCCAGAAGAAGAGGCCTCACAGCTAATAGCCAGCCGCCAGAGACGGGCCGCAGAGGTTCTGAACGCGGTACAGGCAGCCGCGGTGCCCAAGGACATCTGGGAGGCCCTGGAAAACCGCTTCGGAAATCACCGCTTGGCCGCAGCCTACCGCAGCCAACTGAAGTCTAGGACGCAGCAGCCAGGGGGACGCTGCAGGAGTTCTCCATGGCAATCGAACAGCTGGCCATCAAAGCCTTGGTCGATCTCCCACCCGGGATTGTATCCCGAGAAGCCGCCTACTCCGCCGACGGGGTACGAGACAGCGGGATACGTCCGGGCCTAATGCTCGGCAAATACAAGATCATCCACGAGGAGCTAACGGCCGCATTAAGGATGGACGATTACCCGACCTCGAAGACAAGGAGTATCTGCTACACTGGAGCCCGAAGACCAGCCGAGGGACCCCGATGAAGACCAAGTGGCGTGGGTTGGGAGTGTGGGTCACCAGAACACCTAGAGAGAGACTGCCCACACCAGGAAGATCAGCCGGAAAACGAGTGTCAGCGTGGTTAGGGCAGTTTTCTATTAATCTATATGAAATTCTAAACATGCCTGTAAGGGCAACTGCATATTAAGTGAATCCATTTACATTTGTTGTGTTTTTTTTATTTGTGTTGAAAAGGATTATAATGCTTACTTCTTACTGAAAACGCTTAGGAAAATAAAAATGGCTAAATAGGTATGATTAATTTTTCCCTTCATTGATATGGCAAAGACAAATATTTCACAAAGGTACAGGTCATTAATAGGTTAAAATGGGTGCAGGAGCTTATGCCCCAAGCAGTAATTTTTAAAATTACAATATGTGGAACATTTTGAAAATTGCCTGTAATTTAGATATAAACTGTCAATTCCTCAGAAACTATTGTAACTAGAAAGCTGAAACTTGGTATTATTCCATTCTTGATCGATCACAAAAATAAATGATATAAATTTGCAACAAATCAAACAAAAGCTTCAGTAATTTCAATTTTCACCCTTAAGACCCCCCCCCTCCCAAGCCTACGCTTTTGTTTTTCGACATAGTTAATTACTACACACCTTTCTGTACATTATGGTTCTTATTTAGTGAAGTAGATTAATATGTATTTTAATTATATGACAATATTTATTTTAAGTTGCTGTGGAGCCATTTATGAAATTTGGAATAAATGTAGAACTATTTCGCTTAGGGAACTGCAAAATAGTATGTGTTTAGTGAATTTGTTTCAGCATATGTTGCGATGATTGTCATTTTGTTATCTGTATGGTCATTATTAAGTTTGTTGTTCAAAGGTTTGATATATGTACATCGGAAATATAAAGTTGCTTTTATCAGAAGCTATCTTTTACAAAACTTTTGCGCCATGTTCTCAGAAACTACTGGAGGTAAAAACATGAAACACATCGAGATTTAACTGTATTGGAACACCACAGTGAAGCGAAATAATTATTAATTTTTAGATGAGTCGTATTTATTACACATCTGCTTCACTTTCGTACCTATTTTGAGGACATGTTTCGCAAATCATCGTTTGCATCTTCGGCTCTTATGCGACTCCAAGTGAAGCAGATGTGTAATAAATACGACTCATCTAAAAATTAATAACATGAAACACAGACTGTCAGTAAAGTTGTGATCTATGAAAACAAGTGTTTTGCTTTATGAGAAGAGCATTAAGGCTGACTTCCTATTAAAAATCAAGGGAAAAATAATGAATAAGATGAAAATTATAAATCATTTTGAACTGTAAATAACAGCATAATAATTTGTACTATTAGCTATAGTACATTTTAAGAGAGTTTACTTAGCAAATTTTAGTGCCTTTTTGTCTGCCTATTTCACACATTTTTAGTGCCTATAAATCTGCTCCCTAGTGATAAGCTGTGTCAGGTTTATTAATGTCGAGCTTTCAGCCATTCTATATTCCAGTATATAATGGAGTATAGAAATCTCATTCTATACTCCAGTACTGAAAGGCTGAAAGTTCGAATTTACAAACCTGACACAGCTGATCACCTGTGAAGCCTTGATTAATAATGCTTGCTGTGAAAGCTTTAAGTTTTACATGATAGTAATCTATCAATGATTGTCAGCAAGGACTCAAATCAAGAAAAGGGATGTTAAAGGGAGAGGATGCAAGACAGGAAACAAAATGCAAATATGTTAGTGAAATATAATGTATTTAAAATTGGTAGGATTTCATTTTTTTTTTAATTTAACAATCTTAATACTATAAATAGATACTCAATATTAACATTGTTAAATTCAAAAGCAAAAGATAAAATGGCACAATCAATAGATCCGGAATATACTAAATAAGTTGTAAGGATAGTGAAAAATTCTACGTAGGGCAAACTAAAAGAAACCTAAAAGCCAGAGTCAAAGAAAATTTTAAAAACATCAAATTGATACAGGAAGCCAAGTGAGCAGTAGCTTTTCACTTTTGGAATGAAAACCATAACCTTGTCCCAAATCCGAAATTAATAAAAGGTGTGATAAACTATAACAAATTGACAATGTGGGAGAACATCTTAATATGGAAATATAAAGGCCAAGTAATAAATGTTCAGTCTATAATTTGATAAAGAAGTTGGCAGTTCCACCACCAGAGAAAACACTGCAGGCAAGAACAAGATGACAGTTGGATCTGTGACGAGGAAAATGGAAGCAACAGCTCCTGAAACTTAAAATTTAAGTAGCACATTGTGAAAAGCTGACTACAAATAGTTTTGAACAAATTCATCACAGATTTTAATAACAACAATAATACTCTGTCAGATGATTCTGGTGAAGACCAAAATTTTCTCTTATGTTACTGCAATATCAGAAATGGATAAATCATGCATTTTATATTTAACGTGTTATTATAGTGTATATTTAACTTTATTAACCATATTTAATGTTGGATTATAGATTATAATTGTAATAATATTGTATTTTATAAAGATATTTATAATGTACATATTATTCTCTTAAGCTTTACAAGAAATCATTACATTTATGACTTCTCAACGAATGCTCATGACTATTTTGTGCTGAGAGCATTTGACAACTATGTAGCAAGAAGATGTGCCGATTGGCAAAGAGGTTTACTGCATGTAATTGACTTCCCTATAGGGGCGGTGGTAGTGGCTTGCTGTCTTTTGTTTAGTGTTTGGTTGCACCACAGTCTCTATCGGGAGGTCGGGGGCCAGGAACCTTGCTTGGAGTGAGGCAGTTGGGGGTTTAGGGCTCGTCTCGACAAGTGGTGCTGAAGAACAAAGAACATTCTTAAAACTGTTCAATGTTAGTTGTTGTGAAGTTGAAGAACATTCTAAAACTGTTCAGTCTACTTTTATATAAAAGCACGTGTTTTATTTTCACGAATGCTCAATGTTTGTTGTCGTGAAATCGTATAGGCTGAAATGTATTTGTAAAGGGAAGAAGTTAATTAAAGTTCTGGTGCAGTCTGGTAGCAGAGCATGGTTTCGATCCACGGACCTCTGGGTTATGGGCCCAGCACGCTTCCACTATCACTGGTTCCCTTACCTAGTAACTCTTGAGAGTAATTACACAATATGCCTGGTGCTAAAACATTTTCCATTTTAGTGCCTTTATACATTCTTCGGTTTATTTGCCACACAGTGCAATTATTATTAACGCTACCTATAATGCAATCAGGTAAAATTAGTGCAAGAAAGTTAGGACTAAATTTTTGCAAAGAAAAATGTTCCATTTACACATACACTCCTAATTTTGTTTTATGATGCAGGCCAGTGTTCATTTTACATAACTCTGACAGTATGTTAATGAGGGAAAGTAGGGAAAATAAAGGAGATTAAGGATTTTAAAATTATAATAAATAACAACCACGTAATATCAAATATCAATCTCAATTTCTTTGAATTGCAAAGTATGCAAAAAATATTTTCCATTCCTTCACAATTCACAGGATACTTTTTTTTTTAAAAAAATTCTGCTACAAGGACATTATACTTATTATTGTAACCTGCTTATTATTATAAGTAGTAGTAATAGTAGAAAAGCCACCTGATACAGTCCTGTTAGCTAAAATATTAATGGGCAGAAATCTATTTTCTTCCCTTAAAATATCAAGAGTCTCTCCTTGTGTAAGTTCATTTGGGAGAATATAACAGAAAAAATGCATCATAAAAGTACAAACTAAGCTACTACTGGCAGGTACTGATCTATGCAACAGGATACTTGCTCAGAAGCATCCTTCTTTGTCAAGCTTTCACAGTTTTATTTGAGAGCTTATAAAATGCTTTCCTCATCAAAAGTGATGAGAGAAACATTAAAGCCAATGCACCCTTATTACAATGGCTTATAATATTTTGTATAGCTATACTGTGTCATACTGGAAATTTCCAATATTATTTTCGATGAAGTTATCAGGTGGATTATATTACAATTTTTAACATACAGTTCTGCTCAAAATAATTTTTACAACTGCAATGAAACTGACACATTAAATAACATAGTTCTCTTTCATATTACTTATTAGTGTGTATCAACACCAGAAATCCCTAATAAAGCAATATTGTTATTTAGGACTTTTACTACAAATCAGGTAGATTTTTACTAAAAAGAATTCTGTTGAGAAACTTCATGTGTCAACTTCACTATACATTTGTGCTTAACAAGTTTTATACATTATAATAATCATCTGAACATTTCTTAGTGTATAAACTGGCTTCGATACATTTTGAATTCTTTTAGTATGCAAATGTGTTACTTAAAAAAATGTGCATATATACATTAAAGCAATGAAATCTTCAATCAACAGTCATGACAAAGTGTACTGATTTATTACTGAAAAGCTCCATGATTCAAAGAAAAGGCACAGGATAAACTTAAGCTTAAAATTAATTTAAAAAAGGACATCTTTCATATTAATGCAAATATCCATTACTATTTAACAAATATTTCATTCTTAGGATAAACTCTCTGTAACTTAATGTAGTACTAAACCACTCTTCTTCAGGGGGAAAAAAAATTCTTAGAAATTATGTGCTTCAAATCTCTCCGTCATTTGCAAAAGTATAATGGGTAAACAAGCCTTATGAATTTTCACTACATTTGAAAAGGTAAATTAACAGAATAGTCTTTAGTTCAAAGGTATTAATAGAATTCCAATTAATAGAAACCAACATTGGCAAGTATGAAATAATACGGCTTCATCAACTAGAGAGCATAATGTCTTAACTAAGTTACTATTTATAAAGCACACTTA
The DNA here is from genome assembly GCA_030765055.1 of Mantis religiosa. Lineage (NCBI taxonomy): Eukaryota > Metazoa > Arthropoda > Insecta > Mantodea > Mantidae > Mantis > Mantis religiosa. The sequence continues at coordinate 275,884,601 of CM060948.1, forward strand.
AGCTAATCACTGGTCAACTAAAGTACATAGCAAGTTGTAAGTGCTTTGATCTGTTAATACTGCTGTTCTTAAAAAGAATAATATGTAATATTTCAAGCTACCCAAAGAAGTAGATACAATACACATGACAGCTATGCTAAATTCTAATTCATCAAATACTGTAAACAGAGTACTGTAAAATATAGCTGCTTTAGTAAATAAGCTGAGTTTAAAGTATTGCTTTTTCACAACACAGCTGTTAAAAATATAAACCTAAAAAACCTCATATTAGCCTTAAAAATATTTATTAGCAAGAAATTTCCTGAAAGAGTTACCTAGTTTGGGCAGGTCTTTCTACCATAATGCCCAGTCCACAATAAGATGACAAATGTAAATAGATCCATCACACTAATATCAGCCTTTTGCACTTGCCATGAACTACTCTGATAACAAACACATTAATAAATAAACAAAACTTGATCACTCTGATCATACAATTATAAACTATACTTTTAATGCTTAATTTGATAGGTTTCCATAGCTCTGTGGATAAAAAGCAAGTTAATGAAGAAATTAAAATACATATTGCTTGAATTCTGCTATCATCCTTTTCTCCATTTTTCAAATTAGATGAAAAATACTCTTATTACAATATGATTATTGTAAAGAATATTTGCATTAATGCTGCTACCTTACCATCTGGTGCTAGGCTTGCTAGATTTTGAAACACTTAATAATATGTGATTTCTGTTGTTTTCCTAACTATAAACTTCCAAATTTCAGACTTTATTTACTTAATGATATTTTTGTTTATACTCATGTATTCAATGTTCTGTAAGAAAAATATTTCATTTCTTGGATTTTCATATACAAAGTGCTTCAGAAGTATACAAATAGTTCTTGTGAGTTATGCACACACACACACTTAAGTCCATATAAGCATTTGTATGGTAATCTTAGTTGTTTTTTTTAGTTTTTAATGAAAACTTATGCTCAACCTTTCAAAGTACAATAAACCTAAGTTTTGAAATCAAAATACAATTAATTTTTTGAGACAATCAAATGATTTTTGATACTATCTGCTGGTGTAATCATGATGATAAAGAGATGTGCATATTCCTGGTTAATCTGTTTAACCGTTCCACTTATGCTGAAGTTAGTGTTTAAGCATGGCATTTTGTGATCAAGCAGATATTTTTATGCATGCTCACACAAACAGTGATGGGCACAAGGCTGCACAGTTACATAACACGGCATTTCCAAACCAAAATTACTTGCAGTAACAAATATCTGCTGCTGTTTATTGCTGTGTTAGTGAGACAAGATCCACACAATGAAAATCTATGGACTGAGGTTACTCGTGTACCTAAGCAGGAATAATGCATTCTACAGCTTGTTGTAGACATCCAGATATTAACATGCAACAAGTGATGTATGTAGTGGTGCAGCTACTTCATGACCAGTGCATGAGTCTGTATCAAAATGTGCAGGAGGATTTTCACCTGCTAATTACCTATCATAAGAGAACTTTCGCTAGTTGCTTTATGGCAGAAACTGCTAATTCGTTGTTTGTATTTTCTGTCTTGTTTACAGATGAGGCAACATTTGGAAACAATGGAGTAACAAATTGTCAAACATTTTTGTGTGCAGGTGAAAATCTTTGCAATAAAGTTCATGCTAAACACTAGCAACAGTGTAGGATTAATGTGTACACTGGAATTGTAGGTAACAATCTAGTAGGTCTATATATTCTCCCAATACGTCTTTACACACACTGCCTACATGCCATGCTTTTGCAAATAAGAAGAAATATGTAAATTATGAACAATGAGGCTGCAGCACATTTTAGTCACATTTTTCAAGATACACTGGTGACATCTCCATGATCTATGATAGATAAATATACAGCTAGTTTCAAAACGACACTGAACGATTATAGCCTTCGCGTAATTTATAACTTAACTAGTCCGAATTTCAATGTTGCAGCTTCGAAATTCTCTTAAGTATAATTTTATGCAGCATTAAATATTACATGATTTCGTGATTAGGCAGCGCAGGAACCACTGGTGTGCAAACCTCAAAAGTTATTATTGTGACACGTCGGCCACGAAAACAAAAACATTACTCCTTGCTCTTTATCAGTGACCCTAGCCTACCTTAGCCTGCCACAGTAGCATAGATGGTAGCATGTCTGCCTCACGTTCAAGAGATCCCGAGTTCGAATCTCGGTCAGGGTGAGTTACCTGGATAAGGTTTCTTCCAGGTTTTTTCCTTATCCTCACAGATGAATGTTGGGTAGCTCTAAGCTCCACGGACCCTGGACACATTTGAGCATCATTTCACCCACTTCATTCACCATCTGATATGACTTAACGTTGGAGGACGTAAACTTACACACATGCACACGCGCACGCACGCACGCACACATACAAAAAGCTTACCTTTCACGTAATGGGGCAAAGGGCAGTTATTTGTGAAAAAATCGACTAATAACTCAGACAGTTGATAGGTTGCTCTTCAGTGTAAAACTACACATTCTGTCCTAACAGGGACAGTTTTGTGCATACTTTAGATAGCAAATCCCAGCAATATGGAGCGCTATACGAATGCCGAAACGACGGATATGGCTTTGATGGATGGAAGAGCTGAAGGAAGTTAAACGAACACATGATTAATTTAGATTCATTAAAAATATGAATTGTAAAAATAGTTACATCAATGATTATACTTATTTGTTTAAATTCAGAGAGAGCATTTTGTTATGATCTTAATTGTACAATACTTTCAACCACTTACTGTAAATATCAACAGCTTCCTTTTCAGTTACAAATGCTTTATTTAGTATTATCAAAGACGTGAAATAAAATGCTAGTCTCATTGCATAAGGCATTTCGTTTTGGTTAATTTATCTACAATTCTTTGATGATGTATTCTATTCTGTTTATCATTTAATGCTTCCATCCTCAACCTCAATAACATTGACTTCCCTGTAAAAGGTTTAAGTTGCATATGTCCACCAGCTTATTTGCCATCAATGGACTGCTATAACGGAATTTTGGAACATGCTAAACACTCATAAGCAACAATTAAGCAATAGCTTCTTTATAACGGTTTCATAAGCCAAGAAATTCTTAACAGTAGCAAGCTACTGCAGAGTATGTCAGTATGTTTACCAACAGCTACAGCACGTGGCATGGCATGTGACCTATACCTGCGAACTCTGATAGCGTGAGGCACTCGTCGTTCCTGTCACTGCCTAATCCACACTCATTCTGGAGCAATCTTTTATGCGGCTCTATTGTTTGTAAAAACTATCTATGTGTGTCACATAGAAGCTGAGCAACTACAACTATATGTTCATTCGGTGTCGTTTTGAAACACTCTGTATACAAGAGCACCAGTTCCATGCTTGCATGTTCCCTCAACCACTCTGTGGGGCCACCTAAATGAAGCAGATATTCCTAAAGCACACATTAATGTGAATGGAAGTACACAAAACTGTTCCACATAATGTGAGAGTATTTGAAAGCATGTGACAGTAAATTGCAGTACATACATGTATGAAAGAAAGAGAAGGGGGCATTTTGAGCATTTTGAGTTTCTGAGTTGATAATGTTTTGGTAAATTTTCATTAATAACTCAAAACTGAAGGATTTCCTATTGTATGTTCACCTGGACAATGCACAATTACAGTACATTAATGAAAAACAAGATTTCCAGAAAGTATGCACATTCTGAGCCTTAACACCATCAAAATGATCATGTAAATGTCAGTAGAAACACTAAGGAAACAGGAATATTCTGATGACCATAGCATGGGCAACTTGTCTGCTAATACGTAATTCTGCTTTAGTTTCTACTACCTAGATAAGCACTGCATTACATTTTTACATCATAACTGCTCCATTTTATTATAGCTTCCTGTAATATAATATTAAAGGTGGCACTATGACTCCGTACTTGTAACAATACTATCCAAGTATTGTATCACATCTTCATTGGATGCTTGAATTTTTATGAATTCAACCCATTATCTCATTCATTACTATCTCCCCATCTTCCATTTAACCCAATTTCATTGCTTTGTTCACATGACTTGGATCAATCCACAGCTGCAACTTCTAATTTTTTATGAATGTGTGAATTGACCATAAAAATTACTTTGGTTAAAGCTGCACTACTTTTATGTATCATAATTTAAAGATCAGTGATTTAGAAGAGGACAGTAAAAATCTTGACTAAAACCTTATTTTCATAATCTCATTTTCTCATAATCTGAACTAAAAATAAAGGTTTCCAAAAAAGAAATATTTAAAAAAGTAACTGTTCATAGAAATGGCAAGATATATTATTTTCTTAGGTACCTGATTAAAAATCTGATCTGCTCTGGTCTTCTGGAATTACAAATTGACCTTAGTTTAAACATACAATTACTTAAATTAACTTTAAAGAGAGTAGATTAAAGACACTAGACAACACTTTTAAATTTCTCCAGAACATGTTTCTGAGGCTTTGCCTCTATCTTCAGCTGGCTCTCGACTGGTTCTCGTTGGTGTAGCTGACGATATTTTGTCACAGGTCTCCTCTGGTGGCGGTTCAAGGAACTTGCTGAACAAATCTTTCTGGGGAATGTTGAAATTGAATACTTTGTTCCTATTTTTTGAAATGAAGATTTGTTCCCATGTGGATAGTTCTTGTTTTCCTGATGTATGTTTTAGTAGTTTTGGTTCTGGATTTATGTTGTGGTTTTTTTCCCAAAAATGTGTGGCAACTGCTGATTTTTCTAATTGTTTATATTTTATGTTTCTAAAGTGTTCCTTTGCTCTTGTTTCTAAATTTCTTTTTGTTTTTCCAATATAAATTTGACTACAGTCATTGCATTCAATTTGATATATACCAGATTTTTTGTTAGATGGAATGGCATCTTTGATGTTTGAGCAAATTAGGTTTTTTAAGGAGAAATGGTTGACTGGTGCTAGTTGAATATTTTGTTTTTTGAAGACTTTTTTGAATTTATCATAGGCCCATGGATGGTAAGTGAATTTTTTGAAAATCATATTAGTTTCTGTAGCTGAGAGAGTTGTGGTTTCCTTTAGTAGCTTCTTCTTTTTTGCCATTAGAAAAATCAGCAGTTGCCACACATTTTTGGGAAAAAAACCACAACATAAATCCAGAACCAAAACTACTAAAACATACATCAGGAAAACAAGAACTATCCACATGGGAACAAATCTTCATTTCAAAAAATAGGAACAAAGTATTCAATTTCGACATCCCCCAGAAAGATTTGTTCAGCAAGTTCCTTGAACCGCCACCAGAGGAGACCTGTGACAAAATATCGTCAGCTACACCAACGAGAACCAGTCGAGAGCCGGCCGATGATAAGAGGCAAAGCCTCAGAAACATGTTCCGGAGAAATTTAAAAGTAAGTGTTGTCTAGTGTCTTTAATCGACTCTCTTTAAAGTTAATTTATCATAACAACACTGTTTTCAACACTTCCAAGAAAGGAATACAATTACTTGTCAATAATTTCTAAAAGTGAGGATCACTTTAATCTTCAACAGAGCATACCATCAGTTTAATAATCTTTGTGCATATAAAGATTTGAAACCTGCCACTTCTAGAAAGCACAACGTGTCCCACTTAATTCATATCAAATGTGAATTTTTAAAAACTGGAATTTTAAGCATTCTTGGAGAAAAAAAAATTATAATTTAAAACCAGCCTCGTTAAAAATGATTTAAAACAGAAACACTGTTTTAACAGGTTTAATGAAACTGATTTTTTTCAACTCTCAAATATATCAGCCTTTTATGGGCTGTAAAACATGATTAAGCTTGAGATTTAACTGTATTGGAACACCACAGTGAAGCGAAATTATTATTAATTTTTAGATGAGTCGTATTTATTACACATCTGCTTCACTTTCGTACCTATTTTGAGGACATGTTTCGCAAATCATCATTTGCATCTTCGGCTCTTATGAGTCGCATAAGAGCCGAAGATGTAAATGATGATTTGCGAAACATTTCCTCAAAATAGGTACGAAAGTGAAACAGATGTGTAATAAATACGACTCATCTAAAAATTAATAATAATGATTAAGCTTATTTTACCATACTATTAAAAAGCAGTTTGAAGAAGCTGAACATGTTCAATGAATAAATTTATATGTTGCAAAATCTAGCAGGTCTAAAACCTTTTCAAAAGCTACCAAGGAACTTATATTGGTTTGTTTCATAAATTCGTTTGATTCTTGTTACGTGTTTACAACTAAGAACGCCTGCACTGTATGCCCGTATCACAACTACGACAATGAAGTTGCCTAATTATCTAGGGGTAATCTGTTTACATACGCAAGGTCATCGAAAGTAAACAAGGTATTAAACTTTTCAAAACAAACTTTATTTTGTGCAGTATGCACCATTATTATCAATAACATATCTCCATTTCTCAGGAAGCTTATCAATTCCATTTTTCCAAAATCTTGCAGTTTTCTGGTTGACGAACTCTTCTACGGCGAGTCTGCAATCCTCCAAGGAAGTAAGGCGTTTGCCATTAAGGAAATTTTGCAGGGATCGGAATAAATGATAGTCGGATGGGGCAATGTCTGGAGAATAAGGCGGGTGAGGTAACACATCCCAGTCGAAATTCCGTAATTTCTGACGAGTTACCATAGAAGTGTGTGGTTTGGTATTGTCTTGATGAAAGACGACTCCACCATTAGATGCTAATTCTGGCCTTTTCTCTCCTAGGGCAACCTTCAGACGATCCAACTGAGAACAGTATTTCTCTGAATTGATGGTCTCCCCAGGAGGAAGAAATTAGTAATAAATAATTCCTTTCCAGTCCCACCAAATGCACAGCATAATCATTTCAGGATGAAGCCCTGGTTTAGGAATTGAGAGTGGTGGTTCCCCTTTCTTACGCCATGACTTTCTCTTTCGGATGTTGTTGTACACAATCCACTTTTCGTTTCCTGTAACCAGCTGTTTCAGAAAAGGGGCAGTTCCATTGTGTCTTATCAATGCGTCACAGATGGAAATGCACTGAACTAAATTTTGTTCACTCAGTTCTAGCGGAACCCATACATCCCGAAGATTTACATAACCAAGTTTCTTTAGGTGCCTGGCTACAGTTGCATGAGATAAGTGTAGCTCCTGACCTACCTCCTGAGTTGTTATTCTGGGGTTGTTTGTAATCATGTCCTTTATCCTGTCCTCATCCGTAACCACAGGTCGTCCAGAACGAGGTTTGTCTTTCACAGAGAAGTTCCCAGCTCGAAATCGAGTAAACCATTTTTGACATGTCCGATTCGTCACTGCATCTTCTCCGTAAACAGCACAAATTTTCCGTTGAGTTTGTGAGGCGGTTTTACCTTTACGGTAATAAAACAGCATTAAATGTCGAAAATGTTCCTTCTTGCCTTCCATATTAACATTAACAAGTTACAACTCCACACTGTTGCATCCACAAACTCGTACTGAAGTTTGGTTACCAATTCTTACATAAGTTGACCTATTTACCTTTGGCCGTGAGGTCGCTGTGGTTTGTGTCCATAAAATTCTTTTCAATTATTGTATTTGTAAACAAACCCCATATTGTTAGGCAACTTCTTTGATGTAAAAGTAATGGGGGCATGCAGTGTTCTAAGGAGTTCTTAGTTGTAAACACGTAACAAGAATCGAACGAATTTATGAGACAACCCAATAGAAACTTGCAGAGAAGCAGCATCACATTATCACACCAAAGGAATTGAGTAGTTGCAAGTTATAAGTATGAGTATTCTTTCCTCATTTGCATTATATGACTCATAAAATAAATGTTAGCCACCTTAGTCTTTACATAAGCCACATTTAAGTATTGTGAGGGGGCAAAACTAAGAGGAAGATAACCTTGCAATACTTGTAAGTATTAAAATACATTATCAGTCAAACACTATCTACTATTATGGTATACCTATGTTAATACTTGGCTAGAAACATTTTCCTCAATTTAAAAAGAGAAAAATGCTTGTTTTTCTGCAGTAACTTAAATGATTTAATGCATGGGCTAAGACATCATACTCAGCATTATCACATGAAAAATATTATGGCAAAGAACAACTGTTTCATTAGGTTAAAGTTTGATTGCAAAAGCAATCATTAACAATAACAGACTTATTTGATCAACTGGATGCTTCTTAGAGGTGACTATAAACAGTGAAACTTGTTATAGAAATTAAGAGTGTATTGGTGATGCACTAGTTTGATTTATTAATCAAAAACACTTTTTAAACCAATTCTCGAACTGTATAAACACTTAAGCTCCACTTACTTTTTAAATTAGGACAAGTTTCAAGGACACCGCGTCCCCATCCTCAGCTGATGTTCTACTGGTAGAACATCAGCTGAGGATGGGGACGCGGTGTCCTTGAAACTTGTCCTAATTTAAAAAGTAAGTGGAGCTTAAGTGTTTATACAGTTCGAGAATTGGTTTAAAAAGTGTTTTTGATTGATGAAGCTCCACTGTTTATAAATACTTCTATTATAGTTTTATTGATTTATTAACTTTACAGTCAGAATAAGTTTTGAAGAATTTATATCCATTATTAGTTGTATGTCCACTGCCATCGTGAAGTTAGATTCTTCACTAGCAACAGATGACAAACTGATACTGAAGTAAAGGATCTCCTCCCAGACAATGGTGGATGTACAGCTAATGATAAAGATGATAATCTTTGAAACATGCTTTGGGTGCAAATGAAGTGAAATAAAAGTGCTGACAATGCACTCCTAATTTCCATTATTGTTTCTATTTATTATTTGCTGCCTTGTTTAACATCACAATGTCATACTACCCTTCATATGAAGCAAAGCCATTTTTGAAGTATATCTTCAATATTTACATCAATGCTAAATAATATCAGAATATACAAACTGATATATGGAGAGGGGGAAAAAAGAAACAGAACCTGATATACATAACAGCTAATTTTCATGCATGAAATCATTTATTTACTGCAATAGTAGTTTGATCGAGCTATATTAATCACACTCTCAACAATTTTATATTTGCTATATAAAAAATGCCTGTAGAAAAAACATAAATAATCTCATTCAATTCTCATGTACACTAAAAAGCTGATGACCACGGCTATCAAGTACATCTCATATTTTTCATGACAAGTATCCCATACATTTCAGAAATGTCATGGGATTCATACTTAACAAGGAGGAGAAAAAACTGAGGGAAAATCAGGTTAAATGTTGAACACAACGTATAAAAAACGTCATTCAGCAACCAGCACATGGAATTTTTATAAAAAGACCACAAGGGAAAAGGTAGCTTGTATTTGAATTTCAAAGGCTCCTTGATAGTTGGTAATTCTACATTGTTAAAAAAACCTATTTGTATGCTACAAAAACAGTAGCACCTTTAGAATTTACATCATTTTTCAAACTTCAGATTTTTTTTTATTTTAAATTTAAAAATAATCTTCTGGGAAGTAAAAAAATTGTCAATACTGCTTTTGTTTCTCCCTGAAATAAATATTATTTGCAATAAAGACAAAATGTGTTGATGTAGAAGGTACATAAAAGCAATACTTTGTCATTCATTAAGGCCATTTCAAAGAATACATCTTAATTGAAAAGCACATGCAAGTTTACAGCAGGGGCAGCTCATCCTTACGTGCAGCAGTGTTGCAGCACGCTATTTTCTGTTTTATAAATCATAATGTATACATTCTGATAGACCATGTAAATAACACTGCATTATTGTATGTATAAAAAATTGAGTATGACCAATAATGAACACTTGATATATGGAAAAACACCTGCGTAGCTAATGAAACGCATCCGACATGCTGAGAGCCAGCAAGCTCACTAATCAGTACTGCGCATGTGTACAACCTTCCCCTCTTGCATGGCCTTAGTTCCCTAGATTTTTGCACAAATGCGTGCTGCATATAGGTGTAGCATGGTATTCATATGCTGCACTACTGCACACACTCGAGCCGGTGAAGCAGCACCACCAACACTCATAGTTGTAGCTCTAGAACTTGAATGTGCATTGAAATTCATTAAGTAGTTTATCATTGTTTTATATTTTAGTTCTAGAAATAATCTAATGGTTATTACATTGCAGGGCAGATAGCTTGTGAAGCAGCTAAAGTTCATGTTGGCACAATACTCCATTCCCGCGAACATGACAGCAATACCCCATAACAAGTATTCCTTTGTGTAATGTTATTCAGTGGCTGATATCAGTTTATTTTGTGTATGAGTGTGAGATGTAAGTGTTATAAATTCATTTCATTCATTGTATGAGTAATTTAATATTATGAAAGCTTTAACCAATAAATAATGAACTGGTTTAATAAGCTTCTGAACACTCTCTTTTCAAGGTGAGCATTAGAAGAAAAGATTAGTATAAAAATGTTAGGGTGACCTACACCAAATCTAAAAATTGAGCAAACAGCAAAATTAGAAATTTTGATTATACCAGGAAAAGTAACACCAATATCTACACAAGTGGATCTGTGGGTGTGAAATTAAAAATATCCTGTTCTGCTTTCCTTGCCTTCTGTTCAGAAGTACTGATTCGTGGTCTAAGACGGATGTTAAAGATTTTGGTTACATTAATGAGTACATAAAAAAGCATTCAAATAACAAGAAGCATATTAAAAATCTCATTTGACGTCTCAATGCTTGAAGTTGTAAATATTCCAATGCAGGTAAGCAGACCATATCAGGAAGCAATGCAAAAACAAGAGCAAGTCGAACAACTGTGAAGCACTTGAGCTTGCTTTGCGTGGACACGATAAGACCAAAACATCAGATATTCCTGGCATGCTTTTAGGTCTTATAAATCTCATTGGCAGTCTGGACAATGAAGTAAAAGAACATATTGTATTGAAAGCAACAAAGTACTCAAAGGGTTATTTAAGACCGTCCAAAATGAATTACTCGATTGAATGTTGGAAGTGTGCCACGATGAATTTGAAAAGGAATTGAAGAGGTGGTTTAGTTGCTATTATGGCAGATGAAACTACTACTATATCTGAAAACATTCAGTTGGATTAGTTTATAGTTATGAAAGAAACGGTTTTATACATGAACAGTTTTGGGGATTTTTTAATCCTGCAGATCAGACCACCAATTCTATTGCAGGTTGTATTTTAAAAGAAGTTGTCAGCATTTTTAAGGACGATCACTTTAAAGTAATCGCTCAGACTTACGATGGTGCATCTGTAATGAGCGACAACATTGGGAGCATACAGATCAAAATGAAACAACACTACCCTCTTGTGCAGTATGTGCATTGTTATGCACGTCAGTTAAATCTGATACTAGAGAAAGCAGCTTCACAAAATCATTCTGCTAGCTTATTCATCTGCAGTCTATTGGTTTCTCCAGCATTTTTTCAAGATCTTCCCAACATCTTGCAGCGTTAGAAGCAAGTGCTGCTCGGAGAGTGCATCGAGGCTCTGCAATGAGGTGGAATTTCAAATCAAGATCTGTGAACACCATATATGAGCACAGAGAATCTTTGATAGACTGTTTAAATGAGCTACAAAAAGCTTTATCAGAAAAGACAGTGCAAGAAGCTCGTGATCTGCCTCACAATTTGGAGGATGAAAAATTTAATCTCTGACTCACTTTTTTAACAACGTTATGCCTCATGCTGATTATATATTATATAATCAGCTTCAGGCATGAAAGGGTGATGCAGTGAAGGCAAAAACTGCTATTCAATCTTTCATCAGAACAATCAACATTGTGAGTAGTATCTTTAAACTGTGAAGCCCTACCTGCCGGACCCACTACACAGAAATATTGGAGAGCAAGAGAGCTAATGGCTTCATTGCCAAAGCCTAGCATTTGAAAACAACAACATTGTGCGTAGTACAATGGATGAAATAGCTTAGATTGAATCACATAATGTTGAAGAAGCAAAAAGATGTCCTAGGGAAACGAACTTAGCAGAAGATGCTAAAGAAGTATGTGATCAAATAATATCAGAGCTACATAGCCGCTTCGAGTCTATGGAATATCTCAATGCTGCAAAACTATTGAGTGTCGAAAACTTTGAATTATTTTTTCAACTGTTTTCTGAAACAGAACTGATCATTGTCAGTGATTGTTATAAAGAACTTGACAAAAGCAAACTTCGAACCAAACCCAGCATTTTGTATCAACATTTGCAATTCAGAAAGATAAAAGGTGCTCTTCCACTGTTGTAGTTAATACTGAAAAACAATCTGAAAAACACCTTTAATGAAATGACCAAGGTTTCAAGAATTATTGTGACAATTCCCATGTCTACTGCAGAACCAGAAAGCTTTTTCTCGTATTTGAAGAGCATAAAGACTTTTCTGAGGAACAGCATGACTCAGGATCGGCTCACCTCTTTGGCTATACAATTGATGCATTCTTTATTTTACGTTATGTTATTACATATGCTTCTTGGAGTTTTATTCATTACTGTTTGATGTTTCAAGTGATTTAGAAGTCTTTTTTTAAATAAAAAAATCCTTTTTCCCCCCCTCTTTCACAGTAACTAAGGTAGCTACAAAATAGGAATGAACATAAGGCGGAGCTAGGCATGACTGGTGTAATGCTGACTAGCCAATGAGGTGCGTGCAACGTTGTATAGTTCAACATGCAGATGGGCTCGCTTTGCTGAATTCTACGGCTAATTTCTTTGCACGCTATGGGACATCTGATTTCGGAGATATGGAAAGATAAGACGCCCGACTAGAAAGAAAAGAATCATTAACTGTCAGTGAAGAAAAACACACACATGCTATGCTGCAGTTGCATTTTTACCTTGGATTCAGATTGGTGGTGATCTTTTAAGAGTGCACATGTGCTTTTCAAAGTTAGTAAATATACCACTTAGCAAGCCTGGTACTGGTGTGCCTAGTAGTAACTGCGAAACAACTCATGCAGGCTACAAGTATTCTTTTTAATGTGTTCCTTTTTCAAACAGTTGTCAATTAAAGACAGATTCGAAAGTACAAATTTGCACAAGCTTGTCATGTGAGTGCTCATTCTGTGACGAACATTGTTAAAGAAGGCAAACAGTTTACCAAATTAGAAGTTCCCATATTTAGGTCTCCTTGGAAATATCGAGCAGCTAAGAACGTGCTACCAACTTAGACGATTTTTAAAAGTGTGTTTTATGTAGAACAATTTATGATTTATATAACAGAGGTGAATATCCAACTGCCAAAAGGTTGACCATTAAATGAGGGAGAAAATAGAATATACAGGTCTGTATCTTCTAAGTATAATATTCTGAAATCTCTTGGGTTCAAATATAGAACCAATGATGTTCGGAAATGTCAGCTTGAAAGAAGTGATATTGTTGCTGCAAGATTAAAATTTCTGCGCACAATGCACAACATTAGAAAAACAGTTGATTCATGGTGTAAAACTGCTTCATAACTGTACATTTGTATCTTCCGTATTTATTAAGTACTTTAATGAAACTAAAATTGGTAAAGTCTGTTACAGGCAGTACCTATGCAATTATGACATCATTAATGTTCAGACTATACACAAATCATTGAAATATCTTGTTTCACTGTAGCAAACTCCATTCTTTCGTCGAACACATCTAATTTGTGTCATTTTGTTTTGCGTGCATATGAATGATGACTGCGCAAGTGAATTGTTCTCTGATTCACAGTTTTAAGGTTCAGATTACATATATGTTTTCACACACATGCTGAAATATTAAGTGAACTTCTGTGAGCATCTGTATGTACATCTCAGATCACTTGCTACGCAGGTTCGGTGAGACAAAGACAAATATATCTTCCATCTCTGTCGCCCCCTTGCTATGGAATTGGCAATGCCAAGAAAGTACGCTAACTGTATTGGCTGTTTCCATGTTCATTCTTACTTTGTAGCTACTGTAGTTTTATGTAAAATTACTAAAGTTCTTGATATAGCCAATTTTGATATATGCAAACTTTCAACAACTTAAACAACCTGAATTAACAAGAGTGAACTTAAAAATCAGTAAGAAGACTACTTTAATCTCAAACTAAATAAAATGATGCCAGATTTTCACATATCTTTGGTAGAAGAACTGTTCATGACATTTGATCAAAATTTTATTTTGTAATTCCATTAAAGATACTCATTTTGTCGCTTCCTATGGGGACATGTGCTGCCAACAGTGTAACTTGAAAACAACAGGTCTGGAAATAAACTGTGTACTTAATTTGGTTAACTTTTAAGTAAGCAAATCGAAGATTCTCTGTTATGTTCTCCATATCCTGTACCACTGTTTAGAAGCAAAGGTTTCCGTTATTTCTTTTCATTTTTTGCCTTAAAAAATTTAAATGATTTGAATTAAAACATTGCTGGCTTGAATTTTGATGAAGAATAAGTAAACACTGAAGCTGCACAAAAACAGATGGAAGAATAACCCTGGTATTAAACATGGGAAAATATTTATTGACAAACCATGCAAGAAAATAGCTGAAAAATTACTCAAGTGTAACAAAATTCAGACAAGATACATAGTGGCTCTTCTCATGGACCATGCTCCCGTGGAAAATCACCTATACAAAATGGGCATAATCAAAGGAAACCTAGTCTGCAGACTATGTGGAAAACAAACTGAGACAGCCCATCACATTGTATGCTCCTGCATAGCCTTAAATCACAGAAGATTCAATCTTTTTGGGAAACTGATAATTGAACGAAAATAAATTCATAACAAGTCCATTATGGGACTGTATTATCTTGTAAGAGATACAGGTATAATGGACTGGTTTTAAGTACATAGGGCAGCACTATAAGCCTTAAGGCTGCAGTGCATCCGGAGTTTAGCAGACGGGCCCTTTGGAAGGAGGGGGGGGAGACCACTCCAGCTATTGAATGTGAAACAATAACACTATTAAAATATAATAAATATATTGCTACATACTTTGACCTTTTTTGTATTATAGGAGATGTTTTTTCTTACTGAACAACGTAAAATTGGAATACATTAAAAATAGATAAAGAGTAGGAAAAATATAGGTCTAATGTATAAGATTCTTTGTAGCATTACTAATTTTGAAACATTCAAATTTGTTTCCTTACATTTTCCCAGATATTAAACACAATATCTTGTGAAACCTTAAACTCCTTTCTTTTGCTTCATATACAATGAAAGACTTTATCAAACACTGTGAAGTTAGAAAGGCAGGATCCCCTCCCTGAGAGTTCAGGTATTTATCAGATAAACTGGGCAGAACATTATCAAATATACATAAGCAAGACAAAAATAAAATTGAAAACCAGACTAATTGTTATACACCTCTGGTGTATAAAACAACCAAACTGAAAAATCAGCCAGAGCAGCACACTTTTGGAATAATCAACATGTTATCCTAGAAGTCACCTTCTAAGGACAAGGTTTCGCCAACTGAAGTCTCATTACAAAATACAAGGATGTCATTATGAACCTAAAACTCCTAGCATTGGACCAACTTAGCAAGTTCATATCATGGCATCAGACCTCTAGCTTTAATACAACTAGTCGAGTTGTCAGTGAACGTTCCCAAAATATGTTATGATTTTACAAAAGTAAGTGAGGAAGTGTACATAAAACCAATGTTCAATTACTGTGATTAAGTTCATTGTTCATAAATTTCTAATTATTAGTGAAGTGAAAAGTGTGTTATTATGATGATGTAACTTAACTGGAACTATTCCTATACAGGTGTTTTTGTTAGTATAACGAAAATGTTTTATGTGAATTGCCCTTAGAATACCTATGAAAATATACATAATTAATAGAGATGTCATACACATTGGCATATGATACTTCTAATTAAGGCCACATCAAGTGGATGAAGAAAATGAATGCATTTTCACAGCAGTTCTAGAAGACAAATTAAGGGAGCAGAAAGCTTATGAAAGATTAAAAAGAAAAAAAATGAAAGAATGGAAGAAAAGGCCAAGAGTCACAAGTGGACACACTTTAATACTGTGTTCATCATAGTATGAGCACTTAGATCTGATGTAGTTTCCAAAGAAAAAAGCAATTTTTTTTGTGACAGTTTAAGTGTGTAAGTTTGCTGAATGTGCTCATGATATCAAAACAACTTGAAGTATAATCAAGATAGCCTGTTGGTGCTGGTGGCTGCATGCATGTTTTAACAATATGCTGCATTTTTTATCTGATAACTAATAGGTGGTATCTGCAGGGACATTGATTGCACTCTACACACTAAATAAACTATTTTTTTAAGTATTAAAACTATGTTACAATAAACAAATCACGAAAAGGATTATTATAATGGTTTAACAATGACAGAGTTTCTCTGCAGATGCTTGAGTAATACTTGTAAACAACTAATACAAGAAATAATAGTAATAAATAGTTCATAATCACTTCATTATCAATGTGCAGTATAAAAAGTAAAAACCATTCACATAACTACTGTGCTAGCAGTAATATTGAAATATAATTAATATTCATTTTATTAAATAAAATAATGCTGTAGCTGCTTTTTAAAAGAAGTGAGTTTCACTCCCTTCCAAATAAGTTAAAAAAATAAACAAACAAACAAACAAACATACACACACACACACACACACACACACAAAAATATTTTAGACTTTTAACTTAATTATATATTGTCATGAAACTGTTTCTGTAATGGGGCCATTAGACCTCACGCAACCACTGAACCTGATGCCACTCACTGGACTTCAATGCAACATTTGTGATCCTTCCTGACAGCTGCCATGCTGCATTTTGATTATGAGTGAAATCTATACAGTTCCCTCACAAATGTAGAAAATAATTCCGGTATTTATTAAAAACTAAGCTTTCTAATGGCAGGCCTCATTCACCTCTGGTGTTACAGTAGTATGCAAGTGCTTTAGCTTACCTTGGCTAAGTCTATAAATAAAATAGCTTAAAACACTAATAAAAATATTGAGAGAGCATTTTTTGCACTTTTGTTTAAAATAAGAGAGCTGCATTACAATGAACCATCAACACTTATATAAGTTTTCTGTAAAGTTCTTTGGTTTACAAAGTCCTTCAGTTATTTATTTTGACCATCAATATACTTCAGTAATACTGTAATAAATAATACATCTGTTATTCATATGTCCCACAGTTTTATAATACAACTACATGCACGAAAATGCAAATGTAAATTGTTTACTTTTCAACATTTTAATTGTAAAACTTACTCCCAAAAATTTAATGATACAGAGATAATCTACACAGATTTAATGTAAGGGCTTATTAATTGCAAATATAACAATGCCCCTTTTGCAAACATGGGCTAAAATAAACACATCCAACTCTATACTCTTCCTTTTCTTTATCATCTTGTTTAAGAAGGGAGATGCACAGTTTAAAACATATAAAGCCTACAAAGAATAAATATGCTTTTCTTCCATTGGATATAATGCATATTTCATTAAATAAAATCAAAACAGAATGTTATATGACCCATAATGTTCAGCATATTGTTTTCTTCACACCTGATCAGAGACTGGTATACTTAATTTCCTTTTATATGTTATGTCTTTAATCAACATAGGAACAAAGAGTTTTCAAACATTACAGGCAGTGAATTTACTATTCAAGGAAAGTACAGAAAGATAATAAAAATCATAATTTTTTTTCCAGTTTCTGCAACTTAACTTTTATCTATCTTTGAATAACTAGTATTTTCAAGAAAGACTTACAATTCCCAAAACCTGAACACATTTTATACTTTTCAGGTTTTATATGGGGACTGAATTAGCAATTCAAAGAAGAAAACCTCTAAACAAGAGATAAGATCAGCTGAATATCTTTTCAATGCTCCTATGTGTGATTTTTTTCCCCTTGTTTGTTAAATATATTACTTTGAACTGTTACTCAATATACTGAAATATTATTAATAAGTTCCCAAGTTTAGAACAATACTTAATAAAAGTTTAGCTTTGTACTTAATTCACCCAACTGATCTTCCAATTTGGAAAAATGTATCTCCTGCCAGAAAATAGTGAAAAAAATACTTCTCTTGAAAGAGTAATTGTTTGTAACTCTTTTCGTTTAAGTATTTGGTTTTACAAGAGTTTGGAATAAATTTCAGAATACTCTGTCTAGGACATAAATGTGGCAATGAGTTGTACAATGCAGTTTTATTCCTTAGATAACTATTCCACTGTTTATTCATTGCCAGCTTGATAGTAATCATGGCTTTGTTTCTTTAAAACTTGCATAGTAATTTGTATTTTCACAATTAGCTTGTAAACAATTACAATGGCTGATAATAAATTTTTGCCAAAGGTACTAAATGTACTGTGAGATAGAGATTGATGTGCTGATTTCAGATTCAGTTTCAGATTTGTCATATCATGTATAGCTTTCTAGTTATTTATTATTTAATATCCACTCTGCTTACTATTCTCACAGGGCGACTGTTATATTTCCTTTATCATCCACTAAATCTCTATCAACCTTATATGTGTTGTCATCTTCAATTATATTAATTACACATGGTTGGAAAGCCTTCTGTAATGATACAAATTTATAGATTTAAAAACAAATGGGTTTAAGTTTCTCAACACTGAGATTTCCATGTGTAGGCATTAAGTACATATGGTTTTTAAGGGTATAACAGTTACATGCAAAATGTTTTAAGAAATGGAAATGCCTTCTCTGCATGAAATTCTTCCTAAACTGAGAAAGATGATGTCTGGGTTATATTTGATGACAGGTCTAACTGCTTTGCTAGGACTTAGTTGGGCATTCTGGGTAAGATGATGGTATCATAGTTTGCCATTGCTGTTCACATTATGAAAGTGATGCAATTATCACATACACTAGACGATGAGCCCAGAAGAGATGTTCTTCCAGATGAAATGCCCCCTCCCAAGACAGAGGATGATTCCACGTCCCTCTCCACACTATCCAGGATTGACTCCACACCATAGGTACAGATAATTAAACTTTTTGATATCCGATTGATGCATTAAGTATAAAAATAAGCAACAAATTATAAAGGCAGCATGTTTTGAATTTAATACTACTGTTTCATTATTTAATTGGAAGCACATAAAATTCATAATACATACTGCGAAAACTTATAAAAAGCTTAAAAAATTTAGAAAATATATTTACATATAGATTAGCTAAAACAAGCATTTATACATTTTTTTGAAATTAGTGTTAACTTTTATGATTAAGTAGATAAAACCAACTATGTAGAAACATTTTCATAATTAAGTAGGTAAATGTTATCACAGTACTAATATCCTATGCTGGATATTAATTTTCATACTTGTGCAAAAACAAATATTTACTAAAACTGAGAGGTTATATTAAAAATACATATATATCCATTTTGAAATATAAAGTTCACATATTGCTATTATATATAATATTATAGGCTGCAACTTTTTCAACAGCATGTATGGTAGCTACTATTTGCCATTCCTCATCAGTAATAATTTCTATGCAAAAGTTATCACACTTTACACACCATTTCATCTGTATGGTAAAAATTTGCATTAAGTTTTTAGGGTGTGTTATAAATAAGTTTTTGAAACCAAAAGGTAAAAAGAGATTAATTTTAAATGATTATTTCCACCACGTTCTTTGTAAAGAGTAACAAATGACTTTCAATTTCCTGTTCTGCTTCTAGCTGCTGTCAAAAGGGTTATGGTTAGCTCACACACTTGGATCTACAGAGATCTACTGTGGCTACCATCCCTTAAAAGGAAGGGTGAAGTGAAGGAACCATTTAAGCCTATAGGCCACAGAGATTGGCAGAAATCCCTAACAACTCTAGCTTGAAGACCCTTCCCACTGCTAAAGCTACCTAGAAAGGGAGATCAACAATTCATCAACCAAGCAGTCCTTAGTGTCCGCAAGGTATATGCACCATCTAACTGACTCGGTCATATGTCATGAAACCTAGAAGAACATCTGAAAGATGAGGAAATGAAATGAAAGGAAAATGATAGACAAGAAATTGTGATAGTTGAAAAGACTCCAGTATTCACCTATTAACCAAGGAAAACGGGAAACACCCAAACAGGAAACACCCAGGTCAGACTGAGCAGTCTATGGATATCAAACCCAGAAATTCCCAAATGTAAACCTCACACATTGACTTGGAGCTATCTCACTCTTGTCAATTGAAGTAAAGTTAACAGTTTCCTAGAGAACTTAAAATATGAGAAATTACAAGCATGCATCTTATTGACTACACTGTTCATCATTCTGAACCTATGAAATATAAGTTCAAGATTCAATAAAATAACCATCATCTATACTACACTTGCTTCAACTAAAATGCTTCTAGATTAATTTATTTTCTGTTCCTATCAAATTTATTTCACAAGCTCTAGCCCTCAAACTCTCAATTCCAACCACATGTTTGCTTTATCTTTCTATGGTGTCCATACGGATAAACTTAGATGTTAGTTTGATCTTTATTGATACTTCAAAGTTAATCATATCTTCACATTTTCTTTCATGTTTCCTCTTTGGCTAGGAGCTAATGTTTCTCCAATGTTGTTCAAATTATTGAAACATGCAAGAGATGCATTGAAGATACAAAAAGAATATGAAAATATAATCAACTATGAAGCACAAATGGAAAACCTGATAATGGAAGTTCATCTGTCCACCTAGGTCACCACAAAAGACAATACAACCAACTGGTCCAGCTGACAACACATTGCTAAGATTGAGAAAAACAGCATTTTCTATATAAGAGATCATATGTAAAGTTTATATAAGTTTGTAAAATACTTTGCTGATTACAATGTTTTAATAATTCACTAGCCCTATGATTATCTGTTACATAAATACCTACAAAGTCCAAGCAAAGAAAGCTGATGACTATGCTGATGCCCGCCTTGGTAGCATAGATGGTAGCACGTCTGTCCTATGTTCAAGGGGTCCCGAGTTCAAAACTCGGTTAGGGTGAGTTATCTGGATAAGGTTTTCTCTGGAGTTTTCCCTTATCCTGAAAGACGAATGTCAGGTAGCTCTAAGCTACATAGACCCCGGACTCATTTGAGTATTTCACCCTTTTCATTCATTGTCCAATAAGACTTAACGTTGGAGGACATAAAAAAAAAACGGATGCACATACACATTTCTCAAACTCTGAAGAACTATACAGAATGATACAAACTATGCTCACATCAATAATGATACAATTTTCAGCTATCCTCAATCATTTGTTTTACTGCATCCAACAATGAAAATCACAGTCCTCTATCACATTTTTTAGATTTTCTAATGCTTGGCTATTATGGTTCATATTCTGATTAAACACTATTGAAATGTCCCCTGAATAAAACATTCACAAAGTTTGTGTGTGTGTGTGTGTGTGTGTGTGTGTGTGTGTGTGTGTGTGTGTGTGTGTGTGTGTGTGTGTGTGTGTGTGGTGTTTAACGCCCGTTTTTACTACATACGGCACCGCAGGCGATGACACTGATGATACATGAGATGAAGATGGAGCACCGGTGGAATGAGATGGCGGGGGAAACTGGAGATCCTGGAGAAAACCTACCCCAGCGCCGTGTTGTCCACCACAAATCTCACTTTGCGGTCGCCTGGGATTGAAACCGGGCCACCTTGGTGAGAGCCAAGTGGTTTAACCACTGAGCCACGGCGTGGCCTGTGTGTGTGAGACAAAGAGAGAGAGAGAGAGAGAGAGAGAGAGAGAGAGAGAGAGAGAGAGAGAGAGAGAGAGAGAGAGAGAGGGAGAGAATGTGTGTGTGTGTAAGTGTGAGAGTGTGTGTAAAACAGTGTGAGAGTGTGTGTAAAACAGTAAGATGAATGCCAAATTTTATTAATAAACTTTAAGAGTCAGTTTTTCCACACAATGTTACCTTTTAATGTAATTCTTACAAACATCTGTTGACCAAATTTCATGTATGGGTAGTATCAAGAATGCAACATAAGTATTTGAATGAAATTCCTAATTCACAAAATACTTTATGTGGAAGGAATCACTTATATGACTTTCTCCCCCCCCCCTCTCCAAATGGATTCTATCAAACAATTATGACTAAAATATCACATGATTTGAGATATTGACATAAAGAATAAAATGTTTACCTTGAATTTTCTGTAAATATCCTAATAAAGGCCTCTTCTTTCTGATTTAATTTTCTACAGTTGGGAAATTGTAACAAGATGAACAGAAACTTATGTTTGAAAGATGATTCTTCCTTCTTTCTTTTACTTTTCCTTTGTAAGAATTTACTATGACATATGATGATTCCAATTCTTACAACTAAGCCTTAGCCCCATATTTGAAATTATCTTTAGGGAAACATTGTGAATAACATAAAATGGAAAATGGATAGAAAAATTACTTTTTATATGACCAATAAAATAATATTCTACAAGATTTTGGTAAATAATTTTCTGCACAATGTATTGGGACTAGGACAGGGGAAGTATTAAATAATGGACTACCTTGAAAATTCAACAGAGGTTATGCAAAACAGTACTAAACATAAATTATCTGCTATCTTCTACTTCAAGGTCTCAAAATCAAAGCTAAAATTTTGCAACAACAATGTAGTATGCAATACATACTGGCATCCATGCTTATAATTGAGAGAAGCAGAGCTCTACTGTCACATGTGACCTTCGAAAGGGCAGGCAGGGCTATTCAATCAAATATTGATCAATTTGAGTGAACCTGCACACTCCTTTGCTCTTAGGAAGGTTATGTTTCTGTCCACAAAGGTCTGATCATTATTATTATTATTATTATTATTATTATTATTATTATTATTATTAAACCAACTAGCTGTCTTATACCACACTGCAAAGATGAAATTTTAAATTTCAAATAACTAATTACTAGAGCCCGGATTTCTAAGCAAAATGCTTATAAATGCTTTTTTGCTGAAATATGGGGTTTGCTTACTTATTTTATGAAGTTTAATTAAAATAGCTTATTTTATCTAAATCATGTAAATTTGAAAGTAAATTTTCACTCCTAGCCTCATTTTATCATTCAGGCAATTCATACTTATTAGTGGAAAAGGGGAAGCCTCAGAATGTTGTAAAATAACAATGCGGAATTGAAATTACGAGAGAAACTTGGGATCCACCACAGAATGTTATCTACACGTGGTTGGTGACTCCCCTGTTTCCCAAGTTGTTAGGGCACAGCTTGACGTTATCAGTATTCTTCCTTAAGTAGAGCAATGCTTGTTCATGTGACGAGATGTATATGATCGGTCATGTAGTAAGTTAAAAAATGCCACCCACAAAAACATCTCAATCGTCTTTGTTGCTCAAATACGTAATTGGAAGTGATATTTTTAGCAAAGACAGTAGGATCTTAGTTTTTTTAGTGTGCAAAAAAAAAAGTTTTTCTACAAATAAAAAATACGACATTGTACAGTATATTAACACAACATAAGAAGAGGGTTAAGAATAAATCTAAGTTAAATCATCAACTAATTACAAGCATTGTAGGTAAACAACTGAATTTAAGTGTCACGGTTCTCAAAGTTTTGCATTTAGCATTTCCAAAATCCCATTGTGGAAATTAAGTAATGAGCAGCTTCGGGAATTTTTATAAAAATACACAAACAGAAGGGTGCCAGACGAATCTACATTGCGAAAAATTGTTTGCAAGTATTTTCAAGAGGTAATTTGACATCTTCGGGATCAACTAATGCGTGAAAAAAAAAAAAAAAGAATTTCTATTGATGAAACCACTGATGCAGCAGGACAATGTTTATGTAGTGCTGTGGTTGGTGCTATGAAAGCAGGTAGTAGATCATATCTTCTTAATATCAAGTACTTGACCGAGTAAATCATTCTACTATAATCCTAAGCTAGTTCACCTACTGTGTCTTGCTCATGGTTTACATCACGTCGCTGAAACAGTTAGGAGCCAATGTAAAGACGTGGACTTTCTTGTCTCTAGTGTAAAGAAAGTGTAAAGTTGCCGATTAGAGTTAAAAAATTTCATGAAGTCCTTCCAAATTTGTCTTTACCTTCTCAATCAGTTTTAACTCAATTAAAGGCTTTAACTTTAACAAGCTTAAGAATTCTAACAACATATTTATGATTAAATTTTAAATTTTTATTATCTTATTTTTGGTGCTTATTAGTTTCACTTTTCGTGCACATATGCTTGCTTATTTCACCACTTGATTGTGCTTAAAAATCTGGGCTCTACTAATTACATTGTTCTCCCCCATATACCTTATGAAGTTATATTGCAGAATGATACAGATATTAATGATGTATATTAGCTTCATCATAAATGAATTTTAACAATAGAAGCATTAATGTAATACTTGAGCCAATTTTAGATAACTGCAGTAGTTAAAATGTATACCTCTGTACTTTCTCTTTGATAAAGTAGTTATTTAAGCCTTGGTGCCATATTTGAGTACCCTCCTAGAAATACGATTTAAATATTTCTACACCTGCGCAAGTGCATTTTAAAGTTTAAGAATTCACATGAAGTCAACCATAATTTTTCATAAAATGTTGTACACATGATACTGAAAACACTGATTCCAAAACTTCTGATGACCTATTATGATTGCAGGGTGTGGTGGAATTCAAAACAATTCTTCAAATGAAACCGTCACAACACCTTGGCTTCTTTTCCCTTTCTGTAGCATAAAACACAGGTTTTTATTACATATTTTTCTTCTCTGTGGGTGGAATCTGTATGTTTTATGTTGTAGTCTGAATAGGTACCTCCAGCTGAAGGTCAACTCTTACATTGTACTCTGGTAGTGTTACACCTTGAAGTATGTAGCTGACGAGTGGTGTTAGTTTAAAGTTTGTGTTGTTAGTCTTTTTCCTTACAGCCATCTTGTGAAACACAATGAAAAAACTGAATGTGCACATGTCATGTATCACATTATAGCAAACATGGCTGTGTCCCTGATGTTGCCAATAAACATCTTTTGATTTTATTAAATTTTAGATGAGTCGCATTTTTTACACATCTGCTTCACTTTCGAAAGTGAAGCAGATGTGTAAAAAATGCGACTCATCTAAAATTTAATAATTTTTCGCTTCACTGTGGTGTTCCAATACAGTTGAATCTCGATATCTTTTGATTTGATTCCCTTTTGATAGTCAAAGGCACACCTTGGTTTCATTACCTCTTCTATGGAGTCTGACTTTTCTTTCTTCTAGGCTTGCCTGTTGCTGTAACGTAAGAGTTCCGTGTTTCACCATAAGGAAATAAATATCTTTGTTATTATTACATGATAGCACAGTCTTTGCCAACCATGTTTCAGTTTATTATAAGTGGCAAATTCTTTCTATTTGCTCTTACAGTAGCAACATCATTATTTTTCTTTTAATTAGTCCTCTAAAGAGATCTGGAGATTCTTGGAATGCTACCTGTGAGTTATAAATGCTAATACATGCAATTGTATTTGTCTGTGCACACTTGCAAACTGTGCTCATCATGTAATTTAAATTCATTACTATGTTATGTGAGTACAATTTGCTTTGGCTCGAATGGGTTAATAACCTAAAAGCTACACACTTTTCACATACTTCACAATTCCTGATATCAATATTGAACAAAATTGGATAAAACTGATGAAAATAAAGGGTATTTCCTCGGGCAGCAGTTTTTACCTTTTGGAAAGGCATTATACAATCATTAAAAAAATTTGGTAAACTGATAAACATGAATTGCTCCCCCAAGCCCAGAGTTTTAACATTTTGGAAATGGCACTATGTAACCCCTTAAAAAATAATTTCAGCAAATTACACTGGGCAACAAAAAATAATTTTTTAATGTTTCGAGCACTTTATGAGGCAATTCCTACTAATTTTGGGTTGAGAAAAACAAATATGACAATGAAAAGTTTGTATCAGCTCTAGTTTCTATGATATACACAAGGTGGAAGTATTACATATTAATGGATTGAGAGAAAAGGATACATTTTAATTACATACATGCTAACAACAATGAAAGTGCATTTGATTTTTTCAACTGGTAATTACATGCTAAGAGTTCTAAATTGCTGGAAAAATACTTCACAGATAGTTGTGTCTGAAGAGAATCGTGTGGTGGCCTATTGACTTTGTCATCTTTTAGCTTGCCTCTTGTGATGGAGCTCCATAGAATCCCTAACAGTAATCCGCAAGCATTACTTCATTCCAACGGCCCTGATATCTTTGTTCCGTAACAGAAATGTCCTGATGGAATCTCTCCCCATATTCATCACTAACAGCTCCACAACTACGAGGGAAAAAAGTCTAGGTGGGAGTGGAGGAAATGGATCTTAAGGGACATGTTGCATCCAAGGTTATGGTATTTTTGCAGGAGCACTGTCACCAAATGCTTGTAGTTGTCATCTCTTTTGTTGCCTAAAAATCCATGAACAACACCCTTGAAGGCTTCCCAACCTTTCCTTTCTTTCCCCTCCAAAATT
Source organism: Mantis religiosa (assembly GCA_030765055.1). NCBI lineage: Eukaryota > Metazoa > Arthropoda > Insecta > Mantodea > Mantidae > Mantis > Mantis religiosa. Next base: position 275,910,989 of record CM060948.1, read on the forward strand.
TGGTCAAATGCAGGATCCTTTACAAGTTCTCTTATTTGTAGTCCGACAAAAATGCCTTTCTTAACTTTTGCATCACTTAATTTCCGAAATTTCTCTCTGATTGTGTTTTTTTATTTGACAGGTGTGCCAACTCCCAAAAAATTCCCCCAAATTTAATATCTTCACTCTAAAAATGAAATGTCACTTTATCTTAAAAATAAGAGCTAATCTATCATTTTTATGGTGATTTTTGAATTCAGCAGATGGAAATACATGTAAATTCACTATTTTTAAGCCCAAAACATTTTCATTGTTGCCCAGTGTTATTTATAATTGAAATAGTAGTGAATAAAAGGTTGTTAAAAGTGAAGCTATTTTATATTAAAAATCTTATTGAGTCATACTTGATTAAAACTTAAGACTTCACTAATGTCACTATTAAAAACAAAGTTTTTGGGACTGTCCCTAGTCCTGCAAATGTTCCTGTTTTTAATAGTGACATCAGTGAATTTTAAACTTTTAATAAAATATGACTCAATAAGTATTTTAATAAATTACTTATAATTATCATTTTTGAGTTTTTGATATTATGCTGATCCAATTTTTAGATAACCATTTAAGCATACTCTGACAATGAATGGACAACAATTTATTGGACAACATGTCCAATAAAAAGTACTAAGATTAAGGTTATTAAATGGTTCCAACATCCAGAAGCTTCACTAATACATCTGTGGACTAAAGTTTACTTAGATGCTTTAGGCTAGATCCTGCACACATCTATAGTGGTGGAAATATTTACCGCATCATTGTTAATTACTTCAATTTTGTCTTGGGTAGCTGTTTCCTTCAAGTTATTATCAGTCCCATTGTTATAAATCGACATATTCTTGCCTTGATAGTTTAACTTTCTATCACATTATTTTCCAATAATTAACTTATTATTGTCATTATGTGTGTTTACAATGAAGGCAGTCTTTATATAATCATTTTGAGTCAAGACTTTGCAGTTGAATTAACATCAGAAAGGAAAGCCACTATATTTACTTGTCTATTATTCTCAGCACCAGAGAGATGGTCTCTAAGACAGGTTCTATCAATCTACATTTCTAGATTACTGAAAAAATATAGGGAGAAAGGAAATGTTGATTGCGAGAAAAGAATAAATTGAAAAAGACTACTGCCGAAATACACAATATCGAAAAGGCTGTAACTCAATAATCATTACCTGTCTTCAACTGAACTAAAGTGAACCTGGGAAGAGATGTGTGACATTTGAGTAATCAGTGGAACCATCAGAAATAGACTACTGGAAGTGGACTCCCAGACCGTCCTAGAAAGAAGCTTTTACTGACCAAGATTATGTGATAATAGTGGCTAAAATGGGCAAAAGTATATGTAACATGGACATGGGCATGTGCAACAAAGTAATATTTTCAGAACTGTCCAAATTTAAAATACTGTCTGCCCAACACAAGAAGGCAAGCTATAGGAATGTGTAAAGTAATCACTTTTGCTGTACCCACAGTGTTTATGCTCGCCTTCCCAGTACGACAAGGATGCTAGATTTGTTTAAAATATGCAAGTGTGGTCCAATAAACTCACCCATGCATAATACCTATCACTACAGTTACTGCAACACACATTAGATCTGCCAGCATGGGTGACTCATATGCACTCTCACACACTCATTTCCTAGTAAAACATCCACTAACAGAGCAGATAAACTGATCAAACCCCTCTTTCTTCATTCGTCTCTTGCCTTCTTGTGGTGGGTAGACAGTACACTGTTTCAATGGAAAAGTGTTTGTGCATTGAAGAGAAAGTAAAGAGTCTCAAATGATAAGATCAATCAATGATAGTTGATTGTTCTAACAAGCACAGAGCATGTGTGAACAAACTATGAAAGGTAGAATCAGAATGCCATAATCAGAATTTGAAACACAGATCTTCTGCTTTAAATTGCCAGCTCAGTGGTTAGAATACACCATGTGTAACAATCAAACTTCTACAAGGGCAAAACATGTGGGTATGTATTTCTAGCCTTAGAATACATTGTCTGGACTTCATAAATGGTGCTGCCACTGCAAATGACTACATAAGCATCCTTGAAACAGATCTTATGCATACAAGAGACCACGCTGGAGATATTTCCAATTGCATTTTCCAGCAAGACTGCACCTCTTGCCACAGAGCTTTGAAGGTGAGTCCTCTTGATTAATATTTGTACCAAGCATGAAGCAAATATGTTTCTGTTTAGTTATTACACATTTCTAAATTTCAGGTAAAATGCTTCCATACATAAAATTGGGTTCGAGTGTTAGAATCTCCTAGAAATAATCTGATCTCAATCCCATAAAGAAGTGCTGGAAGATTATAGGAAATACTATCACCAAAAAGAAGTCATGGAATAAATGAGAACTAATGGAGACCATTGTGCATGTGTGGTTTCATGACTTGAGTGAGAAATACATTACAAAATAAATTCTTTCAATACCTCCACAATGCCAAGAAATGATTACAGCTTGTGGTGCAACAGCAAAGTATTAAATGGCAAAATTGCATTTATATGAGGTGATTGTGTATTTACAAACACTAAAATCTATCAATATCACATTAAAAAATTAATATACAGCTTTTCTTTCAACATGTAGTCATATTAAAAAAAAAAAAAAAAAAAAAAGAACAGCTAACATATCTATCTACACCCATTTTTCTAGGAACTATTAATTTACAAACAATAAATATTTTAAATTTAAAGTGTCATTAATTGACTCCCTTTAAATTTAATTTATTATAACAACACTGTTTTCAACACTTCCAAGAAAGGATTTGTAATAAATATTTTGTTTAAACAAAAAATAATGATAAAATAAAACTGGTAAAAATGACTGTGTAGATTAATTTCTGATAGAAATAGAGGGAAACCAGGCCAATTTAGCACCGTTACTCATTGATTATAGCAAAAAGTATTAACTATGAAAGGTGATGCAATAAATACTTCCTCCACTGTATGGTACTTTAATAAAATGTCAAAGAAATATCATTGCATATGCTATCATCATCCTGCGCCATGGCGTAAAAGGCTAAGGCACCATGCTTTGGTTCCCTCCCATGGAATGCGATCCCACCCCTGGATTTTAACTCCGAGGTATAGGACCGGTGCTCACTCAGCATCGTGAGGAAATTGAGGAGCTTACAATAGGTAAGCGGTCCTTGTCAAGAAAGCCAACTTTCCAGCTGGAGGTGCCAAGATGCTGATCACATCTCCTCCCTGCGTGAGTTGGATGATTGCCCACCTCTACCTTGCATATGTAGGCATGAGGCCGGCAGTTGGGTTGGCAGGCCTTGGCCCTCTATGAGCTGTAGCGCCATGGGTTATTATAAGTTATCATCAGAGACCAGAACTTAGGCAGAATACTTTTTTAAATGTGTCAACTCTTATCTTCAATTTGGAAGTGAATCTGTATGAATTATACCTTTTTGCTTGAAATGCCACAGTTTTATTTTGCCTTTTTCTGCCTTTTGCAATATAATTACCTATTTTTTTAAATAAATGCTTTCTGTTGCCTTTATTTCATCATTTATCTATTATCCATTATTTATTAATTATTTGTTTAATAATTATTAAATATTTCCTTCAAATACATTTTATTTCAATAAACCTTTATCCATAACAATGAAAGTTACTTCCCCAGATGTTATTGTCTTTGCAGACACATAGGCATCCTTCATTCAGTTCATTATTTTCTATGCAACAATGAATGCTGCCACACAAATAAATGTATACATAACAGAAAGCATTTAAATTACTGCTTCTGTTGATTTTAAAAGGCAATAATGAGAACAGTCTCATTGTTTTTCTTTCAGTTTTCATTTCAACATTGTTGTAGCTAGCAGCAAGATGCTGAAATTCAATGTTCCTTAATGCAAAAAATTACAGAGTTACATTAATACTTTTGGATCCAATGACATTTAGTAATGACTGTAAAGCACTCACATGCAAAGTATGTTAGCAGTCAGTAAATTACGAAAAGAAGCATTTTATATCACAACATATGAGCAAAATCAAACACAAAAATGCACTTTCCAAGGCTACTGGGAAGAAGATTTCTTTACTTCTAACAGTAATTGTAACATTGAGTTGAAATCCTAATATGCATTCAACTTATGTAAAGATTTCCTTAGCGCCAGAATCCCTTTGTGGAAATTACAAAAGCCAATATTAATTCAGTACCTAGAGAGTCAAGATGCAAAAATGTTACTTAACCGAATGTTACGATGACACAATGAAAATAATTAAAAATAAAATGAAAAATAAGATGATCTGAATTTTTATTGAGTCAATTGATGCCATGGGTCATTTCATTGCCAATGTTGTTATTGGACCACTAGATCCTACAGAAGATGAATCAATGAAACCATTGCTGCTTACAACAGAGTGTCTTGAGAAAGTTAACTAACAATTCAACTATTGTGTAGTTATTCACAAAGTAGCTGTTGCCCAAAGAGATTCAGTATGTCGTCTTACTTTTGATCCGGGATGCTGCACCATATATTAAAAATACTGGAATAGCATTAAAAGTGCTATTTCCAAAATATGCTTATGATACCAGCGTAGCACATGGCTTTCACAGGAGTCAAAAGAGATGTGATTCTTATTTATGGATGCTGATAAATTGATTTCCAGTATTAAGTTCTTTGTGAAAGCCCCATCAAGAATTTAAATTGCACGAGATGTAACCCCCCCTCCCCCAAAACCTAAAATAAAAATATGGGGGACATGGATCAGCAGAACTTTACTATACTGAAAATTTCCAGAGTATAACTGAGGTGGTGAACTCTCTGGAGGATGAAGCATCTTCAACTGTACGAGCCAAGAAATTTCTCAATTCTTCGGAAGTGAAAAATGACTTAAATTTCACTGTGGCCAAGTTTGGGTTTCTGACACATGACATGTGATCTGCCAGATTCAAAACAGAGGACAACTTTTAAAGAAGTCAGTGAAAATTGTGGATGATGCAGTGCAATCACTGGACAGTGTACCACGGAAATGGGTACAAGTAAGTGAAGTTAGAGTGTAAACATAGTGACTCATAAATCAAACTCAAATACGGAAATGGGGTTCAATAGTTAGTGAAAAGTGTAAAAAAAAGGGTTATCGAAACATTGTGATCTGGACAAATTTACAAACATGTCAAAAATTCTACAAGGTGACAATTCTGTTGCAGCTGAAATGGATCGTACAATGATGCTATGATTTATATTTACTTTCAGTAACTTCTGTCGATGTCGAGAGGTCATTTTCTCATATGAAAAATGTGTATGACAGGAGACTCAACATGACTGCAGAGAACTTAAAAAAGCATTTGGTTATCATGTGCAACAAATAAGGCATTGCAATACACAGGCCTTTTTAAAAAATATTTCATTTTTGTGTCAATTACAGCACTAGTATTTTGTTTAAAACTCTGAAGTTCTTTAAAATATGATGACTGAATTATTGAACAGTGTAATCTATTAAATAAATGTGTTTTTCTAATTGCATTTTATTGTCTGTTTTAGTATTTATAATGCCTTTCTTTCCTGCCTATTTTAGCTATTTATAATGCTTTTTAGCCTGCATATTTAAATTATTTATAATGCCTGAACTTCTGGTCTCTGGTTATCATTATAAGTAGAATCTGACTGGTGCTTGTTCTCTGTGTCTTCTGTTCTCAATTTCTAATTCACACAATCTATGTGTATTGCCTGGACTCTATGGCCTTTGTCTTATTTTTACACAGTTTCTGTGAACCAAAAACAAACTATTTTTAATTTATGACATTCTCAATGAAAAGTCAAAAGTTACTTCTTATGACTTCAAACTAATTATATACTAGGGATGTCTCATCATAAACACAATTTTTAAATTGAGCGTCTACAATATAATTATTTGTCACAAACATCACTTATATTTTAAGAAAATTGATGAAAATTTCCACAGATTTAGAGACTAGTTTTGTATATTAAATTCTTTAATTCTGTAGAAATTTTCATCAGTTTTCTCAAAAGATAAGAAGTTTGTGATAAATAATTATATTTTATGTAGTATTTGCTGTTTCACTGTAGCTAGCTTCTAATTTTTATGTATTAAGTGTATCTGTTGGTCTGTTAGGTTGTTACATCTGGATTCCAACCTACTGCTATCTGTATTGTAATTAATGATTATCATTAATAACTATCATACATGTGCTTTGTTATCAGTTCAAATGAGGCAATCATAAAGGATCAATGTGTGCATATTCTGAAACTGCATTTTAAGATGTTCAATGATTTGGAGACCATTTGAAGATTTTGTATAATTTTTAGTAGAAGAAATGTACCTAATATATTAATAGAATAGAGACTGGTAATAGACTTCGCTACAAAATCAGGAATTTGATGAACCACTTGAAGTGAAATATTGGCCTCATCCCGCAGAAACTGCAGTCATCTGAGAAGTGGAGAACACTAGATACGAGATAGATATATATACAGATGGCAGCAAAGATAGAGAGAAAGTCGGAGAGGCAGCAGTCATAGTAACCAATGGAGAAATTAGTACAAACATTCAAGTTCAAACTATATGGCAATTGCACCAAAAATCAGGCAGAGTAGATTGCTATACTAAAAGGTCTAGAAAAATTACAAGAATTCAGGATATTCAAGAAAATGGTAAACACACAGCAATATATACAGATAGTAAAATAACTGTAGATTTATGAAGAACAAGTTGAAACATCCCTGCTTGATAGAATCTATTAAAAGAAAAGCAAATTTTTTTTTTCTTGACAATGCGAGAGTAAATTCAGTTTTGTTGGAACTTATATCTAATTATTGAGGGATTAAATATAGTTTTAATATTTTTGCCCTCACTATTGCTAGCTCAGACATAATATTTAATTTGTACTGTGTCATGTGTAACACCATACAATCAACATGCAAATTTGGTAATTCATTTCGGATGGATAAAAGGCTACGCTGGAATTGAGGGAAATGAACAAGCTGATAGGTTAGCAAAAGAAGCAGCAGGTGCAGAAGGAAAAATTGTCTACTGGAAGATCTCCAGGGACGTAATGGTGACAAGACAAAGGGAAGATGGACTATGGAAATGGCAAAGAGAATGGAACAACACAAAAAGGAGCGATTACGAAATAATATTTCCCAAACATTGTCAACAGACTTAAGAGAACAATAAGCATTATGCCAAAGTTCACGAACCTAACAACAGGTTACGGCAAGATAAGAATCTATCTTCACAAATTTAAAATAAATGACGATCCAATATATCCATGCAACTCAAGGGATTAGATGATGGATCATCTCCTATTTCATTGTCCTATTCTAGATGCAGAATGGCAGACACTTGTATCAGAAATTGTTAAAGGGGAGAAGATGACCGACTACAAAGAGAGAACTATACTCTGTTTCATATAACCTTGCCCCGCTGACATGTATCACTCAGCGTCCTACTACCTTCCCCCTCGTCCTAATTGGCTAATGCTTTCGCGCCATAGGCCATAGGCGGTGCCTTTCCGTCACATTTAAACCTGCAGTAAACATCATAATAATTGCCGGGAAGATAAATAAAATCATACAAATAAGGATATGAAGGCATGCAAAAATACAAGTTTATGATGAAATGAGCAAGTTGGAACTTAATGACAGAGCAATGTAACTGAAACAAGTTTATAATGAAAGGCCTTCGGCCTTTTCCACTTTTCCTTTACTTGTCTTTCAGTCTTAAAAGCCGTGTCACGCCATACCTTACTTTTCGTGTGTTCTTCATTCTCCCAAATCTCGTCAAGGTAGTATATTTTGCGACTTGTATCTCGGTACAGTCTGACTGTCCTTAAATAACGTCTTCGCCACACAGCAATATCGCCTCTGTTTTTAGCACATTTTTCTTGCCTCTTTTTTCATTCACAAACCCCAGCTGTATAAGCAATCTGCTGAAATTTGGTGAATCTGCATCCTCATTTACAGCAGATGAAATGTTATTTATGTTAGGGAGTTCGTTTCTATGAGTGCATTAAACACATGCACCGCAATTCTTTTTTCGCCTGTTTGTAAGGATTTACCCTTGCGATGCTTCAGCGAAAAACTGGCGGTAGACTCTGCCATTATTCATAGAAGTACACGCGCAATAAACAATCAATAAAATAATTTAGCTTTTGCACTAGGCACAACAACCTTCGAATGCCGATATATGACTAATCCAGTTCAAAACAAGGTCAGTGATAAAGTCATATAAACAAATATGTACCGCTGAAGCACGTGCTATCGTGTCATGTGCTTGAGAGCAAAGGAACCTCCTCTTTACTTCGTTTAAGAATTAACATGCATTTCAGATAAATCAACTGTGTTGCGTAATATATTTAATTAAAACAGTTACGAAAATATAAATTTGACAATTCTCTTCCAACACATATAGTTATATACAGATATATCACCATGTTAAATAACGAGCTAATTTTTACCACACGAGTCTTTACCACAACAGCAGCCAATGAGAGGTGATTAGGTCACGAGAGCAGTAAGAGATACTGGGCAAGCTTACGTGAAACAAGGATTAGCTGGAAGACCTGTTAACAACAGACCTGGAAAATTTCAAATATTGTGAACATTGAATAATATGGAAGATTTAGTTAATTGATGGAAATTAATCATTTCTTCACACTAGCCGTATATAGGCTAAGGTTTTTCATAGTCAACATGAAAAATTCAATGCCACGGCCGGGATTTGAACCACGGATCTCCTGGTTTCCGTCCAGTCACTCTTACCCATTGAGCTACCATGGCTGATGCTGATACTGCTTTCGTAAGTATAAAAACAGACTACAAATAGTTTTTTCAATTAATTTTGACATCACCATTACTAAATTCCTCCAATCACGCATAATATAAAAAATCTTGTTTAGTTTGAGGCACAACTACTGCTCTAGTTTGACAAACCGGTATAAGTTTGTTTGGATATAAGTATAAAGGTACATGAATAGCATTTTTTCATCTTATAATACTGTTCCACTCACATCTAATTGTTCAAAAAAGAATAAACATAAAACTAAGAATGACATAGCAAGTTAAAATATTTTACAAGTGCAATGTTACAATACTTAGCGCATAATCTCAAGAAGTGGTTTTGTGTTTAAAATGCAAATAATGGCAGTCTTAATAACCAATTAAATTACATTATTTTGTTTGTGAAGGATGCTGTCATATCAATATCACTAGTATGCCAGAATTTCATCCTGCACAAGTTCTTTTACATGCCAGTGTATCTACTAACAGGGGGCTGGGATCAGTAGACCAGCAACTAAACAACTGAGCCACCAAGACTAACAATAACTGGTATTATACTAACATAGTTTGGAAGGAATTTAATCTGATTACTACTAAAGCACTTGCACACTACTGTCAGGATCTCCTGATGCACAGAATTTGCACTATCTTTTCACGAGAACTACATCACTAAACTCAGTTTTACCCAACTGACTGCTAAGCAGAATTGTGGTACACCCCAGCATGTAATAAGATCTCTAAGATGTGCCACTTGAAAGATGATACTAAAATTATTGCTGAGATATTCAGAAATAGCTGCCAACTAATAATCTTTACAACAGTAAACCTTAATAAGTGGTAAGTACTGTAAAAATCTATTTACTATTGTTATGTGTGGCTCCATAATGTTTGTTTTTCTTGTGGACTTTATCAGAGTTGAAGTGCTCTATGTATTTCAAATGCATTATTCTTAATATATATTCCTTAATATAATTTTAAGTGAAACAAGTACTCCATATATTGCCAGTTTATCTAGAATGCATTTTGTTAAAACCTTCTTTAGGACCTTTGAGTTTGACTCAAAATTATATTAATTTTATGCTTCATTGTAACATAGTCCATACTCATTAAGAATATTCCTATTCTTATTATTTGAAGCAAAAGGTTAGAAACAGTGATGTATTTAACATTTGGAAGTAATGAGTCGGTAATTCAAACACAACCATCACTTAAATTATCCTTACTTGGACATATTTCGGAGAATGGTTTGTCCCCATTGTCAGCAGTTATCCGACGATAACTGTCGGATAACTGCTGATGATGGGGACAAACCGTTCTCCAAAACATGTCCAAGTAAGGATAATTTAAGTGATGGTTGTGTTTGAATTACCGACTCATTACTTCTAAATATTCCTATTCCTTTTTATGAGAGACAATAGCATATTATTTTGAACATTATTATCCACCATGAAGTTGTCATAATTTTTATTATAAACTGAGGAGCACAGAAGTATCAACTGTACCAGCAGTGCATAAACCTCATAATTCTTGGGTTACTCAAGGAAAATCACAGCTTTCTCTTTTTTAAATGTCATTTGTTTGATAAATGCTAGCTACATTGGCTTCAAATTCAAGATTCTGGAAGACTACTATGTACCTTCAGTGAAGATATTTCCTTTGCACACATTATTCTGTGAATTACAGTTTTAGTACAGAATAAATTAAATGGATGCAGCAATTCTAATATACAGCTTGATTGGCTTTTTCTGTCAACTAATGTTCCTTCCTTCTCTCAGTTGTTAGGCAAGACTAAGCAGGACCATAATCCTGCTTATGCATACATTTTAGGTTTGTGTCAGCAAAATTTATGAAAGTTCAGTTTTAATTAAAATTATAAAATAGAAGTATTTATAAACAGTGGAGCTTTATCGATAAAATCTTATTAAACCACTTGTCAAACTATACATGTAAGTGGAGCTAAAGTGTTTTTATAGTTTGACAAGTGGTTTAATCAGATTTTATGTTCAGTTTTAACCTTAAACTCAACAATAACTGTGATCTTTCTTTCATACAGCAAACTGGTGTATGGTAACACAGTTATTCAGAGGGACATCTTAAATATTAAGCTGTAGCTGTGGTATTAAATTTCTATATTCTATATCTGTGACCAACCACAACTCTTCTAAGATGGTGGTAACTTATTGTTTATTTATATCTTGGATATGTTGATAACATTATGGTGGAAAATGCAATGAAGTTGCTCTAAAAATATTTTTCCTTTCCTTTCTTATATTGTTAACAATATGTTGACCATTATGAAACTGTTTTAACTTGAGATACAAGTCTCCTATCAATGCAGATAGCATAAAGCTGTGATAATTATCTGGCCTCTACAGAGAACAGTTATTAAGAGTTATGAAACCAAAGACACTTAAGGCATGAGGCAAAATGTGCACCAGGAGAACTGAGCACCTATTTTATCTTTGTTATCAAGCAAAGTTCCTCACCTGAACTATAAGGGAATGTCACTGTGGTGTAGCTGGGTGTTCTGCCAGTGACGTAGCTACTAGGTTCAGTGGCAGATCAGCCATATTCTCTTCTTCATCCTCAACATCAGATTCTACTAGTTCTCTCTTTACCTGTATCATGGAATACGCCCCACCTGAAACTGCTACTCCTCCAGACATTGCTGCTGGATTTGTGCACGATGTTCCTTCAGAGACAGTGTTTTTGTTTTCGGTATTTGATTGTAATGCTAACATAAGGTGAGGCTGAATCTGTCTTCTTAAGGCTGCCAACATGTCCACAGGATCTTCATTGCTGCTCCCACTGTTTCCAGACTCTGTTGATAAACAATCCACAAAGAGGCAAATTCAGTCTTTGTAGTAACCTCTTCTGAAAAATTAAACAATCAACCTAACACAAACTATAAGTAAGAAGATAAAAGAATAATCTCATATGGACAATTTTGTACATGGAAACCTAAAGAGTTTATAGAGGGATGCTTCCTATTATAGATGTATGGCTATATATTGTAAGGTTTCACCCAGTTTTCTAAAGAGATCATTAGCGACACCATATTAATCACCCCCGTGCCATGTAGCCTCAACAATATGTATTTCCATCTTGGCTTCAGGTGAACCTGAAGTAAGTTCTCTTAATGGGAGATCCATTAATATCTTTCCATTTGAGAGTCCCTTTTTGAGTTTTTTTTTTTCTAAGACGTCAATGGGGATGGACTTTTTTATGGTAAGCCACTTAGTTAGGCAACTTGCTTGCAGCCTCTCTGGCATGGGTGAACCTACCGATGCTAAGCACCATAAGTACAGTCTGCAAGGTCTTCATTGCTCAGAGCCCCTCCATTTGCATCAAGGTCTTGCAGCTTTCAGGCATGGCTTTTTGCACAGGCCTATTGTTGTTCCTAAGATACTTTGTAAGAAATTCTACTGTGCGTTCCCTGAGCGACCGGCCTGCCCCGTGGCGGCACTGTAATGGGGGGCTGGTGCTCTCTCCACCAGTATCGACAGGTAATGTGTACAGAACTCTAATTACTGCACTAATTTACGTTAGGCTTACCTGAAATTACAATAGATTTTGAAAATAATGACCTTCAACACGAATCCATTCCTTATATCTCCGAAAACAGTTCTGGTTCACTCGAAGTTCATCTTGCCTGATTGCCTGTATTTCTTTTGTGATGTTGTCCTTCAATTCTTGTAACGTGTGCGGCCTGGATGCGTACACTTTATTCTTTAACATTCCCCATAAATAAAAATCACATGGAGATAGGTCAGGGGAATGAGATGGCCACAATCCTCGACTAATTATTCTGTCACCATACACACTTCACAATTCATGCATAGAATTCGCAGCAGTGGGTGCTATAGCTGAGCCCTGCTGAAACCACCCACACAATCATTCATCTCTTGTTAGTTCCAGAAAAAAAAAAAAAATTTAAAATGCAACTTACATAAACGTGTGAATCAACTGTTGTGTCGAAAAATATGGGACCAATAATTCTATGTGCACTTACTGCACACCAAACCCCAACTTTTGCAGCGTGATGAGGAATTTCATTAATAATATGGGGATTTTCCGTAGCCCAGTATCTATTGTTTTGGGTGGAAATGTGACCTTGAAGATAAAACCCTGCTTCATCAGTGAAGAACATTAAAAGTGGGTTCACTTCACCATCATAAACAGACTGCAAAAACCAATTGCAATAATTAACCCCAGGTACAGGATCCTGTGGTTGTAAAGCATGAACTACAGCCACCTTGTACAGCTTAAGTTTCAGACGTTTTGTTGCCCTTAACGCTGACGTCTTGGAAATGCCAACCTCTTGTGTTACACATCTGAATGATTTTTGCGGCGAGTGCTCTAACCAGGTCTCTACTTCATCAAGCTTCTCTTCTGATAGCACACTGCATTTTTTAACATATTTCATGTTCATATATGATCCTGTATGCTTGACTTTGTGGTAAATTTCATGAATAGTTGACCTGCTAGGAATTTGAACACCTGTGTAGCGAAGTTGAAATTCTCTGCCACACCTTCTTACTGGAGAGTACTTCACATATGTGTCATACAGAAAAATACATTGTTTTAAAGTTTACTGAGCAATTAGTAATGGACAAATATCACCAAGAGATAACATGTCACTTCGAACATGCACACCGAACTCTTTCCCTCACCACAGATCCAACTCGACTGACACGGCAGTAGTAAAGTACTATTCTCTTGCGGCAGGTGCACCACTCATCACCCAGCCCAAGACCGCCGCAAAGCAGTCCAATTGCTCAGGGAACACACAGTAGTTCATCTGTATCACTTAGTCCAGATGTACCACACGAGCTATGCTGCTAGAGCAGCCCTACATCAACTTTTGATGCAGAAGGATTTTCTTAGCCTTCTGGATTAATTTTAAAGATGATTTAGATTTAACAAACCTTGTCATTACATTTTTCATTAGTTTTATACAGGAATGGTGCAAATGGATTATTCGTGTGAAATGGTTTTACGAATGGTTCTTTCCACAGTAAAAAAGACAGCTTTGCTTAAGAAGTTTTTTTTTTTTTTTGAGTTTGATTTATGAGTCACTATGTTTACACTCAAACTTCACTTACTTGTTGTATAATTGAAACGTTTTCGAGATCAATCCTCAGCTGTTTGGTGTCTTTTATGAAGTTTGTCTTTAATTGAAATTATAAATATTTGAAGCTGTTCCAGATTGGGAGGTACAACAAACTGAATGACTTTGAAGTTTTCAAGCTCAAAATTTCAATGGAAGTATGATCCTGAATAAATAATATCTGTATATTATGAACATAGCAAAATAAGAAATAAAGTGCATGAAGAAACTGCAATTCCCATTCAGATTATTTTAACATAACCTTATATGCATTATGAATAGCAAGCAGTCCACAAGAGCCTATACTCAGCAAAGTAGGAGAATTTCCATCATGTACAAAGAATTTATATCTTGAAAAAAACCTTATATAAATATTTTGATGATCCATGAAAATTTGTAACAGTTTCTTTAAGTTTAGCCCTTGCAATGGTTGCAAAAAAACAGTAGAGTGCAGAGTCTCCAAAACACACAAAACCAAAATAATGTGTAGAGACTTCATTTGTTTTAGGAATGAACTCTGTGGGTGTGTGTGTGTGTGTGTGTGTGTGTGTGTGTGTGTGTGTGTGTGTGTGTGTGTGTGTGTGTGTGTGTGTGTGTGTGTGTGTGTGTGTGTGCGTGCGCGTGCGTGCGTGCGTGCGTGTGTGCGTGTGTGTGTATGCAGTGGTGTATAACCTTCCAAATGTCATGGAATCTTATAATCCAAATTTATTTAGTACGTTAAGGCAAGAAATTGGGTATGGGGGAAAAAAGCTGACATAAAAAAGAGTCTGCAAAGGCAATGTTTTGAATTGTGAAGACAAAAAGTTAATAGAATTTTGTGAAGAGAAAAGATCAAATGGAATTTAGGAATAGGTGAATACGAATGGACAGTATGTTACACTATATGATATTCAGCAGAGCTGTGGATTCATACCTTGTGGATTTTGAAGTGTTGAAGAAATCATTTCCCAATAATAGTGTGATTTTAAAGCACATATAAGAGAAAGGCTTAAGTAAATAGCCAAGAACAAGCTAGAATTACAAAATACAGATGGAGGGAAGAGGAGGCAAAAGCACTCCTAAGGAACTAGAATCAGATGATATAAGAAGGTCAAGGGAGACAGGCACAGAGAAAATGCTGAAAGAAAATAGAACTGAGGAAGCTGTTTTAAGACTAAAATGAAAGTGAAATTTGAAGTGCAAAGATGAAGAAGAAAGAATGAAGGAAGAAGGCAAGGCAGAAGGGAATGAAGACTGTAGGATGGCAAAAGATCTTTTAAGTAAACTGAGAAAATTGAGACAAACAGTATATCAAGAGGAAAGGGAAGATTTCACAATTAAAAGGTAGGGGTACAAAGTCTGGTGCAAATAAAAAGGAAAGAATGGGGAGAAAAAAATGAGTAAAAAACTATATGAGGCAGCAAGAGTCAATGACAATAAAATAATATGATCTTTAGTTTAAGAAAATGTATAAGCCTAGACACTTCAAACTTTAAACCATTGTAAATATTTGAGATAGGAACAAAACAAAAGAAGTCACATATGGGGGGGGGGGGGGAGGGGGGCTTTATAAAATATTGGGAAAATGTCCTCCATTCTCTTGTTCAACATACACTGCAAATCCACGCACAGCATTTTGCAGATGATATCTCAGAATATTAGCAATCTCTTATGAGACAGCATCTCTCAGTTGCTGTCAGGTTTTTGGATGCGTCACGAAAACTTGTAATTTTAGGTAACCCTACAACCACAACTCAGTTGGACTGAGATCTGGAGATTGTGGCAGCCATTTTGTTGGAAAATCTTTGATGACACAATCATGACAATTAATAACACTGATGCAGGAAATTAAAATCTCACATTAACTTATGAACTATGGAATTTATTTTGGCTTCATGTCATCCTCCACAATCAAACATTGTCTGACTAAATCTGGTATCTTATGGATGGTGATGGTACCAGTAGTGATGAAATAGTGCCTATGGATGAAGTAACTCTACGGGATCATGCAAATTTTGGTAACTTTGTGCATTTTGGTGACAGTCCAGCTGTGTGTGGGGAACTACTGGATGAGAAAATTATTGCTGATGTGTGGTAAAAGCATGGTGCTTATTACAAAAAGGTGACCAGCTTCAAGCGACACTGACAATACTGGGAATCACAATTTAAATTTTGAAATACCTAAAATGAGCAGTATTAAATGCACAAATGTGTATATGCATTTTTTTTGTTCTGATTTATTAAATTTACCTCCTCCAACATAAAGTCATATTGGACAATGAATGTAATGGTTGAAGTGATATGGAAATAAGCTCAGGGTTCATAGAACTTAAGAGTCATCTGACATTCATATTTCAGGATAAGGGAAAACTCCAGAAAAAACCTTATCCAGATAACTCATCCTGATTGAAATTCAACTTAGAGGGACCTCTTGAATGTGGGCTGTGTAGACATTACATCAGTTAGATTTAAAACTTACCAGAAAATAATAAACTTGAATTTGGCATACAGAGGAAGGAAACACACACAGAAAATTTCACAAAATCAGATGGATATAACCCAAGACAACACAAGCATGCTGTTATCAAGAGTTTAACTTACAGGCTGGTTAATGTACCTTTAAACAAGATAGAATATATCAAAGAGTACAATAATATCATTCACATTGCAGAATACAATGGATTCAGTGCTGAATTGGTCAAAAAAAAAAAAATTGATAAATTCAAAAGACAACAAAGATGCAAACAAGTAACTACTCTTTCCCCAATCAGCAATGAAACTTCATACAGAAAATTTACATATAATCCAAAAGCTACATAACTTTTCCAAAGAGTCTTCAAACAGCACAATATTACTTTGGCCCCACAGAACAAATTTAGTGTGCAACACCTTTTGAAATCACATAATACAAAAGAGATACCCACAGACAAAAAACCAGGCATGTACCGGATAAACTGCAAAGGCTGTGACAACTTTTACATTGGAAAAACAAAGAGGAACTTGAACATTAGGCTTAAAGAGCATTTTAGGAACATCAGGAACAAAGAAATAGATAAATCGGCAGTAGCATACCATTTTTGGAAGGAGAATCATGATATAGAACGAGCAATTCACTTATTAAAAGGTGTCCAAGGTCCAGCTGCATTAACCATGTGGGAAAAAAAATCTTCATAAAGAAATATGAAAGAAAATTGTTTAATTTTGAACACTACCTTTGATGAAAACCCAAACTTCAAGTTCATCAAGATACAGACAGAGACGCATCTGTCGCCTCAAATGAATTCACCAAACCAACGTCCATTAGTCGACAACAGCTGATGATGTTAGGAAGATCCTAATGAAAGGCATTCTAGGTAAATACTAGCAATAAATGGAGCATTGAGTATCAGTTCGACTCAAAATTATATTATATTAATTACATGAGTGTTAAAAGTTGTAGTGAAAAGCTCTAAGTTCAATAATATGTTGTATGCATTTAATGCAAGAAAAGAAAAAAAACAAACATACAATGCATTATCAAAATCTTATGTGTAAGTAGTTGTGAGTTACAAGTAATCTTTCCTCTTCCTCTTGATATATTGTCACCGGAACATCGGAATTCCCGATAGAACCAGCTGGCAGGCAGGGACGAGACGGGAAGCATTCAGCCACGCCTACCCATATGTCTGTGTGGCGCTCGCTGAGGGGGTGGGGAGGAAAGTATCACGAGTTACTGTACCATCTCTTTTCCCTCCCCCTAACGTCTGGAAAAATCATGATGATTCACTGAGCCGCGAAACTTGTGAGAGTTACATAATTATGAGTGTTACGTAATTGTCAGTGTTATGCAATTGTGAGCATTACATAATTGTCTGTGGTACGCGATTTGTAAGTGTAATTCGGTGAAAGTAAAGAACTATTTGTATTTCTGCAACTTGGGACTTTTAATTCTACGAACCCACAAAGTAACAATATGTATAAATCAGGTTAAGCTGTATGTAGCTAAGAATGAACAGAAAAAAAAAATTAGAGAAAACTATTTAGAAAAAGTAACAAATGAAAATGTACCATTAAAATTCAACAGGAATTACTGTTATTATTATTATTATTATTATTATTATTATTATTATTATTATTATTATTATTATTATTATTATTATTATTATTATCTGACTGACCTTTTATGTGGTATATAGTGCACTTTTCAGTGTACTTCTAATTACTTTACCATCAACTACTTCTGCAAGGAAACTGAATGCAACTTGTAATCTTGTAATGCAATTTAAACTATTGAGTGAAATTTATGTGTTGCTTAAAAAATGTGACTTACTGTTTCTATGCCGACTATTTGCCTTTTCACCTTTAGGACGTCTGCGCCTTGTGTGGATAGTGTCTCGCCGCATTGTTACAGGACGGTTTACACCATGTAATTTGTAGTACAATCCGCATGCATTACACACCATCTCTCCTTCTGGATTTCGTCTCCAGATGGTAGTAGTCATTGTACCACAATTACTACAGGACATATCCATTCGCCTCGCTGCCAGCTGCAAGGAAGAAAATAAAGCAATCTGGTCACAAACTGATAGAGATAATTTTGCTCTGAGATTTTATTGTACAGAATGTTTTTAATAGTTAAATTTACAGGTTAATAGATATACCCCTAAATAAAGAGGAATTTAATGGAGAATATAAATACATTATTAACATTGCTTTAATTAATGGTTTTAATACAGATTTCATACATAAAGAGATTGACAAAAATATGAAACAAATGTAAATGATTTTAGTTAATTGATGGAAATTAATCATTTCTCCACACTAGCCGTATATAGGCTAAGGTTTTTAATAGATAGTCAACATGAAAAATTCAATGCCACTGAATAATAAGAAAAATAATTCTTTAATAATAAGAGCGACTGGACGGAGGCCGGGAGGTCCGTGGTTCGAGTCCCGGCCGTGACATTGAATTTTTCATGTTGACTCTATCTATTAAATGTAAATTATGTTTCTACCCTTAACAAAATAAAAGATCATTATAATTTTAAAACATTTACTTACCATCCTCAGGCTAATAAAAATGTTTTTAAAAGAATTTGGTATAACCCTGGTTCCTCAAAATAAATATAAGAAATTTACTAAACTTTTCTAAAAAAGCTGAAGTTTCAGGTAAAAAAAATCTGGCATTTA
The DNA here is from genome assembly GCA_030765055.1 of Mantis religiosa. NCBI lineage: Eukaryota > Metazoa > Arthropoda > Insecta > Mantodea > Mantidae > Mantis > Mantis religiosa. The sequence goes on from CM060948.1 coordinate 275,930,049, forward strand.
CAAATTTAAATGTTTATATTGCAACAGGTTTACATTGGAAGGACCAAACATACATTGGAAACCAGAATTAAGGAACATATCAGAAATAAGGTGCAAACAGATTAGGAAATGTGGCAGATCAACTTTGGTCATTTAATCATGAAATAAATCCAGAAGTTAAATTAACACAGTTAAATAGACTGATAGATTTAATGGTTTGGGAGTAAATATTCATCTTAAAAAACAAAAATAGGTGGATAACTTTTGAAATACTGTCGATTAATTCTATACATAATTTTGTTTCCAGTAGATGGCAGTAAGATAGCGAACAATCCATCACCTAGTGGTGGTAACCACATGAAAATAAACAGTTAAAAAAGAGCGGAAGAAGCAATGAATGAAATGCTAAACTAGTCCTGTGAACTGTGAAGAAATTATAGTTTTTTAAAAAGATCAGTGAAGTTTGTCACACATTATTATATTTTAGTGTAATAACAGAGACAACTTTTTAGTTAATTGATGGAAATTAATCATTTCTCCACACTAGCCGTATATAGGCTAAGGTTTTTGATAGAGTCAACCTGAAAAATTCAATGCCATGGCCGGGATTTAAACTACAGATCTCCTGGTTTCCGTCCAGTCGCTCTTACCCTTTGAGCTACCATGGCCAACGTGCCGTCCTGACATTAAATTCTCAATTTGACTCATATTTGCCCGGTAGAGCACTAGGGGCTCTCGCATCCGAGATACACTGCTTTTGGTGACTTACTATCGCAAGTACTTCAGTCCCAGGCTTCATCATTTAACTCATTATTTTTAGTTAATTGATGGAAATTGATCATTTCTTCACACTAGCCATATATAGGCTAAGGTTTTTGATAGATAAAGTCAAAATGATCGTCTGGCTCACTACGATGGTGCTGTTCGGGACGACCAGCCTTGAGGAGGGAGCAGTGTCGCGGCGACGGGCACAAAAGATTTGGTGCAGACAAAGATAGCCAGAGATAAAAGGCTGGCCGTCACATATGAAGTTATGCTTCTGGAAGGTTAGGGTTTCGTCTGGTGATAGAACATTCGATTTCTTGATTGTTACAGAACAGTCTCGAATTATCAACGAGGTATTTAGGAAGCGAAGACTCGCTAAGAGTCAGTCGTAAACAGGAGTAAACAGTTGTGGAGTTGTTGTTGTAACAAGAGTTGGTGTAGTACACAGACATAATCAGAACGCTGTTTGCTGTGGTCATCGACCTTGGTAGATTGTGTATGTGACGTAATATTGTTATGTAAGGATTAAACAGAGTGTATTTCTATGAAAATAAAGAACATTTGGAATTTCTGCAACTTGGACTTTTAATTTTACGGACCCACAAAGTCACAATATACACAGTAAGCAGCTTTTCTACGGTTTCATGTGGTATTTGCATAGACTAATTTACTACAAGAAATGTCATAATATGAATATTACAGGTTTGTGAATGTACTATGCTCCCAGTGCTCATTTACATGGTTATAGTTCTAAAAATTCATTAACCGTATAAAAACAGTGTGCATGCAAAAATTTCTTAACCTTATTCTTAAAGTGTTTTAATGATGCAGCTTGTTTAAATGAATTTGGAAGTTTATTGTATAACATTATCCCTTCGTAGTTAAAAGCTTCCTTCATAAAGGTTTGTTTTGTGCGCTTGAATTGCCAGTTTATCCTTGCTACGAGTGTGGTGGTAATGTTCATCAGCATTTACTTGAAAATGATTTATATTTGTATGAACATTTGTGGATGTTATGACTCTCAAAAGGGGACACATTATTATTCGTTTACCTCTGTATAACTTTGATCAGAATGCAATAGAGCTGACGTGGTCAAAACTAAGGAATGTTTTCAGAGGATGCAATGTTACTTGTGATATCTTTGCTTATTTTACACACTATTTTGCTGAACTGTGTTTTTCAAGGTTGACCACACTGCAAATTAGCTCTCGCTTCTTTCCCTCTGCCCGCACTACACCGTAAATCCAGCGCTCAAGAAAACATGCGCATACTGTACTCACCAGTAATGCTGGAGGTGTACTTCAGTCCTGAAATCGAATGCACTTTACACTACTGGTATTCTCAACATCTGACTTTACACTCAAAAGGCATTATTCAGACTGAAATAATATTTTAACTTTTCCAAATATTAAGACACAGTCTGCAGACAAGTCTACAGACACAGATGTTTTAGTCCTTACAGAAAACCTATTGTTTCCATGACCGGTTACAGTAATAAAGTGGCCAAGGTCAACGCTAGGGGTGTGAGGGCAAAAATCGTAGTGCAGAACTGCTCTTTGAAGACATTTTATAAACTATCAAAAGTAAAAAAAGAATATAAATAAATTTAAAAAATATGATTTTATTTTTCGGGGGACATACTTTCCCCCGCATTAAATCCGAATCCACAGTATTTCAGACTTCTACTGTAATAATAATAAATAATAAATAATAATAATAATAATAATAATAATAATAATAATAATAATAATAATAATAATAATAATAATAATAAATAAATAAATAAATAAAATAATTATTTAACAGGAACATATTTTTCCTCATGTTAAATCAGAATCTGCAGTATTTTGGGCCGCGCTATATTGTGCTTCTACGGTACTATAAAATTTGGTTAATTATATTCTCATGGTTTTTCATTTATTTGTTTAATTATACTGTTCGTACATGATGCCTTCTTCTGAATCCATTGTTTCTTCCATCATAACTCTTACTGCTATGAGTTTTAATCTGTTGTTTATTACTCCTGCATATAATTCAGAAGCAGAGTTAAGAATACTAATACTTATGTAATTTGCAGGATAACTAAGGTCTCCCTTTTTAAATATAGATATCACTTCTACAATGCACCACCTACCTGGGATTACACCAATTATCTAGCATTTATTTATTATAAGTAGTAGATGTAGTTTTAACATTAATTCACCTTTTTTTTTTATTGTTCTGTATTTATTCCTTCATATCATTTTTTTTTCTCTTCATTACTGTTTCCATATCTTCTAATGACATCAAGTCAATTTTTTTACTTTGTACATTTAAGTTACTTACTTCTTCTTCTTCCATATCTTCATACCAGAGGTTTTTATAATGATTTATCTATGTTTCTTAACCGCTTTGCCGATGGCCATTTAAATCCTTCAGGGGCCGGAAATGGATACCCAATACACAGAACAAGACATTTAAATTGTTAAATGCCGTAAAAATGCATCATATATACAATTCCGTATCTTCCGTATTTATTAAGTTATTTAAATGAAACAAAGACTGGTTTAAAACCCATTAAAGGCAGTATACATCTATAGTAACAATAAAGTAGAGACTACATTAATAAATCGTCGAAATTTCACTACTTTGTTTCACTGTAGCAAAAGCCATTCTTTGCGCCGAATGCGCCTAATATTTTAATCATTTTGTTTTGTGTGTATACGAACCAATGTATGTTTAGCTACGCAAGCGACTTCTCCAATTCAAGTTTAGTTTATTTATGCTATACCAAGCGATAGTCATACGAGTATATGTTGCGTTATACTGAAAACAAAACTCTGTCAGCATCTGTTATTACAGTGTTTCTCAACCAAGGTCTCTGGTAGCCTTATGCAGCTGTTTTCGCTCAGTATTTTAGTTATTTATACTCTCTCTGTGTTCAGAGTGATTTCTTATAGCTATCAAGAGCTAAATGAATGGCACATTTGAAATTGTTAAATTTCAATGTTAACCATGGCTTATCCCCGTAATGTAGCAAATAAATTACCTTGCGTATGATGTATACAGGCTGCTGATATTACTGTAGAAAATCTGTAATATTTGTTGTGCGATTATGAAGGAGATGTTTAGGATATAGGTAGCAGTGATGTGTACTGGTCTACAGATGGCATGTTAGCTGCTCCATTGTTTGGGGGAAGTGGCGATTCAAATATGGGTGATGTAGATCAGCTCTTTACGAAAAACAGTTAAATGGTAAAAAAAGTATTTTTATACCACTGGATGTAACCATGCACAATTGTTTAGTAATTTTCAGAGCTGTAAATTCATGCAAGACATTCAACTACTTGTACTTGCGCATATAAATAGCTCGTAACCTAATTGAGTATTATAATACTCGAGGTAAGGGGTAAGAAATTCACCACGACATCACCCCTCATACTTGAGAGAAAACACTTTCCTAAAAGCATACCACCCATAACCAAAAAAGTAGCAGTCATTTCGAAAATGTCTAGTGTGTTGCGAAAAAGAAGTTCGCAAGGAAACCAATATTATTTGGTGTGAATCTGCAGATGTGCTCTTGGGTGCTTATCCCAGTTTGGAGGTGTACAATTCAAAAAGAAACCTTTAAGGGTATTTATTAATTTTTAGATGAGTCGTATTTATTACACATCTGCTTCACTTTCGTACCTATTTTGAGGACATGTTTCGCAAATCATGGTTTGCATCTTCGGCTCTTATGCGACTCGAAATAATTATTAATTTTTAGATGAGTCGTATTTATTACACATCTGCTTCACTTTCGTACCTATTTTGAGGACATGTTTCGCAAATCATCGTTTGCATCTTCGGCTCTTATGCGACTGAAATAAGAGCCGAAGATGCAAACGAAGATTTGCGAAACATGTCCTCAAAATAGGTACGAAAGTGAAGCAGATGTGTAATAAATACGACTCATCTAAAAATTAATAATTATTTCGCTTCACTGTGGTGTTCCAATACAGTTAAATATCGATACTTTAAGGGTATGTTTACATCCCATATAGAACTAATTTAAATTTATTGTAAAATAGGAAGATTAAAATAATAGGCGTTAAATGAGCATTAAATGTATGTATGTGCAGGACGTCTATACACATCCATATTGGTTTGGGGCATTTTAACTTGGATGTCATATGACGTCCATATCGGTCAAAGGGTTAATCTGTTAAATTAATTTAGGCATCATCCATCTCTTTTTGAGTTAAGTGTCATCATGCTCAATATTCTTAGGTATATCCAATTAACAAATCTAAAATAATGCAAGCAGCGCTTAGAGAAATATAATGCATCCAAGTCATGTGCTACTAATATGTTACAATTTCTTTCTTGGAAGTGTTGAAAACAGTGTTGTTATAATAAATTAAATTTAAAGGGAATCGATTGACACTAAACAACACTTACTTTTAAATTTTTCCGGAACATGTTTCAGAGACTTTGCCTCCATCCTCAACCGGCCATCGACTGGTTCTCATTGGTGTAGTTGACGATATTTTGTCATAGCTTTCCTCTGGTGGCGGTTCAAGGAACTTGCTGAACAAATCTTTCTGGGGGATGTCGAAATTAAATACTCTGTTCCTATTTTTTGAAATGAAGATTTGTTCCCATGTGGATAGTTCTTGTTTTCCTGATGTATGTTTTAGTAGTTTTGGTTTTGGATTTATGTTGTGGTTTTTTTTTTTTTTTCCAAAAATGAGTGGCAAATGCTGATTTTTTTAATTGTTTATATTTTATGTTTCTCAAGTGTTCCTTTGCCCTTGTTTCTAAATTTCTTTTGGTTTTTCCAATATAAATTTGACTACAGTCCAGGGACACCTGGAGAGAGACTGCCCACACCAGGTAGAGCAGTCGGAGAACCGAGAAGGGGCCGGCGTGGTGAGGAGCACGTCGGTGCCATCAACACCATCCCCTCGAGTGACACTGCGTGCCGTCAGTCGATGGATGGATGACAGCCTCATCGCGGACGGTTGGGTGAGAGGGAAGCTGTGCCACATGCTCATAGATAACAGGGCAGCCCTGACCGTCATCAGACCCGACATAGCCAAGGGTTTGCTGTCGAGAAAACCGAGCCGACCATACCAGCTTGTGACGGCATCGGGCGACACCTTCCCTGTGGAGGAGGCTTTGCTGCAGTTGACCTTGGGTCGGAGTGAAGTGCGTCAGTGGGTGTTCGTCGCGGAGGTGGCTGAGGAAGTGATACTGGTACTGGATGCCCTCAGCAGCCACGAGGCGATGTCAGCAAGAAGGGCCTGCGGCTCAATGGAGAAGAGGTGATACTCTGGTAACCCGAAGAAAGCCTGGTTTGCAGGGTCGTCCTGAGGGAAGACATAGTTGTCCCCGCGAGAAGCGAGGTGGTGGTGACGGCACGACTGGAAAGCCTGCAAACAAGGAAGTTGATGCTGGACCAGAAGACCCCTGTGCACGGACTTCGTGTAGCCAGGACATTGTTGCCGTGCCGAGAGGAGGTGCCGGTGAGTCTGCTCAACCCAACAGACACCGATCACGACGTCCAGGACGGGACGGAGTTGGGGACGTGCAAGCCCGTGGTCAGCATAACACCAAATGATAAGACCCAGGAGCTGGTGCCAATGCAACAACTGGGGCCCCAGCTGGAAGGCTTATTGGAGAAAGCGGCTGACCATGTGACCGCAGAACAGCTCAAGAAGGTTCGGCAACTGCTGAGACGGTACCTGCGCGTCTTCAGCCAAGCCAACAGCGACTATGGCCGCACAGACTGAGTGCTCCATCACATCGACACCAGAGACGCCCGGCCTATTCGGCAACCACCCAGACGTGTTCCGCTGGCGAAACAAACAGAGGTATGGGTCATGCTGGAGGACATGAGATCCAGGAGAGTGACTGAAGAGTCTGACAGCCCTTGGTGCTCCCCTGTAGTCTTGGTGACGAAGAAGAATGGTGAGCTATGCTTCTGCGTGGACTACAGGAAGCTGAATGCTGTCACCAGGAAGGACTGCTTCCCCTTACCCCGGATAGACGACACCCTGGACACACTTGCTGGTGCGCAGTGGTTCTTGACCGTGTCTAAGTGGTTCTCAAAGTCTGATTACTGGCAGTTAGCTCTGGACCCCAGAGACAAGGAGAAGACCGCATTCTCAACAGGCCAAGGGTTTTGGCAGTGCACAGTTATGCCCTTTGGCCTCTGCAACGCACCAGCTACCTTCCAACGCCTCATGGAGTCAGTAATGAGAGGATTGACTTATAACGCCTGCCTGCTATACCTAGACGACAACATTGTCGGCAAGACCTTCGAAGACCATCTCGAAAACCTGAGCAAGGTGCTACAGAGACTGAAGGCAACCAACCTGAAGCTGAAAGCGAAGAAGTGCCAGCTCTTTTGCAAGGAAGTCAACTACTTGGGTCACATAATCTCACCAACCAGAGTGGCCACAGACCCGGAGAAGACACAGACCATGGGAGATTGGCCTCGGCCAAAGGATAAGAGAGAATTACGCAGTTTCCTGGGGCTGTGCAGTTATTACCGCCACTTTATAAAGGGTTTCTCAAACATTGCCAAGCCCCTCACCCGCCTGACAAAGGAACACTGGCTTTATGTGTGGACAAAGGACGCCGAAGGCGCTTTCCAGCAGCTCAAGAAGACACTGTGCAGAGCTCCTATTTTGGGATTCCCACAACCAGGCGGTGCCTTCATTGTGGACACTGACGCCAGCGACCATTGCATTGGAGGCGTCTTATCCCAAGTCCAGGACGGCCACAAGCGGGTGATACCTTACTACAGCAAGATGTTGTCCAAGGCAGAGAAGAATTACTGCGTAACCCGGTGAGAACTACTGGCGGTAGTGAGAACCTCGGAGCACTTCCACAAGTACCTGTACGGTCAGCCATTCCACCTGAGGACTGACCACTCCACCCTAATCTGGCTACTTAGCTTTAGGAACCTGGAAGGGCAGACAGCCCATTGGGTACAGAGGCTGCAGAGTAAGACTTCACCTCTGAACATCGTAGAGGGAAGAGCCACGGCAAAGCAGACGCCATGTCCCAAATACCCTGCCCAGAAGAGTGCGGCCAATGTACAAGAGTGGAAGAGAAGGAGCGTGCCGCAGCTGTCAAGAGTGGTCACGGCAGTGCCTGCGGATGGCTGGGATAGCGCAGGCCTGAGGAGGGAGCAGCTGGTGGACGCCACTTGGGGCCACTCTTGAGGGAAGTGGAGGCAGGGATGAGACCGACCTGGGAGGACATCGCACCCAGAAGCACTGCGTGCAAGTCGTACTGGGACCAATGGGAGTCGTTGATGACCAATGAGGGTGTGCTGTTTCCGGTATGGGAATCACCCGATGGGAAGATGTAGAGAGAGCAGTTGGTACTTCCCCGGAGTAAGGTCCCAGAAGTCTTGGAGGAACTGCACGCCAGTACTTCAGGACACCTGGGAGCAAACCGAATGATCGACAAACTCCAGCAGCGCTACTACTGGCTCAGGCTCCGAGCATATGCTGAGAGATGGTGCCGTCAATGTCACGTGTGGGGCGAGTCGCGGCCCCCAGACTACGAACCAGGGTCTCATGCAGCAGTACAACGTCAGAGCGCCTTTCGAACGCATTGTGTCGACATAGCTGGACCATTCCCAGTGTCCGACCAGGGCAACAAGTACCTGATGGTGGCCGTGGACTATTCACCAAGTGGCCAGAGGTATATGCCATCATGACCAAGAGGAGAAGACAATCACAGACTGCCTCGTAGAGCAACTGTTCTGCCGTTAGAGCTCCATAGTGACCAGGGCACCAATTTTGAGTCTAACCTGATGAAGGAGGCACTGGAAAGACTTGGGGTGAACAAGACCCGCACAACACCCCTACAACCGCAGTCGGAAGGCATGGTCGAAAGGTACATCAAGATCCTGGAAGAACATCTGAGGAAGGTCGTGGCTAGTCATAAGGTGCCACTATTCCTACTGGCCTACCGCTCGTCGACACACAACACCACTGGGATGACGTCAGCCAGCAACAGCACACACTTAATGTTCGGCCGAGAGTTACGCTTCCCTTGTGATCTGGCTTTTGGAAGGCCCCCGGAAACGAAACAGCCAGCAACCGAGTATGTGAAGAACTTGGTGGACCATCTCCACATGCACAAGATGGCTTGTCAGAACATCCAGATGGCGAGTGACCACATGAAGACCCGATACGACAGGCAAGCCAACAGCCAAGGGTTCCGGCAAGGTGACTTGGTCTGGTTGTACCACCCTACCCGGACCAAGGGACGCTGCCCGAAACTTCAGCAATCATGGCAAGGACCGTACCGGGTGGTAAAGAAGATTAACGACGTGGTGTACTGCATCTAGAAGGTGCCCTGAGGAAGAATGGTGGTACACTTGCATCGTCTGGCCCGCTACGATGGTACTGTTCGGGACGACCAGCCTTGAGGATGGAGCCTTGAGGGACGAGTTCAAAGGGACAGACAGTACAGTTGGTAGATGAAAGCTTACCGAAACGGTGGGGGGAAGGAGACGGAATTCTGGAGAGTTCGTCTTTCTTCTGATGCCCTCCTGATTGAGAACATTCCACAAATTTCTGGAATAGTAACTATAAAAGGAGCCGCCGCTGCCACCACTGGGAGTCAGTCGGTAATTGAACGCGTGCGCGTGAACAGCTGTAAAGGTGGACTTCGTTTGTGTTTGATGACCTTGCAAGATGTATGTGTAATTGTGACGTAATTGTTTTTTTACGGAAATAAAGAGCAATTTTTAGTGTTTGTAACCTGGACCTTTAATTTCGCGAACCCACTGAGTCACAATACTTTGGTTCTTAGTGCCATAGTGCTGCCATTCCATCACAAGACACAGAGGAAACATACAAAATTATTTGAGACTTTATCAAAATTACATTTGTTCTAATTCTACAGTTAGTTTTCTCACCTTCAATGTTTGCATATGCACAAAATGTCTTTAATGTTCAAGACAAAAGTTCTCCATATCTGGCAAAAGATAAGGAATAGTTGAGGAAAATACATTTTTGGCTTAACATCTTATGAAACAGTTATTGAGAAGATACGTCATTTGCACTGAGAGGGCTTCAGAACCACACACTAATCAAGAACACTTTTCCGTCATTAAGCATAGTCAATTACACATTGTATCATCCACCATATTTATAGACTGGAAGGGTGTTGATATCGGATGCAGATGGAAATTCTGGCTCTCATGAGGTAGGAGTCTTTAAGAATCTTCATTTCTATTCTGCTTACCCTCCCCAACCCACCTATTAACCATGTTAATTTTACAAAACCTATTATCTGAGCTAGAAAATTATTTGGAATATCTTCAACTGTATGCTGTCTTATCCATATACATTCAAATAAGCAGCATTTTCAATAAGTCAATTTCTTGATAACTTTTATATATCTCTTATTATTGTGATTTTGTGGGTTCGTAGAATTATAAGTCCGAGTTGCAGATATTCCAAATGTTCTTTATTTCCGTAGAAATACACAGTTCAATTCTCCCGTAACAACATTATGTCACATACAACACAATCTACCAAGGTCGATGACAATAACAAACAGCATTCTGATTACATCAGCTCTCATTACAACAACACTCTACAGCTGTTCACTGCTAACGACTCACTCTTGTTTTACAACTGTCCGCTGGCGTGTCACAATCTCTTATATATCTCATTCATAAATTTGAGAGATTTCTAGGACAAACAAGAAGCTGACTGTTCCATACAATCACTAGATGTTTCTGGAATAACAAGACATCGAATGAGGAAATCTGAACCTTCCAGTAGCGTAACTTAATCTGCACTGGCAAGTCCTTTACCTCCACTATCTTTATTTGTTGGCTTTTTGTGTACACAAGCCGTGCTTTCATACATAACGGGTTCACGACATTATTATTTACTGCTGAAATATTAGAATATAAATAATACAAAGACAGACACCTCACTGTAAATGATTTAGAATGTTCAGCTGGTTGATTATTATCAGGTTGCATCAACCTCGGTTATGACTTCACTATGTAAAAATTGCTAGTTTACCATGTTTAGGTGAAACATTATTGCACAAAGCTCAGTTAAGAATTTTCAGACATTAAAGGTTTACCAATCATGGGTGAGTATGTAACAGGTGAAATGAATGGCATAATTTTAAAAATCTGATTCTAATCAAGATGATAATGGATGAATTAAGTTTGGAACAACTGAGCATTAGTTAAAGGCAGGTTGCACGCTTACTTTTACTCAGTACATTTAGAAATAGTGCTGACTTGGTAGTGTGGTTATTATATTTACATAAAAGTAGCATATACTTGTCAAAAAAGATAGCTGGTGCAACTGCCACAAGTAAACACACTAGAGATATATGACTGCATACTTTGGCTCTCAGATGGAACTGTCGATGATGACACCAGGACATAATTTCTTTCACCAATTGTATTTTACATTATATTATAGAAGCCAGTGAGCTGCAGTTTCCACAATTGTTTTTTGCGGGTTAGCCATCAGCTGAAGTAAAATGTTACACATGTCGCTTACTTGTTTTACTATTTACAGGAGTTTGCAGTGTCGATGCTGATCTGCTGCAGACATTTAGTACTCAGAATTACTGTTTGAGTTGAACATAAAAATGAAACACAAAAGAAAGGTGCTATGGTAGCCCAAGAGGGCAGCAATGAAGCCAACACAATACAGTGAAATGCACAAAGGGCTCAAGATAAAGTGTGCCAGTAGATGTCCCAAGTACTAGATAAATTATGTGATTAGTATGATTTTCCAGTTCCTCCATAAAGGAAATTACCAAACATGCAATGAGCAATTTCAAGAGAGTCTGGAACTTCAGTTCTACAGGACTATAAATAAACACAAATGAATAATTATTAATATTCAGATGAGTCGTATTTATTACACATCTGCTTCACTTTCGTACCTATTTTGAGGACATGTTTCGCAAATCATCGTTTGCATCTTCTGTTCTTATGCGACTAAAGCTTGATCCAGTGGTGTGGTGGGTGTGGGTAATTCTGGAGTTGCTGCTGCCATCTGTTGATTTAGTGATGAACTTAAATGTGGGATTCTCTTCTGGCGGGATTTCAAAGTTCATTAGTTGGTTTTTATGCTTTTCTATGTATATTCTCTCCCATATGACGAGTTCACTATGTTTTTGTACGTATTTTAGTAATTCTGTGCTATCTTCAATTTCCTGATTTTCAGACCAGAAATGAGCTGCTATTGCGGACTTATCAATATTTTTGTATCTTAAGTGCCTGAAGTGTTCTTTCTTTCTAGTGTCTATGTTTCTTTTTGTCCTCCCTATGTAAATTTTTTCACAGTCTTTACACTTAACCGCTTCGCCGATGGCCATTTAAACCCTTCAGGGGCCGGAAACGGATACCCAATAAACAGAACAGGACATTTAAATTGTTAAATGCTGTAAAAATGCATCATAAATACAATTCCGTATCTTCCGTATTTATTAAGTTATTTAAACGAAACAAAAACTGGTTTAAAACTCATTAAAGGCAGTATAAATCTACAGTAACAATAAAGTAGAGACTACATTAATAAATTGTTGAAATTTCACTACTTTGTTTCACTGTAGCAAAAGCCATTCTTTGTGCCGAACGCGCCTAATATGTGAATCATTTTGTTTTGTGTGTATACGAGCCATAGTATGTATGTATAGCTACGCAAGCAACTTCTCAGGTTCAAGTTTAGTTTATTTATGCTATGCCAAGCGATAATATGACGAGAATATGTTGCGTCACACACTCACACACTGGAATGAAAACTCTCTGTCAGCATCTGTTATTACAGTGTTTCTCAACCAAGGTTTCTAGTAGCCTTATGCAGCAGTTTTCGCTCTGTATTTCAGTTATTTATACTCTCTCTGTGTTCAGAGTGATTTCTTGTAGCTATCAAGAGCTAAATGTATGGCACATTTGAAATTGTTAAATTTCAATGTTAACCATGGCTTATCCCGGTAATGTAGCAAATAAATTAGCTTGGGTATGATGTGTACAGGCTTCTGATATTACTGTAGAAAATATGGAAGATTTGTTGTACGATTATGAAGGAGATCTTTAGGACATACGTAGCAGTGACGTGTACTGGTCTACAGCTGGCATGTTAGCTACTCCATTGTTTGGGGAAATGGCGGGTCAAATATGGGTGATACGGATCAACTATTACCAGCTATCCCTCTTTACGGAAAACAGTTAAATGGTAAAAAAAAAAAGTATTTTTATACCACTGGATGTAACTATGCACAGTTGTTTAGTAATTTTCAGAGCTGTAAAAGACATTCATCTACCTGTACTTGCGCATATAAAGAGCTCGTAACCTAATTGAGTATTATAATACTCAGAGGCCTCTTTATACTAGGGGGTAGCAAAATTCACCACATCATCCCTCATACTTGAGAGAAAACACTTTCCTAAAAGTATACCACCCACACCCAAAAAACTTGTAACCATTTCGAAAATGTGTAGTGTGTTGCGAAAAAGAAGTTCGCAAGGAAACCAATATTATTTGGTGTGAATCTGCAGATGTGCCCTTGGGTGTTTATCCAGGTTTGGAGGTGTAAATTCAAAAAGAAACCTTTAAGGATACGTTTACATTCCTTATAGAACTAATTTAAATTTATTGTAAAACAGCAAGATTAAAATAATTGGCGTTAAATGAGCATTAAATGCATGTATGCGCAGGACGTCTATACACATCCATATCGGTTTGGGGCATTTTAACTTGGACGTCATATGACGTCCATATCGGTGAAAGGGTTAATCTTGTAAATGCTTGACTTTTCCTCTGGTTTTATCTTATCAGTATTATTACTGTGAAGTAGGTTTTTAATGTTGTAATTGTTTTTTGGTGCCAATGTTATATTGTATTTCTTGAATATTTTTTGGAACTTTTTTTGTGGCCCAGGGGTGGTAAGTAAATTTAGCAAATCTAATTTCTTGTTTTATTGGTGTGAGAGCTGTGATCTGTTTTAATCTCTTTTGAAGTTTGAATGATTTTAGTTTTTTATCTACAAGGTTTTTTCCATATCCATTTTTAATTGCAGTTTTTAAGATTTGATGGTATTCGTTTTGATATTCTTGCTGGCTGAGGGGTAGATTTACTAATCTGTGTGTGAGACTGTTGATGGTGGCATGTTTGTGTGGAATTGGGTTGAAACTATTTGCTTTGATGTAATTATCTGTGTGTGTTGCTTTTCTATGGATACCAAATTCTAGTTTTTCATTGCTTTTTGTGATTTTAAGGTCCAAAAAAGGTAGAGTACAGTCCTCTTCAGTTTCCACTGTGAATTGTATGCTGGGTTCTTGCAGGTTGAGTAATTTCAAAGCATCATCTATTTGTTTGTAGGGCACTATTGCAAAGATGTCGTCTACGTATCTGTACCATGTTTTAAAAATATAAGGGAAGGCTTTAGTTATATGTGTTTCAAAAAAGCTCATGTATAGATTGGCCAAAAATGGTGATAGTGGGCTTCCCATAGCTAGTCCTGAAATTTGTTTATAATATTTTCCATCGAAGACAAAATAATTTTGATGTATACATATTTCAGTCATTGCCAAATATTCTTCTATTGCATTGCCATCTAGGTTTATAGAGTTTAGCCATTTTTTCAGTTGAATCAAAAGTTTGTCTAATGGAATGCTAGGGAAGAGGGAGCGGACATCAAAGGATACTAGTGTCATGAGGTTTTAGTTTAAGATTTTGAATTTTTTCTACCAGGTCTAAAGAGTTTTTTATGCTCAGAGTATGGAATTGTGGAAGGGACTGAAATTTTTTGGACAGCCATTTTGCCAGAAGGTAAGTAGGAGTGTTTATATTATTTACAATGGGTCTCATGGGTATGTTGGGTTTGTGTATTTTAGGCAAACCATATAGTCCTGCAAGGGTAGGGTTGTCCGGTTTGATAGTTTTTTGTTCTGCAGTTGTTAAAATTTTACTATTAATGATGGTTTTTTGTACATCTTTTATGCATGTGTTGAGTGGATTAAAATCTATTTCTTGGAATTCTTTTTGTTGTAGTAACTCTAACATTTTTTCCTTGTATGTAGCTGTATCTAAGATTACTATTTTGTTCCCTTTATCAGCCCTTGAGAAGATTACATCCTTTTTCCTTAAAGATTTAATTATCTTAATTTGTTTCAAATGTTTTCCTGGTTTTTTATTTATTAAGTTTTCCAATATAGGAGATGATTTTTTCCTAATTATATTTTTGTCCATGGTTTCCAAGCCTTCTACTGCTAATTCTATATCTGCAATGAATTCATCTGGGTTGCTGGAGTATGTTATACATGTTTTTAGGCCTTGGTTAAGCACATCTATTTCTTCAGTGTTAAAATTTTGCTTTGAGAGTTTAATTACATTGTCTAGGGATGTGTCCTTTGCTGAAATTTTGTTTTGTTTTGTTTTGGTTGCCGATGATTATGGTTATGCTTTAGTTTCTTCTTTTGACGATAAACTTTCTCTTTGACTTTATAAAGTTCATCACTAAATCAACAGATGGCAGCAGCAACTCCAGAATTACCCACACCCACCACACCACTGGATCAAACGATGATTTGCGAAACATGTCCTCAAAATAGGTACGAAAGTGAAGCAGATGTGTAATAAATACGACTCATCTAAATATTAATAATTATTTCGCTTCACTGTGGTGTTCCAATACAGTTAAATCTCGATACAAATGAATAAATTAAATAAATAAACAGCCTACCAGGAAGATGACCAAATTCTTTCACTATTCATGGCCAGCTAGCTTTTTCTTTCACAGTCATGCCATCTTTATCCCCTCTCCCTTATGACATTGTGTTTGACAAGCTTGATTAACATTTCAGTTTCATATTTGCTGAAATTTGATGCCCTTGCCCATTTTAATTTTGCACAATATAACTAGGCCTGCATACAAAGAAAATGTGAACAATAACTGCAATCCAAAGTATAAAAATTGAAAGAAGCATAGAGAGAGTGAAGCACAAGTTAAAATAAAAGAGAATTGAGAAGATATTGACACATTGCTTCACTCACACTGCTTTTTCACAGGGCAAGTTTCAAGAGCTGTTGCTTCCATCATCAGCTGGCTCTCGACTGGTGCAAATTGAGTTCTTTCCTCCTTCTCAGTGTCATCAGTAGATGGCATGATATATTTGTCAAAGATGTCCGATGGTGGAATTTCGAAATTCATGATTCTATGACAGGTTTTATTAAAGCTTATTAAAGTTAATAACATATCTGGTATTTAAAAAATGAAAAGCAACTGCTGATTTATCAATTTCACCATTTTTAATGTTGTGTATATGTTCTTTAGTTCTGATGTCAGTATTTCTTTTTGTTTTTCCTATATATATTTTAGGGCAAGTTTCACATTTGATCTCATAGATTCCTGGCTTTTCTTTTGCAGTAATTGAATTTTTTGAGGGGCCTTTTAACAAATTCTTGACATTGAATCTATTTTGAGGTGCAAGAACTATGTTGTGTGTTGAAGATGTTTTGGAATTTATTATGGACTGATGAGTGGAAGGTAAATAAATTTCTTTAACATTTTTTTCTCTTTTTCCCCTGTAGGTTTAGTTTCTTGGCTCTGTTGCCCCCCCCCCCCCCCCCCCCGCCTGAAAAATCAAAAGTCTATGATTAAAACACAATGTACAGAAATTTTAGATTATACTCAAAATGCAGATTCTAAAAGAAGCTCATATAAAAAATTACTTAAGAATTTAAATGAAAAACCAGCAGTTTACACAAAAGCGGATAAAAGTAACAAAATAGTGATAATGGATGAAGAGGACTATTTCAATAAAATGGACAACCTTTTAAGTGAGAAAGAATTTGTTAAAATGGAGGGGGGGGGGGAAGTGCGTGTAAAACTGTGGAATTAGCTCTTAAAAATAATAAAATGATGACTATAAAAGAGAAATCTAAGAATAAAATAGACAATCCAAAAACACCATATATATACGGTTTACCTAAGATACATAAACCTGAAATTACCCTCAGACCAACAATTAATAACATTGGTGCATCCACTTAACAATTATCAAAATGACTGGTCCAAATCTTCAGACCTTTCACAAAGTTTGAAAATGTAAGAAAACATGCTTCAGTTGATAAATCTCTTGAAGAACAAAACTGTCAACTCTACAGATGCATTAGTTTCTTTTGACGTCACTTCTTTATATCCAAGTATAGCTACCACTGAGCTTATCCCAATTCTCAAAAAGTAGCTGAAATCAATATAAGTAACATCCGAAGAAATAAAAGAACTTTCACAACAGAAGGCGGGCCTAGCTACGGGCAACCCATTGTCTCCCTTCTTAGCAGATTTATTCATATGTGCTTGAAACCCATATCACAAAAGCCTTTCCAAGTTTGGAATCGTTATATTGATGACATTTTTGCAATAGTACCTAAAAAGCTCATACAAGATGCTCTTAGACATCTGAATATTCAGAAACAAATTTACATTGGAAACGGAAAAGGATGGGGTTCTTCCCTTTTTGGACATCTAGATTAAAAAAAAGGATAACAAACTCACTTTTGGTATTTGTAGGAAACTGACACACATTGATAATTATATTAAGAATAATATTTTCCACCCAAAACAACACCAACATGCCATTTTCAACAGTTTAATCTTTTGTATGATCAACTTTCCACTGAGCAGATAAGATTATCAAGAAGAATACCTACACATAAAAACGGTAGTTATGTCCAACGGTTTCAACCAAAATTTAGAGGACAAAAGAATTAATAAACTACTCAACAGGGCCAAAAAATAAAAGAAACCAGCACCCTGGAACCTAAAGGGGGAAAAAAGAAACATTTTTTTAAGAAATTTACCTTCAAGATCAAGAATTTGTTAAAAGGCCCCAAAAAATTCAATTACTGCAAAAGAAAAACCAGGAATCTATGAGATCAAATGTAAAACTCTCCCTAAAATATTGTGACTTTGTGGATTCGTGGAATAAAAAGTCCAATTTCACCACTCAAAAATGTTCTTTATTTCCACCGACTTACAGTTAAACACTTGCCAATTACACAAAATTACTTGCTGCACACAATTACAATTTACCAGTTCGTCCGTTATCGTTCCGATGCACGTACACAATTACTTCCGTTGCACGGCGCTGCTTCACTAGCACGTCCAGCACTAACACTGACTGTCTGTCTCTCTGAAACCCTTTTTATAGGCATCTCGCCGTATTCTCGGCTTTTCTAGTTTTCAGGCGAATATTCCCGGTGATGGGAGAAGGGGAGAGAAACATCCAGGGACGGGTGACATTCCTTTAACCACCCTTCAGTTAGTGACAGAGACTAATGGGAGGCGTAGCTCCGCTCCTTTTCGTTTCCTCACAGCTGTGCCGTTATACCTTCCGCTAATTGGGTGACACTGCTCCCTCCTCAAAGCTGGTCGTCCCGAACAGCACCATCGTAGCGGGCTAGTCGATCCAGGTGTACCACCAACATCTTTCCTCGGGGAACCTTCTGGATGCGGTAGACCACGTCGTTAATCCTCTTCACCACCCGGTACGGTGCTTGCCATGGCTGCTGGAGCTTCGGGCAGCGTCCCTTGGTCCGGGTAGGATGGTACAACCAGACCAGGTCACCTTGCTGGAACCCTTGGCTGTTGGCTTGCCTATCATATCTGGTCTTCATGCGGTCGCTCGCCTTCTGGATGTTCTGGCGAGCCATCTCGTGCATGTCGTGGAGGCGGTCCACCAGGTTCTCCACATACTCGGTCACCGGCTGCTTCACCTCCGGAGGGCTTCCGAAAGCCAGGTCACAAGGGAGGCGTAACTCCCGACCGAACATTAAGCTGGCTGGCGTCATCCCAGTTGTGTCGTGTGTGGACGAGCGATACGCCAGCAAGAACAGTGGCACCTTGACGTCCCAGTCTCGCTGATGGCTGGCCACGACCTTCCTCAGGTGTTCCTCTAAGGTCTTGATGTACCTTTCGACCATGCCATCCGATTGGGGATGTAGAGGCGTAGTGCGAGTCTTGTTCACCCCAAGCCTTTGTAGTGCCTCCTTCATTAGGTTGGACTCAAAGTTGGTACCCTGGTCACTGTGTAGCTCGAACGGCACCCCAAATCGACAGAACACTTGCTCCACGAGGCAGTCTGTGATTGTCTTTGCCTCTTGGTTTGGGATGGCATACACCTCCGGCCACTTGGTGAAGTAGTCCACGACCACCATTAGGTACTTGTTGCCTCGGTCGGAAACTGGGAACGGTCCAGCAATGTCAACGGCGATCCGTTCGAATGGCGCTCCGACGTTGTACTGCTGCATGCGACCCCGGCTCCTCGTCTGGGGGCCACGACTCGCCGCGCACACGTGACACTGACGGCACCATCTCTCAGCATCTGCTCGGAGCCTCAGCCAGTAGTAGCGCTGCCGTAGTTTGTCAATCGTTCGGTTCGCTCCAAGGTGTCCTCCCGAAGTACCGGCGTGCACTTCTTCCAGGACTTCCGGGACCTTACTCCGGGGAAGTACCAACTGTCCTCTCTGCGCCTTCCCATCGGGTGACTCCCATACCCGGAACAGCACGCCCACTCTGGTCTTCAACGAGTCCCATTTTGCCCAGTGCGACTTGTAGGTGGCGCTCCTCTGTGCGATGTCCTCCCAGGTTGGTCTCGTCCCTGCGTCCACTTCCCTCAAGAGTAGCCCCAAGTCTGCGTCCGCCAGCTGCTCCCTCCTCAGGCCTGCGCTATCCCAGCCTTCAGCAGGCACTGCCACAACTACTCGGACTGCTGCGGCACGCTCCTTCTCTTCCACTCTTGTGCGCTCATGGCCGTCCTGGATCTGCGATAGGACACCTCCAATGTAATGGTCGCTAGCGTCGGTGTCCACAATGAAGGCGCCACCCGGTTGTGGGAAACCCAAAATTGAAGCACTGCACAGGGTCCCCTTCGGGTGCTGGAAAGCGTCTTCGGCGTCCTCCGTCCACACATAAGGCCGGTTTTCCTCCGTCAGGCGGGTGAGGGGTTTTGCGATGTTGTCGGCCTTTTCCTCTAAATCATTAAGGCGGTCGTCTACTTGACCCTTCCGTTTGCCCAGGTTCGCGACGTCATCCCTCACGCCGGCCAAACGTTCCTCAAACTTTGCGGCGAGAGACTCGTTCGCCGCCTTCATTTCCGTGGCCAGACTGCCGTTCACTGCTCTCATTTCTGTGGTTAACTCGGCCTTCATTTCTTCCATCTCCGCGGTGATGTTGTCGTTGGCCGTCTCTATTTTTGCAGCGAGGTTTTCAGTTGCCGTCTTCATTTCTTTCAGTTCCGCTAAAATCTTTTCTAATGCTGCCTCCATGGTTGTAATGTTCGGTGATGTTATGTTGTTTTCCCGCTTCCTGACACCAGTGTGACTTTGTGGGTTCGTGGAATAAAAAGTCCAATTTCACCACTCAAAAATGTTCTTTATTTGCACCGACTTACAGTTAAACACTTGCCAATTACACAAAATTACTTGCTGCACACAATTACAATTTACCAGTTCGTCCGTTATCATTCCGATGCACGTACACAATTACTTCCGTTGCACGGCGCTGCTTCACTAGCACGTCCAGCACTAACACTGACTGTCTGTCTCTCTGAAACCCTTTTTATAGGCATCTCGCCGTATTCTCGGCTTTTCTAGTTTTCAGGCGAATATTCCCGGTGATGGGAGAAGGGGAGAGAAACATCCAGGGACGGGTGACATTCCTTTAACCACCCTTCAGTTAGTGACAGAGACTAATGGGAGGCGTGGCTCCGCTCCTTTTCGTTTCCTCACAGCTGTGCCGTTATACCTTCCGCTAATTGGGTGACAATATATTTAGGAAAAACAAAGAAATATTGACATCAAAACTAAAGCACATATATGCAACATTAAAAACAGTGACATAGAAAAATCAGCAGTCGCTTTTCACTTTTTAAATACCAGACATGTTATTAACTTGGAGACAGCTTTAATAAAACATCCTATAAATCTTTCCGTATGGGAAAAGGTCTTCATTAATAAAACTTGTCATAGAATCATGAATTTCAAAACTCCACCATCAGACATCTTTGACAAATACATTATGCCATCTACTGATGACATGGAGAAGGAGGAAAACACTACAATTTGCAGCAGTCGAGATTCAGCTGACAATGTCAGCAACAGCTCTTGAAACATGTCCTGTGAAAGAACAGTGTGGGTGTAGCAATGTGTCAATATCTTCTCGATTCACTTTCATTTTAATAACTACAATGTCTGAAGTGAGAGATGTAAATAATGAAATTTCCTGGATTCCACATTTCAGTCCCTGGGATATGATTAGCAGCAAGATAACAGTGCCAAGAAATCATGGTAACATGGTTAGTTATTTAAGCATTGTAAATTAGGTTTGTGCAAGTCGCTAACATAAAAGATAGCTACGTAATAAAAGATAGCTTTCTAAGGCAAACTCTCCACAACCTGAAGGCAAGAGACCCCAACTGATTACATCTTATTACATAATTAGACTAAAGCTTACAAGCCTGGAAAAGTTATATGTTGAAATTAAACAGTGCCGGCTGTGAGAGCCTTAGCATTTATGACATTATTATAATAATTATTATTATAATTATTATTTGTTATTTTTGTGTGCACCTATCAGAGCCAATTCAAATATCTAATATCTAATAAAATGAAATGCAGTCATTATCTTACCCTTCCTGTCTTGACAGCAGAGATATTACACCAAGGGCTATTGCCAGTGAAATCTGGTATGTATGTCTCCCCACGCATATATGGGGGTGAAGACACTTCCGAAGGCGCTTTTGAAGGACAACTTTGTTTCCTTCTATTACCATCCTGCTTGACCGGAGGTGTATTGCCAGATATCGCCACAGCAATCAATGTTGACGGCACCTCCACAGAGGACAGTAGATTTGTTCTGTTTCCCAAAACTGCAGCTGAATGAGGCTCCTCTGGTGCAGGCAAGATAGCACGGTATAATCTACTACGGGATTTTAGAGAATGTTGGAGGGAAGGAATAACATGATTGTTTGTGGCTGCTTCATTGGGAGAAATGCCAAGTTTTCGACAGGAGATCAGTGTTCTCAGAAGATTGCTGGCCTCTCCCCCTCCAGGTGCCCCTGTTCCATTCCCTAAATCATGCAGATGGTCAACCGCTTTTAACCTAAAACAATATGCAACAATTCCATTAAATCTATACATTCAGATGAATTGAGCAGATACAATACAGTATCTGACAAAAAACAGGTAGGACAGAGAGGAAGTGTAAACAGAAAAAAGATGCAGAAAACTTATAGAGTTTCAAATTATTCACTCAACATGATTTGAATCTATGAATATGAACACCACTTTATTTATAGCTCTAACACACAGGATGGTAGTAAGTTTATGCAGAAATCTATGATGATGAAAACTTGAAATAGTTATGATATATGCTTTAAAAGTCTACAACAAGAGAGTAGAGTTAGGATTCATCTCTGTACAACTAATATGGATAGTGTAGACACTCACATATAAGCTTTTGGGACAAGACCCAATGAGTTGCAATATACCTAGTTTTTAAGATTGCCACTTGAAAGACCTCTGTGTGCATAGTTTAAACAACAAAGCAGAGATGGTATCACAGTTAACTGCAGCAAACTGCAGGTATTTAAGGCAGAGAGGTGATGCAAGTAGTCAATGATTAGCGCTCAATAAAGAACCATCTTTCTGCCTAAGGCATAAATGATGATGATGATGATGATGATTGTGCTTTAGGATGCTCAACAGCGCAGTCATCAGCGCCCTGAAAGATATAATCGTGCTAAAAACTGCATAAAACGAAAGCTAAAATACAGTCATCATAAGTAAAACAAACACACCCTTCTACATCAAGGTATAAAAGAAGCTTAAAACCATAAAGAAGTTAAGAAGGATAAAAAAACGTAAAAACTAAATTCTAAAACTGAGTTAAAAACAATTTAAAAACTTTGGCTACTGCTTGCTGGTCGTCTGCCAGAATCTCTGCCAAGCTGGCCGGCAGCTGGAGAGACCGGTGAAGACGAGCCAGATTAAAACAGTCTAAAAGAACATGCTGGACCGTCAGGGCAGCTCCGCAAAGCAAGCAAACTGGAGCAGCGTCGTTTTTAAAAAGGTGGCCAATGCATTAAGCAGTGGCCAATGCGCACCCGACCCAATTGAACTTCTTGATGGGATGGACGGCAGGAGGTTTCCCAGGGAACTGGATTGTCCTTCACTAAGCGGAGCCTATTGCCGCGCAGAGCGGACCACTCTGCGCACCAGGAAGACAGCACAACACTTTGCATTACATAGCAAAAATGCGCAGAAAAGACGAATGGTATGCTAACCTGGGGCCGAATGGTTGCAGACTGAGCCGCCGAATCCGCCCGTTCATTCCTTGATAAGCCAACGTGTCCAGGAATCCATGCAAACACCACGTTAACACCACAGCTGAGTAAAACGCGAAGGACGTCCTGGATATGCTGTACAAGGGGATGGTAATTGTACAGCTCACAAAGGCTCTGAAGGGCGCTCAGGGAATCACTTAGGATAAGGATGTCACCCAACGTTCTGCAGCGAACATGCAAAATGGCTCGGTATATTGCCTGGAGCTCTGCAGTGTAGATGGAAGTGCTGCCATGGAGACCGAATGTAAAGGGCTTGGCCCCATGGACATATACACATCCAACACCAGCAGAGCTGTCGGACCCGTAGGTATAAGTTTAAGGCATAGCTGCATTACTCACCATATATATAATTCAACACTGTTCCTTTACCTTTCAGAGCCATTCTCAGACACAAGGTGTACCTTATCATAGCTGACAGTCCTATTCAAGGTAATATCTGACAGCATGTCTCGATGCAATTCTCAGGAGCCTGCTAGAGATAAGGGCCTCACCACTGCAACATTTACACCAAGTTGACTATTTCTGTCCTGTTTCATGAGCTCATCAGAGTAAACCCCAGATTGTCTGACTTTATGCAATTCTTTGGAGCTAACTAGGGAAAAAAAGACCTCCTGTCTCTCTGACACAACCACTATAAGCCACCTCCAAAAGAGCACCACAATAGACAATATTTATTCACAGAATTATAATTCCCATTTTGATGATAATTTCAGTTTTCCCCTGCCCTTAGATGGTGTTTAATGTGCATTCTTACTACATATGGGAAGGAAACATACTATGATACAATTAGGGTACCTTCCAAGCATTTGCCAGTTAAAAAGCTGAAAACACCCCTCTATTTGTGGTATATGAAGTACAGAGTGTCTCAGTCGACTCATAGTATAATTTTAATTATTACATTACTTCACAGTGTTAATTCCAATTTACCTTTTCAAATAATCAATATGTTGTCAGTAATTTCCTCTAATGTGGTGTTAATTCATTGTCAACCTCTATATATATACTTTCTATAAGTTATTCTTACAACTTATTTTTTTATTTGCTTCAAGTAAAACAAGGTAAACCTTGCATACATATTTTGGATAGAGTCAAACTGAAAAATTCAATGCCGCTGGGATTTGAACCATGGATCTCTCGGTCTCTGTCTGGTCGCTCTTAAACATTGAGCTACCATGGCCAACATGCTGTCATGACATTAAATTCTCCAACTGACTTTAAGAGCGACCAGATGGAGACTGGGAGATCCTTGGTTCAAATCCTGGCCATGGCACTGAATTTTTCAGTTTGACTATATCTATCCAAAATCTTAGCCTACACATGGCTAGTGTGGAAGAACGATTAATTTCCATAAACTTGCATAAATAGTTTAATTATACATTCTGTTGTAGGTAGAAGGCGAATAGTGCAAGCTGAATCAATAGTTACATGTTTAAAGTGGTGTGTCGCATGCACGCCTTAAATTTGTAAGAACACATTGTACTTCGTATATTATTATTACTACTAATACTATTACTACTAGTATTGTTGCTATCATTGATATTGTTGCTACAATTATTCTTAGGAAGAAACCTACTGAAATCTATCAGTGAAGGAAGGTCCAGTATGGTGATGCATGTCTTCACTGCAGTAAGCGCATGAGTGAAGTAGAAAATGTAAATGGTGTGACTTCTATGACAGACGCTCTGGATCACGCACACCCAGAGGTTGTGATAACAGAGTCTACTGTACTAGTTGAAGCCATTATGATGAAAAATTGCTAGGTGACAGTGGATCAAATAATCACAAACCTGAACATTAGTCATGGTTCAGTTCAGCACATCACATCATTCATAACATGCGTAAGTTTCTTGAGAGTTTAACTATCAATGACTTGCATTTCGAAATTCTTCCACATCCTCGAAACACACCAGATCTTGCAGAGAGTGATTGCCACATATCTGGACCACTCAAAGTGGCAATATGAGGAAATAAATTTTGCTCTGATGAAGAGATGTAGCAGGCGGTGCAGGAGTGGCTGCGCATTAAGACCAAACAATTTCTTTTCAAAGGAAATCATGCACTTTCTGTATGCTGGAGGAAGCGTGTTGAATGAGAGGGAAACTATTTTGAAAAGTAACACCATTAGAGCTCCACTTTTGTTCAGTAGAGAAGATTAAAAAGGTATTGAAGTTTTTCATTTGACTCCTCAAACATTTTAATATAAGTAAAATTAGCAGAATAGAAATAATTCATCAAGAGCATGACCACTTCTTAACATTATTTGTCTACAGAGAAAATATCCCTCATTTATGAATATAGCCATAGGAAAATAACAGTTGAGTCGGCATATCACCATGAAGGCAACAGTTATGTACGTAAAAAAATTTATGAGCAGTCATTACTAATTGATCAATTATTGTTTCAGGTCTTACCTTTAGGACATTGCCATCTTTCAGGATATTCTGACATATGTATAAGTCAGTAAGATATTAAAAAATAAATAATAAGTTGGCATGTTTTGTACTGTAAAAATAAAACATTTCAGAAGCTTAAATAAATACCAGAAAGTTAGTATGGATTAATTATTCAAATATGACTGTATCCATAATTGTAGAGTGTAACAGTTTATATAAGTCCTCAAAACTGAATCCATACATAATTTGTATTGTTCACTAAGCAATGATTATAAAAATATCTTCTCTCGGGTTATCAGCCATATGAATTCTGGAAAGATTTTAAGGCTTTCATAAGCTAACATAACTATCATCTTCGGGAATGAATAATGTAGGGGCTGCTGTTTGATCTATGTACACAGTGTTCATCTTTATCTGCGATTTACCACACAAAATTTGTTGTCAACAATGGCATCGCAGATGGAGCAAGTTTATATATGATTCCCATAGCAGCTTGAGATTGTATTTGATGTGCTGGCAGCTTTGAGGCCTCCCTCTACCGGCAGATAAATATACTATTTGAGAGGTGGGTCATGTCTGCGTAATATAAAGCTGTGTAATTTCACCTGGAGCATAGATACGATAACTCTTGTAGTTCGTTTGAATGAATATGAACACTATAAATGATGGATAAATACAAACAATATTTTGCAATTTGGTGTTTCTTTGTGAAGATATATAACTTAATTTAATTAAGAATGCCTAATTAATAACAGTATTAGCTTCAAAACATTTTAGTACAGAAACAGATTTTTTGTCCTTTCAACAGTGCATGTCATATCGAATGATGAATGAATAAATGAATGAGTGAATGAATGAATGGAGTGAATGAATGAAACAGGTGATATGATACTCAAATGAGTCCAGAGTTCCTAGAGCTCAGAGTTACACATTCGTCTTCATAGGAAAAGCCTTATCCAGGTAACTCATCCTTAGTAAGATTCGAACTCCTGACCTCTTGAGTGTGAGGCACACACACTACCGAACACCATGGAGGTGGGTAAGAAACAGATGTAAATTAACCGAATATGACCTGCTTCTATACGTTTATCAAAACAATGAAACCAATAATTGTTAAACATTAACTTCTGAGAACAGTTTTATGGAAATTAAATAGCAAGAAGTAACGGAACACAAATAAGTAAATAAATAAGTAAAGCTGAGCCAATGTGGCAAATTAAATATCAGTGCTTTTTTAAACGAATGATTCAACGTGACCGCCATTGAGAGCAAGACACTTCCTTACTCTTTTCACATATGCTCATATGTGGCATCACAGGTGTAAATGTGGTCATCTTATACATGATCAGCTGCTACAGTTGCTCTTAAGTCTCAAGTTGCCTAGAATAAACCTGATTTTTGAGATAACCCCAGAGGAAAAAATCCAGCGGGGTAAGATCTGGAAATCTTGGAGGCCACAAAGGACTGCTAATGAATCTGTTGAAAAGAAAACACAATAATTCAAGTTATTCATGCTGAGCACATTCTTGAAAATATGATCTGGAAATTTGCCATCTTAACTCCCAGGATGTCTTTCAAGGAAAGCATTGTACCACTGGCAGTATGTGCAGTATCATCCGTTGGTCAATAAACTCAGATAAAATGTCCTCCCTATATTCCTTCAAAGAAAATTGGGCCGATTATTCACTATCACAACATAGCAGACCAGACACCTTTTTTTTTTTTCATACTGTGGGATTTCCAAAAACTGATTTGGAGGCTCAGAACCCTATATGCGTGCATTTTGTGTGTTGACACAGCCTGTCAGCTTGAATCAGCATTCGTCTGAGGTGAAGAATAGATTGAGTTGCTAGTCATCCTCAAAATGCTCCAGAAAGTAGTTGCAGAAATTTACACAGGCTGGTAGGTACTGCTTTTGCAAATTATGCAACCATGTGATTTTATAGGGAAGAGTTGCAGTACCTTCCTGACTGCCATATGGCAACAACTGATGGGAAGTCCCGTCTTCCTAACTAGCTACTGCAAAGATGTCTGAGGCCTTTCTGTCATAATATTATTTACTTCCAGATTGGGACCAGTTACTCTATAGCATCCCGTGTCTCCCTTAACTGATCCTGTATCTTGGAAATGTTTGATGCTCCTATTGGTTTTAAAAGATATAAGGATACCAACATTAATAAAGACATTTTAAATAAGCATAAGACTGACAAAAAATTTATATCATATACTGATAAAATGTAAGATGTTTATGTTACAAACAAATGTATGTCAATTTGATGGTACCAGGACACTTTTGACATTATGCTCTGAGGGACTTGTCTGAATGCTAGATAACATTGCATAAACTCCTCTATGCAGCGGTTTAAATTATATTTATGTCACACCAGTTTTAATGCCGATATGAAAATAACATTTAACCATGAAGATGATGTGCTCATATCCATGGTAATAACCTTTAGAGTAGAAAAGTGCTACTTATACATATGTACTATAATGCTAATCACGATTAACGTAGAAGGGTGAAAGGGGAGGCTGGTTGTATTACTTATGAGCACTACCACACTCAGAGCACTGTAATTTGCTTACTGTTCCGCAAACATAACCGCTTCTTCTCTGTAAAGGGCACTATGATTTTAAGATAGGCTCACCAGCCAACTATGGACATCATTCTTGCTCTATCGGAGGGTAGAAAATCACGAATAAAAATGAACACAATGTATATACTCACTCTGGTGGGTGTAGCAAGTGATTGGCTCAGGTCGGGCACATCTTTCGAAATTTTCTAGTTGCCCATGGGTGATATGTGAACTTCTCGTAACTTTTTTTTTGTCCCTAAAAGCTGTTTAGGTGGTGATCTCATTCAACTGTTTTTGTCTACTGAACCTTTTTATTTTCTTGCCTACCAACTTATTACTGAAACCATTTGTTGTCGCCGTTTTTATTATTTTGGTATATTTGGTCATGTATTCCTTTTCATCCATCAGTATGTTAATCAATCCAACACGTTATTGATGACTGCATGTTTTTGAGGTCTAGGGTTGAAACTATTGGCTTTGATGTAGCTGTCTGCATGTGTGCCTTTCCTGTAAATTACAATTTTAACTTGCGATTATCTGGACCTAAAGATAAAGATTTCAAAAGATTTTCAGTGAATTTAACATCACTCTGGCACAAGTAAACAAATTCAATATCAGAAACAACCTCATACAACCAAAAACAGACAAAATTCTTCTGGAAAAGAAGTCTGGCATTTATAGAAATAATTGCTTGGACTGCAGTAAGATATACATTGGAAAGAAGAAATGTAACATTGGAACCAGATTAAAGGAACACTTTAGGAGTATCAAACAAAAGAAACAGATTAATACACAGTAGCAGCACATTTCTGGGATCATCACAAGATAGAACAGAAAACCAAACTACTAAAACCAGTTAACATGAATTACGAATTAAACATCTGGGAGAAGATTTATATAATGAAATTTGAAACACCTTTAATGAATGACATTTCATTGGAAGAGAACATTTTACTCAGCCTCAATGAATCACAACAAGATGCCTCATCTGCAAAGAACCTTCATTAGCTGGATCGATTGGACCACCCTGCAGCAGTACCAGAATGGGTAAAGGTCGGTGTGCTCTCTGCCAGAATTACGCCTAAAGAACCAGCAAGTAACAGTTACAGAACTCTAACTACTGTACTAACTAACATTATGCTTAACCTGCTTCACAACAGATGTTGAAACTGATGACTTTCAACATGAACACATTCCCTATATATCCGAAAACAAGGTACAAGGTAACTGCAGTTCATGCTTTACAATCACAAGATCCTGTAAGTAGGGTTAATTACTGCAGTTGGTTTTTGCAGTCCATTCACAGTGGTGACGTGGACCCACTTTTTAACGTTTTTCACTGATGAAGTGTGGTTTTAACTTCAAGATATCATGTTTCTACTCATAACAATAGATGGGCTACTGAAAATCATCCCATTATTCATGAAATTCCTCACCACACTGCAAAAATTAGGGTTTGGTGTGCAGTAAATGCATGCAGAATTATTATCAGTCCCATATTTTTTGACACAACAGTTGAGTCACACGTTCATGTAAATTCTATTTTAAATAATTTTTTTCAGCAACTAACAAGAAATGAAAGAAAGATTGTGTGGCATGTTTCAGCAGGATTCACCTACAGCACACATTGCTGCAAATTCTACGCATGAACTGTGAAGTGTGTATGGTAACAGAATAATTAGACAAGGATTGTGATCCCCTTGTTACCCTGACTTATCTCCATGCTATTTTTATTTATGAGGAATGTTAAAGAATATAGTGCATACATCAAATCCACATATGTTACAAGAATTGAAGGACATCACAACAGATATATGGGCAATCAATCAAGATGAATTTCTGTGAGAAAACCAGAACTGTTTTCGGAGATACAAGGAATATGTTCGCATTGAAGGTCATCAATTTCAACAACTGTTGTGAAGCAGTTAAGCCTAACGTAAGTTAGTATAGTAGTTGAGAGTTTGTACCTGTTACTTCCCAATCCTTCAGGAAGAGTGTGCGCTGGCCCTTGCCTGTTCCAGCGCTGCTGCGGGGCAGTCCGGTCGATCAAACAAGCAGTATATTCCTAAATGGATAGGTCGAAATCAGATGAAGAGGTTAGAAATCTCGCTAACCTATTTAAAAAAGCATTAAATAACTTTAAACTGATACTGTAACATGGTAACAAAATGTAAAACACGTGAGAAATATGTCTTTGATGAAATATAAGTACTTTACATATAGTGATGTCAAAAGAAAGAAGGATGAAATAAATATTAAAGAAAATTCTTCATTTTAATGAAACAGATTTATTAAACATACTAAAATTTTGGTTTTACCTTTCAACAGCCTTTTGTTAATGTGATGAGTGGTCCAGTTGTGCTTGTGCATTTCACTTGGTGGTACTTTGAGCATGGCTTGTCACTTAGCTTGTATCTGCAGTTCTCCTTGGGGTGGTTATGTCGTTTGGTATATCGTCCTGTCAAAATCATATATGGCAAAACCTCTATACAGGTGGTGAAGTTGGAAGTTCGGCCCTTTCCAAACATCCGTTTTCATTATAGCCCTCAGAATTTCACTGGCTTTGCTTTGTCTCTCTTTGATGGTGTCTTCATATACCTGCATTTCTGATAGGTTGAAGCAGAGTCTTCAAGAAAATGTGATTCTTGTGCTATTATATAGACTTATCTGTTTCTTGTGTATTTAGAGAATGATAAGGCTATCAAGGTATCTGGTTTTGACATTCTCCAATTTCTTGAGATTTTTTGCTGTTAGGCGATTCCAAATTATCTGAATTCCTGTGGCAGCTAGTGCAAACTTGAGTTGGAACAGAGCCATCACTGTTGGTAAGGCCAGTCTCTGTATCTTAGGGTTCTTGTACATAGAATTTATTGCCGCAATGGCCCGGTTTTGTATGTGCATGGTAAGCATGGTTCCCTTGGTCTGCAGGTCACTCCCAGGTATTTGAAACTGGGCACACATGAAGTGGTCCTTTTTTATACTCTCCCACCTTTCCTGAACTTCATTTCTTTTGTCTTTGAGCTATTTAGTTCCATGGAGTTCTCTAATGCCCAGTTTCAGATGTTCTCAAGGGCTTCTTACACATCTTCAAGGTTTTTGGATAGAATGGTGATGTCATCTGCATTACATGAGCAGAATTACATTTCTTGAGCTTATAGAGTCACCAATGGCTGCTGTCATTAACTTAAATAGAACTGGGTGCATCAGGTCTTTTTGAGGACTCCTCTTGTTTGGGCAATATCTTTTGACAATGATATGCAATCATGTATTGCCACATAGTTAATGCTGAGTATTGATTTTATTGTTCCCAGCTCATAACTCGTCCTGCCCAGTATATTTTCCAGCTTGTGCAAAGTAACTTTCTTCTATGCTGTCAAATGCTTTTGAATAATCTATAAATATTGCATACAAAGGAGTGTTTGGCTGTGCCACATTCCTTGTTATCTCTAACAAGATAGCCTGCACAGCATGCAGGGTTGATCTACCTGAGGTAAACCCAAATTGATTCAGGAGGATGTTTGCATGTACTCTTTTTTCAATGCACTCTAATAGGATTTTGGTGAAGTCTGAACATTGTGTTCTCCATCCAGCATGGTTCCTCTGTAATTATGTGGTCATCTTTTCTGCGTTTGCCTTCATAGAGTACCATTATTATAACTTTTCTCTATTGCTGTGGAATTATGCTGTACATAAGCCATTCGTCGAATAGGAGCACAAGCAGTTCTGCCAGATATTTGAAGAAAGTCTACAGCTGCTCCGTGAATATGCCATCTGGGCCCACAACTTTATTATTTTTACTATTCCTTATGAGTCGGGCTATACTGTCGGTTATTATTAATTACATATATGGGCAAAATAAATAAAAAAATAATGGCTACAATGAAATAAAGTAAATATAATGGGAAGAATAGTAAGAAATATATTTTTACAGGAATATGCATTCAGAGTGAAAAGCACAAAAAGATGTATAAAGGACAGTAAACAATATGGAAATAATACAATAGAGAAGTGATGTTAAAAATAAAGTAAGATAATAGTCAAAATAGGTTGTTGAGCCGAAACTTTTAAATTGAATGAGGGGAATATTAAAAATGTTAATTGGGAAAATTTTCTTTCATGGAAGTGAAAACAGTGTTGTAGTGAATTTAATTTAAGGGTGAGTCGATTAATGACACTAAACAACACTTATTTTTCAATTACAGAGTGAAAAGCACAAAAAGATGTATAAAGGACAATAAACAATATGGAAATAACACAATAGAGAAGTGATGTTAAAAGTAAAGTAAGATAATAGTCAAAATAGGTTGTTGAGCCAAAACTTTTAAATTGAATGAGGGGAATATTAAAAATGTTAATTGGGAAAATTTTCTTTCATTAATGACACTAAACAACACTTACTTTTCAATTTCCCGGAACATGTTTTGGAGGCTACTTTCCTAAATTGTCAACTGGACATCGACTGGTTCTCTGTGGTGTAGCTGTCGATAATTTGTTGAAGGTCTCCTCTGGTGGTGGATCAAGGAACTTGCTGAACAAATCTTTCTTTGGGGATGTCGAAATTGAATACTTTGTTTCTATTTTTTGAAATGAAAATTTGTTCCCATGTGGACAGTTCTTGTTTTCCTGTTGTGTGTTTAAGTAGTTTTGGTTCTGGATTTCTGTTGTGGTTTTTTCCCCAAAAATGTGTTGCAACTGCTGATTTTTTTAATTGTTTGTATTTTATGTTCCTAAAGTGTTCCTTTGCTCTTGTTTCTAAATTTATTTTGCTTTTTCCTATATAAATTTGACTACAGTCACAGCATTCAATTCGGTATATACCACATTTTTGTTAGATGGAATGGCATCTTTGTTGTTTGAGCATATTAGCTTTTTAAGGAGTAATGGTTGACTGGTGCTAGTTGAGTGTTCTGTTTTTTGAAGACTTTTTTGAATTAAAGGCTATGGAGGACTCTATACAGGGAGGAAGGCTTCCCTCTCTCTTCACTAAGAGCGGGACATCACTGGGCCATCTGGACAAGCATGCATAGCTTGATTCATGTCAGTATCAGGAAGAATTCCACTGTGTCCCTCATTGCAAAAGCAATTATACATTAAAGGTTTTTTTTAGTGAATATATGACGAGTTTGATTCCTAAAGACAAAATATTGTATGAAAAGTTGGTAAGAAATATCCCAAGAAAAGACTGGATTCCTTCAGATACAAATGTCTGTATTAAACATTTTGAACAAGATTGTATTCAACGTGTATTCAACCTGGATTCAAAAGGGATAAAAAGAGTGTTAGTGTACGAAAAGCCTAAGCTAAATATTGGTTCCATTCCTGCAATTTTTGAAGGCATGCCAGCATATCTTTCTAAAATGCCGCTGGCAAAAAGAAAGAATCATGAAGAAAGAGCTGCCAACAGAAAAAGAAGAAAATTAATTGCTGAACTTCAAGCTTGTAAAGATGCTGCTGAAGAGGACAAACTAAAATTTGAAGAGTTAATAATGGAATTGAGAAGAAATTGCCTGTTACACAATTACAAAACAAAAAGGTGGAGCTGTTTACAGGAGTTATATTCATTAGCATGAATTATTCGCCTAGTGTGGCCAGGCATTTAGAGCTAACAAAATCTAAGAAATCTGAAACAAACATTAGTAAATAGTAATGATGGTAGTGTGACTTTGTGGGTTCGTGAAATTAAAAGTCCAATTGCACAAACTCAAAATGTTCTTTATTTCCACCGAATTACAGTTGGAACACTGGCCGATTACACAGAATTACGTAGCGCACACAATTACAATTTGCCAGTTCGTCTGTGACAGGTCCACTCTACACTCACAATTACGTACAACTCCTCTGATACACGTACATAGTCTTCCAGTCCGTTCACTAGCACGGCGCTCCTCACGCTGCTCGCCAAGAACTGAACTGACTCGCCAACTGCAGCCACTTTTTATAGGAAGATCGCTGTTTCTGGAAGTCTCGCGGTTCAATGAATCATCCCGACTGTTCCAGGCGTCCGGGGGAGGGGAAAGAGATGGCTAGTGATGTTTTTCCAACCATCCCCTCGTTAGCACAACAAGATAAATGGGTAGGCGTGGCCTGAATGCCTCCTGCTGCCCTCCCAGCCGCTAGCTGGTCGGGCCTTCCAACAATTAGGTGACAATAGTTTAGATGAACAAGTGGAATTTTATGTATGTACTTAGGCTTTCACGGCCAGCATCCATTTGTAGTAAATGTTCTTCCGAGCTCATTGGCCGTGGTCTAACAGTGCAAATTTTGCCTGACGTTTCGCCCAAGACTAGGTTGAGCATTCTCAAAGGGCTCGAAGAGTGACAAGGTAGTCAAGGTGCCTCCCTTATATATGCGTAGGCGACCACCTCCATGTCGCTGATTGGCTGGAGGGCAGCCAATCGTCTAGCTATCTGCTGCAGTGCCCCTTCCTTTGTAAATTCGCACTGTTAGACCATGGTCAATGAGCCCGGAAGAACATTTACCACAAGTGGAATTTTTCTTGGAACAGTTCTCCTTGGCTTTAGTATAGAAAAGTGTATTCACCTCCTATGATTATGATTGCCTGCATTATTTACATGCAAACAAAACATGTTACGAAACACTTAGAGCAAACAAAATCTTGTCTTTGCTTCTCCCTAAATATTTGCAAAAGCATATAACTTCATTAGGCATATCTCCAAACTTGAAATGTGAGAATCATAATTTTCTAAAAGCTGTTGACGATAAGTTATCAGTAGGGGTGGATTTTGCCCAATTTGCCTATTTTATTCCTTTGTTCAGAAATGTAGGCTTTTAAGTTATAAACATGTTTCCTACAATTATTAACCTAATTTCTTAGTTTTATAGTGCCTATAAATTGCCTATTTCATATGTTTGTGCCTATTCTGCTTATTAGTGCCAAAAACTGCCTTTTTAGCCAATTTCTGCTGCTTGTAATTTGCAACAACAGCTTTTGCATTTGTTGTTTTCAACATGAAATTTTCAGGGAAGAGAAATTTCTTACTGCTGCACATTGGATATACAAAAAAGGTGTTTAACCAGGTAGGTATCTGCCTTACAGATGTGTCACAATGCGCTAATAACGGCATGGAAAAATCTTAGAATTCGCTCAAGGACGAGCAGCAAAGACCAGCTAAATGATATTTCAATGGATTGACCAACGACCACTCTTTATGTGGGGAATGGAAAGCCCATTCTGTAAGCAGTGTTTCAAGTGCACACATAGATTAGTTTCCTACGCAAATATGTCAAAAGAGAGAAGCAACAGAAGTGTACTTCTTAAACAGTGGATAAATGCCGATCCATCGTTCAGCACAGATGGGAAAGTAATTTTTTGTCAGCCTTGTGTGAATCAGGTGAGTTTAATCATTCATGTTTGTATTAATACTATATTATCCTAGTTTCAAAAACCTTGTGAAAATCAGTCCCTGCAGCAACATTCTGCCGAACACAAATTAGTATATCGAGATTTAACTGTATTGGAACACCACAGTGAAGCGAAAAATTATTAAATTTTAGATGAGTCGTATTTTTTAGAGTCGCATAAGAGTGCAAACAATGATTTGCGAAACATGTCCTCAAAATAGGTACGAAAGTGAAGCAGATGTGTAAAAAATACGACTCATCTAAAATTTAATACAAATTAGTATGTTGAGGAGAGCCGAAAGAAGAGAAACTGAATGTTTTCAGTTTTTCTAAGTAAAGCACAAATTTGCCTAATGTGAAAACTTTCTTCATCACATGATACGACTTTACACTGAGATTTAGCTTAAAACATGCCTGAATGGTTAAACAAGCCTATCTAATGCATTTCATCTTGATTAGAATATTATTTATTTGAAATTTATAGGTATAGCTTTGCAAACTCCATGTACTGGATTTCAGAATTTTGTTACGCGTATTATCTTTTGGCAGTTTCAATGCAGTAGCATGATATTTTTGTGCTGGTGTAAAGGCTTATTTTTTGAGCTAATAGTAATACTTGGGGGAGGGATTAATTCAATTATTGCTGGTGTCAATTGTTAACAATCATATCAGATCACAATCAGTACCACTGGTAAGCAGGAATTTACTGCCATAAGAATTCTTTTACATGAGTGTAAATCTACTGACACAAAGTAGTTGTTTTACTCAATCTTAAAATCACCACTCAGGGCATCTGTTCAGGTTACAACTTAAACTTGTAAGGCCAGCGCTTAATTAGCTAAGTTACACAGACTAAAATATATTTTTACTAAAATTATATATTAGAATTATATATTAGAAAAAATTATATATTAGAATTAGTTTCTAATGCTGAAATTGACTATGTAAATTAGTTTCTGTAAATTAGATTTTAATGTTGTAGAATTGACTATGTACAATTAGTATTAATGATGAAAAATTGGGTATGTCAGATATTGTAACCAACAATCTATTGACAATATTTATTTGCTTTTTCTACTTTAGACCTATGTTGGATCCTGTATCTGTTACAGTTTTTAGTCTTATGTAACTTTTTATATTTATCTTTGTATCTTGAAGTGACGTGTCCTGTAACATATGTATTATGTTCCAAAGGATGAAATAAATACAATACAATATATGAAAAAAATTGTGATTTTCTCATGCTCACATTTTTCTACATGTATCTCAAGGAATCATGAAATCGATAGCTTGAAGACTTCCGGTGTTGTTTCCAACATTGAAAATGACACTGCAGACCAATAAATCTTGATTGTTTGTGTAAAAATTTACAGAAATTCCTTTATACAAGTAGGTACAATGCCGTAATTGCTGTAATTCTGTTTGAATAAACGGGAAACGCTTACTAAAAAGCTGTGCTTTATTATTTGTTCTTAGTCGACAATGGGGCATTTAGGGTTTTTATTACAAAAACTAAGATTCTGTATCTTAAGCTTTTAATTAATTTTTGTTCCGTGCTTTGTATCTTTCTGACACATCATGACATCATTGTAAGTGATATTAAGATTGCTGTGATGAACTGTTGAATTTATCTTTCTAACAATCGTTTTTATTAAGGAGAAACATCTGTGCAAATTGGCACAAAACTTACAACAATCCCAAATTTAGTTTCTTTTTGTCTTAAAATGAATATAGACATACTTCAATAATATAAAGTTTTTTTTTCCTAGCGGCACTACAGAAAACGTCACATGACTATTTAAATAACCCTACACCTGTATCATAGCTGCTGGTATGTAATTTTATCCTCAGGTTTTTCAGATTCCATATTTTCTACATTTTCCTAACTTCAAAATGTTCCACAGGATGCAGTTTTCTGACGCAGTTTTCTATTAATCTGTATGAAATTCTAAACATGCATGTCAGGGCAACTGCATATTAAGTGTATCCATTTGTGTTTTTGTTATTTGTATTGAAAAGGATTATAATGCTTACTTCTTACTAAAAACGCTTAGGAAAATAAAAATTGTTAAATAGGTATGATTATTTTTTCCTTTCATTGACATGGTAAAGACAAATATTTCACATAGGTACAGGTCATTAATAGATTAAAATGGATGCAGAAACTTATACCCCAAGCATTAATTTTTAAAATTACAATATGTGGGGCATTTTGAAAATTGCCCGTAATTTAGACATAAACTATTAATTCCTCAAAAACTATTTTAACTAGAAAGCTGAAACTTGGTATTATTCCATTCTTGATTGATCAAAAAAAGAAATGGTATAAATATGAAACAAATCCAACAAAAGCGTCAGATGTTTCAATTTTCACCCTTAAGCCCCCCACCCAAAACCCATGTTTTTGTTTTTCGACATAGTTAAGTAATTCACACCTTTCTGCACACTATGAAGTGGATTTATATATATTTTAATTATATAACAATATCTGTTATTTTAACTTGCTGTAGAGCCATTTATGAAATTTGGAAAAAATGCAGAACTATTTCGCTGAGGAAACAGCAAAATAGTGTGTTTAGTGAATTTGTTGCAGCATATGTTGCAATGATTGTCATTTTATTATAGTGTATTTATAGTGCATTTTAAGAGCCATTTTACTAAAAATTGTGTATTTTGATGTGATTACTTAGCAAATTTTTAGTGCCTATTTAAGTGCCTATTTTGCCCATTTTTAGTGCCTTTTTGCCTGCCTATTTCACACATTTTTAGTGCCTATAAATCCGCTCACTAGTTATCAGGATTGGAAAAATGGGTTATTATGCAACTAGATGAAATATATGATCATGAGGGAATAGATTACAGGTATGGAAAAATTACTGGTTTCCCAGAAAATTGTGACCAATTCACTGAGTTCTCACATTTTAATATCTTCTGCATTTTTTAGCTTAGAGCATGTTGTTTCCCTTCATCCTGTAAAAACAATATCAGGTTATGAAATGGCCGATATAACAAGAAAGGTTGTGGAAATGATTGATAAAAGTGCTTCGAAGTCCTGTGTGTCATTTAAAATAACAAAGTAAATCAGAACATGTTTTCCATTTTAAGTAAGGAATCTAAAAGTGAATGTACATTAATCATGCTAAAATTGATCATGATGTTTACTTTATGTACGATACTGTCCACTTGCTGAAAAACATAAGAAATAATTGGCTAAATCAAAAGGATATGAATAAGATATTTTCATTCCCTGATTTTGAAATTCTCAGTAAAATATCCAGTATAAATCCAATAAAAAAGCAGAATTCAAGCACTGTAAAAAAAGGTTACAAGTTAAACTATAAGAAAACTTTATACCCCACTGATGTTGAAAGACAACAAGTATCCCTTGCTTTAAATATTTTCCATGTAAGCATTAGGACATTAATGGTTGTTTATGGATATAATGATAGAGCTGATTTTCTTGGTATTATACTGGAAATGGTGCTTCACTATATATACAAAGATTTCTATTTGTGGTGCAAGCTCAAATAATGAATTCGGATATCTATTTATTTCCATGGAAGATACAAGATTGCAGTTTCTTGAAATTTTCAGAGGGATTACTAACAAATGACACTGGCAAAACTTTAATACAAAACACAAAATGTCTTATAAATATTATTAGATTTTCTCACTCTCTCTCTCCTTTAAATGTGAAATATGTGCTGTGTGGAAAATTTCAAACTGGTAAGTTAGAGAAAACGTTAACTATGTATAGGCCATTTAGTGGTGGAAACAACAGTATTGGTGTGATTAAATTAACTGACACAGAGGAAAAAATTAGAGTAAAAAATGTGTTGGGTATAAAATCTGCACGTATGCTGACTCTGGACTTGGATTTAATTAACGGCAATAATGAAGTGAATGTCGACAATATCATGGATGTAGGTTGTTTTAGAGATACTGATTCTGGTATGGTAAAAGAAATTGATAAACGTTCCAGAGGTCAGAACAGAACCTAAGTGAGTATTCTTCAAAATTACTTACTCATATAAAACCAAAAAAGATCTACATTATTTGTGAAATAAGATTTTTTTTTAATCTCTTATGCTTCACCAGTTATGCAGAAGTCATCAAGAATGAAAAGGATTTCTGAAGATCTCTCTCTCACGCACGCACGCACACACACAATTCATTTGTCATAAAAATGCCTTAAACGTAGGGTATTTTAATTAAAATTCTTAGAGCCATTTTTGAGAAAATCAATGAAGCTATAACAGTGAAGCAACAAATACTGCACAAATATAATTATTTGTTAACAACTTCACTTATCTTTTGAAACTGATGTAAAATTTCAATAAATTTTGAAAATTGTGAAATAAAAAAAAAAAAATTGTGAAATTTATTGAAATTTTACATCAGTTTCAAAAGATAAGTGAAGTTTTTGTTACAAATAATTATATTTGTGTACCAAGATTGGTATTTAACCAACTTTCGCAGGGATTTATGCTGTTCATACAAATACTCACATGAACCTTTTTCTAAAAATGCTTTTATTTTTGGGTTCAGTAGGGCTCACGTGTATTTCCACTAAAATCTTGTTTTCAAATACTTGGGAGGAACACAATACCTTTTCTATCCAGAATGCACCTGGTAGAGAAGTATATGAAAAATACGCAGTGAACACCCTCAATATGAAACTATTTAAAAAGAAGATGCAACCATCATACAAAACTAATGCATGTCAATGTTTTAGTAATACATCATAGTAAAATTCTCACATCCAAATGAAAACATTGAAAACTATGTGAAAGACATCTTATTTCAATTTGTTTACGGCTGGAACAGAGCATACTGCAAATGCAGATGGAAAAATAATTCCAATAAAGTGTTAGGTAAATGAAGTTTGATATGGAAACAGATTTTGTAGTAATGGGAGTGTCAATGAACTAAGAATTGTTGCCCTATGTTTTTCCACTGGGTATGTGAATACATGATTCAACACTGCTACTGTAAAAAAGGTCACACTTCTGATAGCTTTGCTCTGCTCTGGAAGAGCACTACTGAGTTGAAAGTTGTATGGTGTAATTGAATTATGAGCTATTTATTATTCTGTCCTATATATAATCACAAAGTACATTATGGCTCAGTATATGTTTTCTACTGCACAGCATGGATTTATCCATGATGGATGACCTTGACAATTCAGCATCATGGGGCGAGTCAAGAAGGCTACAAAGAAGACAGGAGCCACCGCAACCAAGCAGGCGACTACTAAAGATGATATATATATATATATATATATATATATATATATATATATATATATATATAAGGGTGCTCAACTACGGCGGTCATCAGCGCCCTTTAAAAAACTAGTCATGGCAAAAGCCAGATACAAAACTTTCTAAAAACTATACAAGTGTAACAAAACCTATTAAAAATACACGTACAAAAAAAAAAATCAATCAAAACCTACTAAAAATTTCGTTCACTAAATCCTAAACTCTAAACTAGAAAATAATCTAAAACCCTTCTCCACTACTGCGTTATTGTCCGCTAGCATTTCTGCAAAGCTGGCCGGCAGCTGCAGAGACGTCTTAGGTCTGCTAGGTGAAAACACTCTAGCAGCACGTGTCGTACAGATAACGCTTCATTGCAAAACGGACACAGTGGAGCAGGCTCCTTTTTAAAAAGAAAACTGTGAGTAAAAAAGCAGTGCCCAATACGTAACCGAGTCAAACTCACTTCCTCGCGACGAGATGACCGACAGAAGGTAACCCAGGGAATCGGAAGTTCTTTGACAGATCTAAGTTTATTATTGCGGAGAGCGGACCACTCTTCCTGCCAGCAGGTTTGCACAGCTCTCCGCAATACGGCCCTAAAATCTTCCGATGTCACAGATGGTACTCGAACCCTGGGCTTCATGGTAGCCGTCTTGGCTGCCGAATCCGCCATTTCATTCCCCGCAAGCCTACGTGACCAGGGATCCATGCACACACCACGTTAACGCCAGAAGCGTGTAAAACTAAAGAGCAGCCACAACCATCACCGCAACCTGAGGCTGAACCTGCCTCACAGATGGGAGCAGGCCATCACCAATGGCTGCCAGCCAGCTGCCACCACTGCATCAGCATTGTGATATCTGACAGCTAGCTCAATGCTGCTGCTGCTGTGCTTACGAGCACACAGCGGAGTCCTGTGTAGCTGAGCCAAAGTGTTACGACTGTGGTAATTCCTATCTGACTTCGGCATGCACACGACAGGACCTCTCCGCTGCTACCCCTACTGCCATTGGGCGGTATTTTATCTATAATTTGAATAATGCTCGTGTTGTGGGGGACCAAAGTAATCTTCACAAAAATTCCATTTAATCCATACGAACCATCCTATCTGGTGGAGGTTTTTTAGTGGAGTAGTACCCTCATGATGAAGCACTTGGTGGGGGGGGGGGGGGGAATCCATGGTTTGAGCTTGTCAAGTTGAAGTAGAACTTGCAGAAAGGTTTTCTGGGTGGTGTAACAGTTCTAGGTCCTACAACAATCTATGAACTTTACAATAAATTTCAGGTCATAGGAAGTGTCCAGGCTAAGAATCCTAAAAGATTGCATAGGGTTCTTACTGAAGAAACATTAGAACACTTTAGTAACTATTAAATAATCAACAGATGGCAGCAGCAACTCCAGAACTACCCATACCACTGGATCAAGCTTTAGTCGAATTAGAGTCGATGATGCGAACGATGGTTTGCGAAACATGTCCTCAATATAGGTACGTAAGCGAAGCTGATTTGTAATAAATACGACTCATCTATAATTTAATAATTATTTCACTTCACTGTGGTGTTCCAATACAGTTAAATTTCGATACTTTAGTAACTGTTTGGAGACCTCCCTCTAAAAATCGCTTGGGAGTCTTTCACAACAGGCAGGCATGTATGTATGAAGAGCCACTAAATTGCTGAAGTTAAAACCACATAAAATAACTATGGTGCATACTCTTCAGATTAGTTATACTGTAATTAGGTGCACATTTTATGAGTGGGATCTCAATAATGTACATAATGGCAAAAATAGACCTATATTTAATCTTTTTCATGGTGGAGGCCTGGTTCCACCTTCATCCATATGTGCACAAATGAATAAATGCACACAAAAAATAATTTTTGGAGCTCTAACTAACCTCATATTGTTTAAGTAAGCCTCTATGATGAAAAAATTGGTTTATAGTGCACCATGAACGAACAAAGAATTACATGGTAAATCGTTTTTTAATTCAACAGTTGAATACCGCAATATGTAAATATAATTTTTCCTTTTTTTGAGAATTATTGGACAGGTTCTATGATTTTGCCTCTTTTCAACAATACTCTGTAACAGCTCATATGGTTAATATTTTATGAAAACAATTAAAAATGTGTTTGAGGATAGAATTATTACTAAAGATTTGTGGTCACCTCAGTCCCCCGACCTTACCAGCAATTTCTATCTCTGGAATAACTTCAAACTAAAGTGTACAAACCAAATCCACACACCTTGGAAATTATAACAAAATATATGCCAGGAACTTGCCAGCATTTCCAATGTGAAGTATGGCAAGTGACAGTTTCCTAAAGTGCCAAAAATGCATGGGCTAGGATAGTGGTCAGTTTCAGTATCTCCTTTCACAGAATTGATAAGTAAAGCCTTCGAAAGCAGTTTCAAAAACGTTTCATAGTAGAATCCCTGCCTTGCATGGTATGGTTGCATCCATGCCATTCGATAGTGGCAGATGGCAATAAGCCATAAGATGGACAGGAAAAACACTGTGCAGCCAATTCTTAGTTCATTGACTCTCCTGGTATAAGAACTGATATAAGAAGTCATAATATGTCCTAATTTTGCTCTAAAATCAATTACTGAAAGAATTTTACCTCACAGAGGACCTCCAATCTTGCTCTGCAGCATTTGGTGCAGGCACAGTGTTATGATTACTGCTTTCTTCTTCATCTGAATTGTGTGGACTTCTACCATTTTGTTGTAGCAGTTCTGTGTGTAGTGTAGCCTCATCATCCTCTTCCTTAACTTTGCGTTCCACCGACATATCTAATCCTTGGTGTTGCTTGTGTTCATCATCATCATCACCATCATCTTCTATTCCCTCTTCTTGTTCTTCTTCTTCTTCCTCCTCCTCCTCCTCCTCATCATCATATACATCTGCACCTCCTGGATCTTCCTCAACTGTAAGCATAAGAAAATACAATAAATGCAGAACTTACAAAGAAGACCAAATTTTCTTTAAATCTGCATTCCATTCCATTTTGGACAATCAAAGGAATCTGAAAACTAACAAAGGAGAGAGCAAAAGTAAATCTGCTAACAGAGTAAAAAGAAGTATGTCATTTACATGACTTTCTCTGCTCAATCTTCTATTAACTATTCTTATCAACACTTATTCTTCTATTTCTTCTTATGATAAATTTTTATTACACATATACACATTCTGTTATAGGTATAAGAACGATATAACAGGCTAAAGCACAGTCAGATTTTTTAACAGAATTTTGCTATGTGGCTTTGAAATTCTATTACGTTCTTTATATGATCACAAGAAAAACCAAACACTAACTTACCAACCGATAAAACTCTTTGTAGTCAGTTTTTCACACTATGCCACATAAATTTTTATTTTTTGAAGAACTAGTTTCGGGGCCTGTTGCTTCATTTTCAACCTCAAAGACTCAACTGCTGTCTGTTGTTGCCTGCAGTCTTCTCTCTGGTGATGAAACTATGAAATCCTTTATCGAATTATCAACTGGTGGGATTTCAAAGTTTATTACTATCTCTTTATATTTGCATATTAAGATGTTCTCAGACGTCAGTTGTAATGATTTACCATAACCTTTTAATAATTATGGATGCGGGTCAAGGTTATGGTTATCGTTCCAAAAGTGAAATGCTACAGCTGGTTGTCTTCCTGTTTCAATTTGATGTTTCTAAAATGTTCTTTGATTCTGGTTTATAGGTTTCCTTTATTTTACCCTATGTAGAAGACT
The DNA here is from genome assembly GCA_030765055.1 of Mantis religiosa. Classification (NCBI taxonomy): domain Eukaryota; kingdom Metazoa; phylum Arthropoda; class Insecta; order Mantodea; family Mantidae; genus Mantis; species Mantis religiosa. The sequence goes on from CM060948.1 coordinate 275,974,521, forward strand.
ACATAGCAGACATCCAAACAGCTACACAAACATTAAATGAAGATAATAAAAAGATAGTGAAAAATGCCCCAAAATAGTAAGTAGACCAGTTCAAGAATGTAAAGAAAATCAGCTCTAATAGCCACATCATAAGATCACTGAAAAGCAAACCACCATATACACTAAAGCAGATAAGAGAAATGAACTAGTAATTTTGGAAGAAGCAGAATATATACAGCGGATGGAAGACATATTACAGGACAACAATTACATAAAAGTGGAAACCAGCACATTAAATTACTGCATTGAATCTACAAATAGAAATTTAAAAGAAGCAAATTAATTAATAAGACAGAATTACCAAACTTAGAGTTGATAATCCAACATTACCAAGAATATATGTGTTGCCAAAAATACATAAAAAAGAAGCCTGAAACTTATTACTGGTAGCATAAATGCCCCCCCCCCCCCACATATAATTCAGCCAAATAGTTACAAAAATTCAATAGCTTCCTAAGTTCGAAAGTGCAAAATTTAAAAAATGTTTAGTCTTAGTAGAAAACAATTAAAGGCATAACGTTAGACAAAAATTACAGACTGGTTAAATTTGATGCCACATCAATTACATAACAGTTCCAGACACTTTCAAAAATGGCTAAATACAATAGAAATGGAAACAGTAAAAGCAGAAGAACACATCTCATTAACAAACCTATACACTGAACAAAACTTCTTCAGCTTTAATGGCAAATATTATAGGCAGAAATCAGGGTTATCCATGGGCAATCCACTTTGATTATTTTTTGGCAAATTTATTTATGAGTTCATTTGAAACACACATAAAAATGGCCTTCCCATGGATCTTTACGGTTTGGTATTGATATATTAACGACATCTTTACAATAGTTCCTAATAGAGATTTAGGTGATACATTAAAACAACTCAATCTGCAAGAAAAAGATAAATTCACAATAGAAAAGGAAGTCCATAGATAACTTCCTTTCTTGGACATAAATATAATCAGGAATGACACAAATATAAAATTTGGAATTCACAGGAAGCCAAAACAGTCAGAAAATTACATTAAAAAAAATCATAGCTATAACCTGATTATACATAAACATGCAATAACAAACTATCTTACACACAGACTAGTCAACATACCTATGGATAAAGCAGAATACTACAAGGAACAAAGAAGTATACTTCAGATAGAAGAATAAAATGGATACAACATAAGTCTGATATTTAAGAAAATTAAAAAAGCTAAACTAAATAAACCCATTAAGGAACCAACCACATTTAATAACGGAAAAGAAAGCAACAGGATATTCAGTGGATTCACGTACAACCTAAAAACATTTAATAAATTCAACATGATTTTAACCCTTTCATCAATATGGACACCATATGATATCCAAGTTAAAATGCCCCAAACTGATATGGACATGTATAGATGTCCTGTGCATACACGCATTTAATGCTTATTTAATGTGAATTACTTTAATCTTCCTACTTTATAATAGTTTTAAATTAGTTCTATAAGGGTTGGAAACTTACCCTTAAAGTACGTAAAATATGAAGCTATTAACAGTGAAGCAAACAAATATATACAAATATAATGAATTATAACTTAAAACTTCACTTATCGTATAAGAAATGATGACACTTTTCTTATAAATTGTTCGGGATTGCGATTTCATGGAAATTTTTCCACATTGTCAGCTGGAACCAACAAAACTGTCGTCATCCTTACAAATGCTATATGTTAATATGTTCTTGTTAGTACTACAAAAATCTGAAAATAAAACAAATTAAAAAACAGAATTGACTGCTGGTATTTCAAAATTCACTATGCGATGTTTGTTTTTTAAAATAAATATCTTTTCCCAAAACATTAAATCTATCGGACCATTTAATTGTTTTAATAATTTAACTTCTGGATTTATTTCATGGTTAAATGACCAAAAATAATCTGCTACGGCTGATATATCAGTCTGTTTATACTTAATGTTACTAAAATGTTCTTTCGTTCTGGTTTCTAAATTACGTTTTGTCTTTCCAATATAAACTTTATCACAATCGAAACAGTTAAATTGATAAATACCAGAGTTTTTATTATTAGGAATTTTATCTTTTTTTAGATTTAAATTTTTTTTGAAAATGTTTATTAACCGAAGGATGGTAAGAAAATTTTTTAAAATTATAATCGTCTTTTATTTTTTTAAGGGTAGAAATATCATTAACAGTTCTTTTATATTTAAATTTTTCAATTTTTTTTATTTATAAAGTCTTTATTAAAACCATTAAAGCAGTATTAATAATATGTTTATATTCTTTATTAAATTCATCTTTATTCAGGGGTATATTTATTAATCTATAAATCAAACTATTGAAAACAGCAAATTTCTGTGATAAAGGGTTAAAACTTTTATTTTTTATGTAATTATCGATATGAGTAGACTACCTGTAAATACCAAAGTTTAATTAATTATTATTTCTTATTATCTTTAGATCTAGAAAAGGAAGAAATCCATTAATTTCAGTCTCTAATGTAAATTTTATAGCTTTATCTTGCAAGTTTAGTAATTTCAAAGCATCGTTTATGAGTTTATAAGAAACAGCAGCAAAAATATCAACATATCTATACCAAACTTTAAAATTAAAGGGAATGCTTTAGTGACTTGCATTTCGAAAAAACTCATAAAAAGATCAGCAAGAAAAGGTGAAAGAGGATTACCCATTGCTAAGCCAGAAGTTTGTTGAAAAAATTCACCATTAAAAGTGAAAAAATTTTGATCTAAACAAAATTCAGTAAGTTTAACAAAATCAACTATTAAGTCCTCATGTAAATTTATTGAATTCAACCACTTTTTAAAATGAAATAAAGGTTTTTCTCTAAGAAATAAGGCAGTTACATCAAAAGAAACAAGTTTATCAGTTTTAGATAATATAACATTGTCATAATTCAAAAGAATTTTTAATACTTAAACTCTCAAATTTATGAAAATTACAAAATGTTTTATGTAACCATTTGGCTAAATTGAATTTATACAATTTACAATAGGTCTCATTTTATTTCCAGGTTTATGAATTTTAGGAAGAGTATAAATTCTAGGTAAAATAGGGTTACTAAATTTTACTAAATATTTTTCTTTATTTAATGTAATTTTCACTTCATTAAGCATTTTATTAAGATTTGAAATACCAGATTTTAAAGGGTCTTTATTAATTTTTATGAAATCTTCACCCTGAAGTAAAAGTTTTACTTTAGTAATTTAATTGGATTTATCTAAAATTACAATTCTATTATCCGCTTTAGTGAAAATTAAATCTTTTTGATTTAATAATTTAATAATATGTTTATTATTATTATTATTATTATTATTATTATTATTATTATTATTATTATTATTATTATTATTATTATTATTATTATTATTATTATTTCTCTTAGGTTGGTATTTATCTAAATTTTGTAATATTTTGCTACATTTCAATTTAATCAGTGATTTATTATTTTCACTTAAATCTTGACCAGCAATTTCTATATCTGCAATATAATCATCTATATTGTTTGAAAAATCTACACACGTTTTTAAACCTTGACTTAAAAAATTTCATTAAGGTTACAATTTGATAAATTAACATTATCTTTATTAGTTTTAATAACTGGGTTTAATTTATTTTGTTTCAAATGCAATTATATAATTTGTTTTTTTAATTTAGCAGTTTTATTTTTCATATTTAAATTAACAATTTGAAATAATTTGGATTCTAAACTAAGCCAAATTGAATTACCTAAAATCTTTGTTAATTTTAGATGCAAATCATATAATTTAAGTTCAATAAAAATACCGGCAGTCGATTCTGTTTTTAAATTTGTTTTATTTTCAGATTTTGGTAGTACTAACAAGAACATGTTAACATCTAACGTTTGTTAACGATGATGACAGTTTGGTTTGTTCTGGCTGACGATGTGGAAGAATTTCCATGAAATCGCGATGCCGAACAATTTATAAGAAAAGTCTCATCATTTCTTATAAGTGAAGTTTTAAGCTACAAATTGTTATATTTGTAAATATTTACCCTTAAAGATTTATTTTTGAATGGTACACCTCAAAACCTGGATAAACACACTAGGGCACATCTTCACATTCACACCAAATAATATTGGTTTCCTTGCGAACTTCTGTTTTTGCAACACACTGGACATTTTCGAAATGGTCGCAACTTTTTTGGTTGTGGGTGGTATCCTTTTAGGAAAGTGTTTTCTCTCAAGTATGAAGGGTGCTGTAGTGTTGGATTTCTTACCCAAATATGAAGAGGCCTCTAAATAATATAGTACTCAATTAGGTTACGAGCTATTGATATGCAAGTCCAGACAGGTAATTGTCTTGCATAAATTTAGAGCTCTGCAAATTACTAAACAATAGTGTATGGTTACATTCAGCCAGTAAAAAATTAATTTTTTCCCTACCATTTAGCTGTTTTTTGTAAAGAGGGATAGCTAATAATAACTGATCCACACCACCCATATTTGACTTGTTATTTCTCCTGAAAATGGTGCAGCTAACATGCCATCTGTAGACCAGTACATGCCTAATGTAAGTTTACAAATAACATGTACACTGTCCACTTCTGAATTCTCCTCTTACGCCCTAAATTGCTTTTAGGGATCGGGGCTCCCTTCATCCTACTCACATATATGTTTATTTCTGTAACAATGACACTAAGTCAGTAATAAAAAAAAAAAGTTCATGAAAATGTCAGTTGGTTGGATGTAAGAAGTTGGTTGTACACCAGAAAATAAGTCTATTTATTACATAGAAAATGAAGCTAGCTACAGTGAAGCAATAAATATTACACAAATATAAATATTTGTAACAAACAACTTCACTTATCTTAAGAAAATGGTGTTAATTCTTCTTTCTAATGGAGATCGATTTCACAAACAGATTGCTTGTATCTTCAGTCCATCAATAAACTCTGTTGATTTATAGATTAATAAATATATCCCTGAATAATGAAGAATTTAATAAAGAATATAAAAATATTATTAATACTGCTTTAATTAATAGTTTTAATAAAGACTTTATACAAAAGATTGAAAAATGTAAATATAAAAAAACCGTTGATATTTCCCCCCTTAAAAAAATAAAAGACGATTATAATTTTAAAAAAATTACTTACCATCCTTGGGTTAATAAACCTTTTCAAAATATTTTTTAAAGAGTTTGGTATAGCTTTAGTTCCTCAAAATAAACATAGTATTAAAAATGTACTACATTTTTCTAAAAAAGATAAAATTCCTAATAATAAAAAATCTGGTATTTATCAATTTAATTGTTTAGATTGTGATTAGGTTTATATTGGAAAGACCAAACGTAATTTGAAAACCAGAACAAAAGAACATTTTCGTAACATTAAGTATAAGCAAACTGAAAAATTGGCCGTAGTATATCATTTTTGGTCATTTAACCAAGAAATAAATCCTGAAGTTAAATTATTAAAACAATTAAATGGTCTGATAGATTTAATGGTTTGGGAAAAGATATTTATTTTAAAAAATAAGCATCGTGTAATGAATTTTGAAATACCAGCAGTTGATTGTTTTTAGGTTTGTTTCGTTTTCAGATTTTGGTAATACTGAAAAAACTTAAGAACATGGTAACATAATAACCGGAATCCTTGACAACGGAGTTTGTTGATGGACTGAAGATACAAGCAATCTGTTTGTGAAATCGATCTCCATTAGAAAGAAGAATTAACACCATTTTCTTAAGATAAGTAAAGTTTTTTGCTACAAATATTTATATTTGTGTAATATGTCTATTTGTCTGTATGTCTATTTGTGTTTGAGTTATTTTGACCACTTCAAAATGTTGATTCTTCATGAACATCTGAAGGAAGCAGGTCATTTTCTTCCTCACTGCTAGCTATATCCTAAACACCTCTCTCAATATCTGAAAACTTGTCATCAATATCCAAATCATGTTAAACAGAAAAAGGTCTTCTACATTCTCTAAAATGTCAGAATCCCATACACATCCTACATAATAGAATAAAAAGAAGTATTTCAGAAAGTGGAGTGCCATTGTTACTAAAATTAGGCAAGTGAGTCAACTATGTATATACTTTTCTCCACTTACAAGTTTTTAATGAAGACTAGTTTCTGGGGACTTCTCAGACCACAGAACTGACGATAGGGGAGAAGTCCCCAGTCATTAAAAACTTGTAAGTGGAGAAAAGTATATACAAGGTTGACTCACTTGCCTAATTTTAGTAACATCCTACATAAGTTAATTTATTTGCTGCATTACTAGGATAAGCCATTTTAAGCCAAGAAATTTAACAATTTCAAATGTTAAATTTAACGGGAGTCGATTAATGACACTAAACAACACTTACTTTTAAATTTTTCCAAAACATGTTCCAGAGACTTTGCCTCCATCCTCAACCGGCCATCGACTGGTTCTCATTGGTGTAGTTGACGCCTCTGGTGGCGGTTCAAGGAACTTGCTGAACAAATCTTTCTGGGGGATGTCGAAATTGAATACTTTGTTCGTATTTTTTGAAATGAAGATTTGTTCCCATGTGGATAGTTCTTGTTTTCCTGATGTATGTTTTAGTAGTTTTGGTTCTGGATTTATGATGTGGTTTTTTTCCCCAAAATGCGTGGCAACTGGGGTGAGGGGATTAAAAAAAAACACACACCATGACACCGATTCCTGAAGATTTCCTAAACTTAAAAATGTTTGGTATTCACCCTCCTCCTTCCCCCCATACATATACAATACTATTTAAATTGTCTTGTTTTCTGACTCATACCATCATATTGTAACCTACTTACTTAATAGAATTTGGTTACTGGATGTTTTAGTTTGTCCTAACGTTGTGAGCCATGTAATAGTTATTGTATATATTTATTATATTTTATTTATTTTGTTGTCCCACTAGGCTTGGGCACCAGATTTGGGCATAAGGGTTTTAGAGAGTGAGATGGCTCTGCAGAAATGCATGAAGCTTGCATTCTGAAGATCCAGGATTCAATTCCTGGTGGCCAACCACTAGGACTATGGATTTTTCTGTGGCTTTCTTTTTCTGGTCAGCAAGGTGAATGCTTAAGTTGGTGTGTCTCAGGGGCGGTTCCTCCATAAGGTTGCAGGTTTGCGCTACACCCACTGATTCTGAATATACAACAGGTGCATTTTGCACATTAAAGCTGTACTTGTTTACATTGTTTTATATACAAACATGTTTCAATTACGCTTATCGTCTGTAGCTGCCCATGACTGCAGAAGTCGAAATAAACAGTGATTAGCTGTAGAAGCTGCAGGTTTGCAGCGAAGAGTTAACCTAAGATTTCACCCAAATGTAGGCTCTCTGAGGGGGTTGCGGGAAGGTGAAGAGAGAGGAGTGGCTTCTTATACATTGCTTAAATGGAGGTTTATAAACCTAGCTCCTCCTACTCTTAGCAACGGCTATAGCGTGACCATCAGGCTTAGCTTCTGTGTGCTCTGCTTTTCGAACACAGGGAGAATTTAATTAAATGCATGGAGGTTATTCAGAAGAGAGCTCTGTTAAACAACAACGCCACACTTGTTCAGGCTTCTGGGTTTATGGCCACTTTGAAAGATTATAATTTTGTATTCTGGCTGTCTTTCTTCTACAAGATCATGCCACATGTGGACATTTTGTACAATCAGCTGCAGAAACGAGACTGTAATGCAATATTTGCCATCGCCCAGCTAAATGCATTTAAAAGGGAAGTACAAAAGGTAAGAAATAGCGTGGATATCGAGGAACACGAAGAAACTGCAATTAAGAGTAGAAGAATAGAAGATCATGATGTGAAAAGAAGAGAAGCTCTTGAAGTATGTGACATTCTTAGAGAAGCAAAGGACAGATTTAGCTTCACGGGGCATCTGGTAGCCTCAACTTTGTTTCACCAAGAAAATTTCTAAGACATTTCCAGAGGATTCCCTTAGAGAAACAATAAGGTTCTATCCTTTTATCATTGGAACAAAATTTCGTAGAGAACTGACTGTAATTTACAGTCGAGAGGAATTTCGTGGAATGTCCGGCGCTTTGTGCTCGATGGACTTCAATAAGGAAAACAATTTATGTGCTACATTCAGCGAATATGTCAAGCTCCTCCGAGTACTGTTAACTATGCCAATGTCTAATGCTGAAGCAGAATGCTGTTTCTCAACTTTAAAAACAATAAAAACTTTCCTTAGGAACACAATGTCACAGGACCGATTGACAGCGTTAGCAATGCTTTCAATTGAGAGAGATTTTGTTATGAAGATCAGCGACTTCAACGCAAAAGTTATCGATAGATTCGCCAGGTCTAAGGAGAGTAGAGCAGAGAATCTGTATAAATAGGTGAGTCATTACTACTCTGTATTTTATTTTTCATTTGTGCACCACCAATAATTTAACCCACCAGCCGCCACTGGTATGTCTTCTACTATGGCTCTCCTCCCTTCCATTTCCTCTCATTTCATCTACCTCTTTTATTTTACAGGACTCCAGGACTGTATTGGCTAGCAGAGGGCAAATGGCGAAGAGGCTTGCAATTTGAAATTTCTTCTCAGCTCTGTCAGAGGGTGGCTGCTCAAGCCTGCACTATTGGGTTGAGCTTTCCCTGTTCTGCATGAGCTCTTGAGCCAACCTCCAGTGGTTTGACCAGGTCACTTCTCAGTAAATGTTAGGGAAACCTGCACTTCTCTACAGCTTATGTTATTTATTCCAGCAGTTCCTTCGTCTCATCCATTCCTCGCGGGATTGTGTGCATAAAAGATCCAACTGCAGGTTGAGGTGCCAGGTTTCCCATTATCAAATTTACCTCTACCAAATTGTGTTATGATACTTGAAAAATAACTCAAGTGCTTTAATTCTGGTTTTGTTTATTCATAACAGAATTCTTGGAAACTGTGATTATAAATTTCAATAAATTTCTGTCACTTTCAGAATAATATACCCACAACATTACAATAGTAAAATTATTTGTGCTTTCAATTACCTAAAGAAACATTCAAGTATTATATTTCTAAAAATATTATTTTACTTATTGTTTCCTTTGAAGCAAAGTCTAAAATGATCAGGATATTTGTTCTTATACGTTCATTTCCTGTTTTACTGAAATATAATTAATGCAATATTTAGATATACTACATGCTCTGTGTAATAAAATTCTATATTCAGTGTTTTGATTTATTATTTAGTTGTCACCATATTCCACTTTTTAAGTGGAAATAATTATTATTTCGTAAAAAAACTGAGGCCACTTACAGTGAAGCAATACAAATATTACCCAAAAAATATAATAATTATTACAAATTTCACTTATAAGTTTGAAAAATATTAAATTCTTCATGATCAGTTTGCTTTACCCATATGAGCTGTTTTAAAATGCAAGTCACTAAAGCATTCCCCTTAATTTTTAGAACTTGGTATAGATAGGTAAATAACATTTTTGTTATAGTTCCTGTTAAACACATAAATGTTTTAGTTAATTGATGAAAATTAATTATTTCTTCATACTAGCCGTATATAGGCTAAGGTTTTTGATAGTCAACATGAAAAATTCAATGGCATGGCCAGGATTTGAACCACAGAACTCCAGGTTTTCGTTCAGTCGCTCTAATCCATTAAACTACCATGGCCAACTTGCCATCATGACAAATTCTCCATTTGAATCGTACATTTCCCCGGTAGATGATTAGAGGCTCTCGCATTCGAGATACACTATTTGTGGCAACTTACTATTGTAAGTACTTGAGTCCCAGGCTTCATCATTTAACTCTTACTATTTTAGTTAATTGATTGAAATTAATCATTTCTTCATACTAGCCGTATATAGGCTAAGGCTTTTGACGGAAACCAGGAGATCTGTGGTTCAAATCCCGGCTATGGCATTGAATTTTTCATGTTGACTCTAACATAAATGATGTTTTAAAACTTCTAAATTTACAAGATAAAGCTACGAAGTTCAGTTAGAAATTGAAAATAACAGTTACCTTCCTTTTTTGGTCCTAAAGATAATAAAAAATAACAAATTAAACGCTGGCATTTATAGAAAATCAACTCTCATTGTTATTACATAAAAAGTAAGTTTCAACCAATTTTCATATAAATTACTGTTTTTAATAGTTTAATTTATAGGTTAATAAATATACAACTAAATAAGAAGGAATTTAATAGAGAATATAAACACATTAATACTGCTTTAATTAATTAAAGATTTTATACATAGAAAGATTGAAAAATGTAAATGTCAAACAAGGTAAAGGCTATTTCTACCCTTAAAACAATAAAAGATGATTATAATTTTAAAAAATTTACTGATCATTCATATGCAAATAAAAAATTCCAATTTTTTTATAAAGAATTTGGTATAATCTTGGTCCCTAAAAATGAATATAATGTAAAAATTTTACTAAAACCTTCAAAGAAAGATAGCATTTCACATAAAATATATGGCATTTATCAATTTAACTGTTTAGATTGCGACCAGGTTTACATTGGAAGGACCAAATATAATTTGGAAACCAGAGTGGAGGTACATTTTAGAAACATTATACATAAACAGATTGATAAATCAGCTGCGGCAAATCATTTTTGGGCATTTAACCATAAAATAAAACCAGAAATTAAATTATTAAAGCAATTAATTGGATTGATTGATTTAATGGTTTGGGAGAAAATATTTATGTTGAAAAACAGAAATCACTGGATGAGTTTTGATATACTGTCATTTGATTCTGTCAATAAGTTTGTTTTACTCATAATTTCAGAGGTTGGTAATAAATCACAAAATAATCTGTCACCTAGAGGGAGTAACAATTACAGAAATAAACAACATGGTTGAAGATGCAAATGATGTATCTGCAAAACTAGTCCTGAAGAATTTATAATTTTTCAAACAGATTTGTGAAGTTTATCACATTTATTATATTTCATTGAATTTATTATTATTATTATTATTATTATTATTATTATTATTATTATTATTATTATTATTATTATTATTATTAAAGTCGTAGCTTAGTAAAATTTATGTACTTTTCACTAAATAAACATTCTTCTATTCTATGGAATTATACAGGCGGAAGATTAATACATTACATTTGGAGCTTACTTTCCACAAAATTTTTACTTTTTATTCATGTTACATTATGTTCAACTCTTACCACTTTCAACAATCAAACATTCACACTTATGCAGTTCACGTTTATGCAGCTGGTTTGCTAAATGTTATATTAGTGTCTGCCTCAAAAGGTTTGTTGCTTTTCCCTAGCTCCTACAGTGCTAATCTATTGCTGATATCCCTCTGTTTTTCGACTAATCAATTATCTATATTTCGTTGAAGACTTATATATTAAAAGTTATTAACACTTTTATAATTTATAATTGTTCAATTCTTGAGATTATGTTTCACAATCTTGTACATTTTCCAAAATTATTTATTTTCTTTTTCCTTCTTCTCCATCACTTATTTCTACCTACTTTCTTCTTCTCCATTTCCTTCTTCTTCCCTGCTTATTGTTTTTAACAATCCTTTATAATCATAATGGAATTCAATTTATGCCAAATTACACACAGCACACAATGTCTCTTTACAGATAACACTTTTTCTAGCATAGTAATATGTTATTAATTTCCAATTTGGTTTCTGCTTAAAAATATTTGCATGTAAATTTCCTGCTATAAATTTTCCCCTTGGAAATTGATATTATGTATTACATTCCATTTCACTTCTCTCTCTCTCTCTCTCTCTCTCTCTCTCTCTCTCTCTCTCTCTCTCTCTCTCTCTCTCTCTGTTTTGTAACATGAAATATATGTACTTTCTATCTTTTTATACTTAAAAAATAAATTTTGGCAATTTTCTTTCTCTTTGCTAAAGAATGAGCTTCTTTAAAATTAGTGTCCTTACGGTTTGTGTCTGTGTATTGTAATAGTGAGATTTTAGCTTTCTTCATTGTATTATTGGAGTTCTCTCCTTAGTGCAGTGATAACACTGCTGCTTACCAAACAGGAGACCCAGGTTTGATTCCTGGTACTGGCAAAGGGATTTTCTTCTGCTTGGAGACCTCATCTACAGTGCAACCAACTTTGTTAGGTCCCTAAGGGGCCAACTGAGGAACTATTTAATTGAGATGCACTGGCACCTTGTTGCAAAGACCACAAATAATGGCCTGGAGAGACTGGGGACTGACTATGTCACACCCTCCAGTACTGCACCTCACTCATGGTGCCTGTGGTGGGCCAAGGTGGGGAGTGTAGCAGGTGGGAGGTAAGGCTTGGCCCGGAAAGGTATTTATGTGCTGCAGAGTTGGCTAGTTATTGCACTTATTGGTGTTGTTTGATCTTCACTAGAACCTTAATATTTGTTTGTGCTGTATATGATTTAGATTCTGCATCTTTCTTATAGGTCCTGAGTGACTGTACATTGAACCTTCCTATGGGGTTTGTTATTTATTTCATCTACTAATTCAAAAAGTATGTTTTCCAAATTTGTTATTAACTTTCTATGGTCCATCATACAACAATTGCATAATGGAAATTAATTGTTGTTTCACACTAGCCATGAGTAGGACGCACTATGAAAGGGTAGAGCCACACTGTAAAACTCAATGCCATAGCCAGGATCCGAACCACGGATCCTCCATTTTTTTTTCAGTCTGGCTCTACCCTTTCATAGTGCGCCCTACACACGGCTAGTGTGAAAGAACAATTAATTTCCATTAATTGTACCTAATAGTGGTCCGAACTATAAAGCACGGGCCTTAAAGTACTTACAGCATAGTAAGTTGCCATTAAGGTAGTTGTCTCATGTCTTTATGAGAACTCCTAGTGGTTTACCGGGAGAATTTAATGTCATATTGGCACGTTGGCCATGGTGGCTCAGTGGTTTGGGGCGGCTGGGCGGCTGTTGGCACAAGCCAACAGGAAGTGTACTGTTTCCTCTCGTTCGAATTTAAGAAACACCTTGGCTTATTCAAAGTAATTCTTCGATCACAACCCATCATATGTTTACATTTCAGTTCTTTGTAATTAAAAATATATATACACACATACATACATGCCAACTAATAATAATTCATTACAGTAAATTATAATTTATTGGTACTTTATTTGTATTAAGAAAACCATTTGATCCAAAAATATGGGGGTTTTACGGTTCTATTGGACACATTACTTCGTAACTTCCTCATGGATCGCTTTTAGCAAAATTTGAATTTTTGTCTTAGTGCAAATAGTATTTATTAGATGGATTAAGCTGGCGCTCGTCACACACAACTTATAGGGAATGCAATATGACATCGCAGGACTCCGATTGGTTGCTCACCTAGTAATGTTCAAGGACAAACATCCCATTATAGCTTTATGTGTGGCAGAGTTAATAATTCATTTGATGTTTTTCACTCTGCTTTCTATTCATGTTTATACTGTTACACCTATTTGAAGTTCTCAATGTGTCAGAATTATGTGGTTTGAGGTTACAGTCATGGGCCTTTGCATAACCTTGGTTTAGTTCTAAATTGTCATTCCAGTTCTTGTTGGGATTAAGGCATTGCTGGCATTATGTCTGCTGCAGCATTTGTAGCAGATACAAAGTCTTTGTCCTGTTTCTGTTGATCTTTTTTGTGTTTCTGATCTCCAAGTTTGACAATTCCTCCTGGGTCCTCAAAACAGCAAAACCTCAATATGAGTTGTTCACATGGGTATCATTGCCACTTTGAAAGTCCTACAATTTATTTGAGCATTTCTTTCACATCCACTGTCGTTTTGAGATGTAAGTATTGTCGTTTTCCATCCCTAAGTTTGTGACATTGTGCTCCAATAGTGTATTGTTGCACCGTTAGTAGTTTGGCTACCTTAGTGAGATATTTGTGAATCCCCCTTCCTCTCCAGGGATTTTGATTCTCAAAATAGGGTTTTGACCTCGAGTTATTTTACACCATGTTATGTCTGCCCTCATGATTGTTTTTATTTTCATTATTTGGCCTGTTACTATCATGCCTAGGTGGGTACACCTGATTGCTTGTGCATTGCCCTCCCCTTTTACTTTGAGACACAGCAATTCAATCCTTTCTAAAAAATCTATGGGTTTTGCTACAATCAGAGTGTGCATAATATTTTCTGGAATAGTACAAATCATTTCTTAATCACTCATGGGTGCATCAATCATGGTTAATTTGCTATACATATGTAAGAAATATGTAAATTGTACTGCATTTGTCTATGGCTAGTTCAATTCTGACTTGGTTTTAAGCTAATTACTCCTAGTAATACATTAGGAACTAATATCTGAAATGTGCTATAGGTTTCATCACCTGACAGTAGTATCATGTTGCTGGTGCACTCACCTGCCATAGAGTTACATGGGAGCAGGAGGGATGCAACTTTCATGGGGGGTGGGGCGCTAGCTGATGCCAAGATGTCATGAAGTGAACTGCATTGTTATGGCACAAGCACTATTAGAGGCTGTTCCAGAATGTAATTTGAGAACATATGACTACTGGAATGATCTCTGCACCTGACAAGCTATATAAGAACTAATGTGAAGCCTAGTAAGTTAGAGTTTGTGTGTGTTTTAAGTTTCGAGTGTCAGTCAAGCAGTGCAATTCCATGATGAGTCGGCTCAGTGAAGCAGTTCACAAGTCAGTCAGCCAGTTGAGTTGTGTGAGTCAACAGAGCAGTGCAGAGAAGTGCAGTACATTCTAAGCTTCGTGGTGAGGAGTCGGCAAGTGGTATCGTGCAGTTAAGCAGTTCAAGAGTACAGAGTCCAAACTCAGTGGTGAGGCATCGGTAGGAACTGTGAACTGGCAGTAAGCAGTTTACGAGTGTGTGCTGATTGCAACTTTCCTTACAAGGCATGTGCCTCAGTTGTTTGTATTTCCCTTTTACTCCGTGTGAGCGCGTGAAGGTTGCTTTGGTTCCTCTCTCGGACAGCTCTCCGGGCTGACGAGACAAGGCAGTCGGGGCTTTCCTACATAGCGCGTGCATGGTGATTTATAAATGTCTTAGCTCCTGGGTGCAGTTCAAAATCATGTAATAGCAGGTGCTAGAGTGAAGTTATAATGCGTACAAAGTTTAACTTTCAAGGAAGTTTAAGTTAAGTGTTATTGTGCAAGTAAGCTGTCAGTGTGAATAAGAGATTTATTAAAGCTTTTAAATTATCAAAGTAAGTTGTATAATTGTACCTTAGCCTCCGGGTACAGTTCAGTGGTAGCAGAGCGTGGTTATCCTATCGTCAAGTGGAGGCGGTCAAATTGGGCATTGGGTATTATTTTGTATAACCATGTCGAATGACTTTCAGCTTTTGCGCAAAACTGAAATTCTATTTGAGTTGGGGATTCGTGGGCGCGACGACTTGTCGTCAGCAGGTGTTCCTGCCCTGTTAGATGCCCTTCGTAATGCAAAAGACAACGATTTTGTGACATTGCTGGATACACATTTGTTAGTAATTGAATCACCGTCATGTGAGGCCGCGTGATTGGAATTTGACGAATTGTTTTCTGATTCGAGTGCGGTTTTGGGATTTTCCAAGGCCCAGGTGAGGCGTTTGACTGCCAGGATTTTGCATTATGTGCAACGGATTGAATACTTCCAGGAATATTGCCCTAAGGTTAAATTCAGAGTTGGGTTGGCCGAGCTGAGGGTGCAGTTTATGAGATATTTAGAAATGCTTGCACCCCAAGGTGAACGGGCCGCATCGGGTGTGGTCACACAACCTGGAACGGCTCAGGTCTTAGCTTTTAAGCCGTTAAAATTACTTCATCCATTACAACAGTTGGTCAAATCATACCAAAGCTTTAGGGTTTGTGATGTTTCTACTGCTCTTGAATTTAAGTTCCTAGCAAGAGCCACGGATTGTGCTGAGATATGCCAGGTTCCCGATCTACAACTGCTTGATGTGGTTATGTCAAAAAGGGGAGATGCTGTGCGCGGTATAATTGGGCATGTTAAGAGTGTAGACCCAGTGACGGAGTTGCATGACAGAGTGTTGGAATGTTTCATACCTCGTCGGGTGTTACATGCATTAACTCAAGATGTTTTGAAACCCCAGGAGTTGGGGGAGTCCTTTTCCGAATATATGAGCAGGGTTAAGCTATATGCGCGTGTGTTGTGATTGCCGGATAGTGAGGGGCAGATCTGTGATATTATGATTACGGGGTTAAAGCCAGCAGTATGGTCTGTTTTGTTGTTTAGACCTCGTCCCACTACGTTTAAAGACATGGAGGGGCTTTTACCGAATTAGGCAGAGTATGTAAATCCGCCTTTCGGAATTTGCGGAAGTCACATGCCCAAGTAAAGGAACGGTATGATGTTGATAAACGGCCTTCACCATATACGGTTGGCCAGAAAGTACTTTGTAAGCTGTATACTCAGTCTTCTAAACGTAATGCTTATGCTGCGAAGTTGGCGCCTAGGTATACAGGGCCGTACGAGATAATGAGTATTTTTAAAAATGTTTCTGTGCATTTAAGAGACCTAGTCATGAAAGGAGAGCTCACATCTCTCAATTGAAAACCTTTCTGTAGCGTGGTATGTTGTCTGTGTCGGTTTGGGTTCCTTTGTTTGTGTCCCATTTTGTGTTGTGATATTCTGTTATTGTTTTGGGTGGGGGTGTTTGTTTTGTTTGGAGTGGAAGTGTGCCTCGTGTTTGCCGGGCAGTATACTTCTACGGCACTCCGGCATTTACTTCTACCTGTGGCGCGTGTGTTTTGGTGATGTCCACGCATAAGCGAAGGTCTAGACTTTGCTCCTGTGTCTGCTGTGTGAATGCGGTGTATGTAGTTGAGTATGGTGTGTTTGAAGTATGTGTGGGGTGTTTGTTGTGTGCTTGCAATGTGTTTAGTAATTATGTGTGTTCTGTGTTGTCTGGACAGTAGGGAGTTAAATTTATGCGCATTTATTGTTACAAGGCCTTGTTTGTACTTTCTTCTTGTTTATCTGGTTTATACTATTTAACTTTATATTATTAACTTGTTGATGCTTAACTTGTTACAAATTGTTTTGGATGAAATTTATAGTTAATGTTTATATATGGGTTTTAATTGTTTAAGATTGTTATGGTTGTTAAATAATTTATTATTGTTATGGTTGCTAAATAGTTTATATTGTTATGAACGTTAAATGGTTTTAATACTGTTATCATGGTTAAATAATGTAATTTATTACTCTGGCTGGTTATAGACCAACTTAAGTTGTTGGGTTTTGTGACTCCTTTGACCACTTAGTGTGATTCCACGGTATTGTGGAATGTTTAAATTTTCATACATTTGGATTCGCACCTGGGTGTTATTGTAAGACCAGTCTACTTCAAGCCCGTGTTTTGTTTCCCTTTCTGTTGGGTTTGCTTTGTATTACAGCCTCGGCACCCTCCTTCATTAACCGGTCCATAAAGCACCTGACCTCTGCACTTGGCCTGTGAGTTGTTTAGCCTGGCTGTTTCCTCTTCGGAGAGCACTTGTCCACCGCAGTTGGGGACGTGAAGACGTCTAGCCTGGACGTTCCATCTTCTGGCAGATCTCTGTGGGTCAGGGAAACAACCCTGCAATACTACTGGTTTGGTTTGCTGCCCACATTTCCGGGCCCTGGACGTCCTGAATAGCAGTCTTGGACGTGTTAGGCGTTCCTACGCCCAAAACCAGTATTGTGAACCTCTCTGGAGCAACGTGGGACCCGCCCGCTCAGGATCCTGAACATCATCCATCCCGTCCCTTGAACATGAGTTGTCCTCTGTAGTGTCAGTGGCCTTAGTGGTGGCCGTGGTGACAGTGTTTGGTGCCAGTGCTATCGCAGTGACCTGTACAATAATCTGGTGGTATAAGGTGTGTCCTTTACCTCAATGAGACTCCATTTTCTGAATCCTTGTCTCTTTCCTGGATGCCGAGCGCGTGTTGTCAGATAGGGGGGGGGGGGGAGATTGTGCTGATTGCACCTTTCCTTACGAGGCGTGTGCCTCAGTTGTTTGTGTTTCCCTTTTTCTCTGTGTGAGCGCGTGAAGGTTGCTTTGGTTCCTCTCTCGGACAGCTCTCCGGGCTGACGAGACAAGGCAGTCGGGGCTTTTCTTTCATAGCGCGCGCGCGGTGATTTATAACTGTCTTAGCTCCCGGGTGCAGTTCAAAATCATGTAATAGCAGGTGTTAGAGTGAAGTTATAATGTGTACAAAGTTTAACTTTCGAGGAAGTTTAAGTTAAGTGTTATTGTGCAAGTAAGCTGTCAGTGTGAATAAGAGATTTATTAAAGCTTTTAAATTATCAAAGTAAGTTGTATAATTGTACCTTAGCCTCTGGGTACAGTTCAAGTGAATATTGGAGTAGTTGCGTTCAGAGTTGGCAGGCAGTTCTATGTAACATGTAAATATTGTGTAAGACTTGAAGAAACATTAAAAAGATGTGCTGAAGCTTTGTATTTGTGTAGAAGAGTAAGTTATTGTAAGTTAGCATTGCACTAACAATTTTAGTGACAAATAAAGAAGTTTAAGAGTGTCATCTTGTGTCTTGTTTTTGTCACAGTATAATACGTAACCATTTCGTGGTCCATTTACTAATGGTTTTTTGGATTACATATATACCAACTTTGTATGATTTTTTTATTTTAAAATATTCTTCAATCTTTCTAAGGAACCATTTGGCATTATCTCTCGTTCATCAAAAGTTGAAACCACAATTTGACATTAAGTGCTTGAAGTAGACCGCTTTGCTAGGTGAAAATTGTGTATGTGTAATATGAATTACATTGATATTTTCAGGATATGTGTCTGTGATGACCTGTAAGTGCTATACATTTCCTGCACATTATTTAGTACAACATCAATGTCATTCAAAGTATAAACTTGAAAGAAGCGTAGGGACAGTGAAGCACAAACTAGTACAAAATTGAATCGAGAATATATTGACACATTGCTTCACTCACACTGTTTATTCACAGGACATGTTTCAAGAGCTCTTGCTCCTATCCTCAGCTGATACTCGACTAGTGCAAGTTGTAGTGGTTTCTTCTTTCTCTGTATTGTCAATAGATGGCGTGATGTACTTGTCAAAGATGTCCGGTGGTGGAGTTTCAAAATTCATGACTCTATGACGATTTTTGTTAATGAAGATTTTTTCCCATACGGAAAGGTCTATGGGGTGATTAACGTATTTTATTAGAGATGTTTCCAAATTGATGTCATGTCTAGTATTCAAAAAATGAAAAGCCACTGCTGATTTTTCTGTTTCACCATTTTTAATGTTTCTCATATGTTCTTTAGTTCTGATGTTAATATTTCTTTTTGTTTTTCCTATATAAATTTTAGGGCAAGTTTCACATTTGATCTCATAGATTCCTGGTTTTTCTTTGGTAGTGATTGAATTTTTGGGAGGGCCTTTTAACAAATTTCTGATATTAAACCTGTTTTGAGGTGCAAGAGTTATGTTGTGTTTTGAGAAGATTTTTTGGAATTTGTTATAGGCTGATGGGTGGAAGGTGAATTTTTTAAGAAGTTTTTTCTCTTTTTCTCCTGTAGGTTCTAGGGTGGTGGTTTCTTTTATTTTCTTAGCTTTGTTGAGTCTGTTAACAGTTTTGTCTATTAAATTTGGGTTGAAACCGTTGGATATAGCTACTTTTTTTATGTGTAGGTATTCTTCTTGATAATCTTCTCTGTTTAGTGGAAAGTTGATCATCCGAAAGATTAAACTGTTGAAAATGGCATGTTGGTGTTGTTTTGGGTTGAAACTGTTGTTCTTAATGTAATTATCTGTGTGTGTCGGTTTCCTGTAGATACCAAAAGTGAGTTTGTTGTTCATTTTTTTGATCTTGATGTCCAAAAAGGGGAGCACACCCTAGCTATGGGCAACCCATTGTCTCCCTTCTTGGCAGATTTATTCATGAGTGCTTTTGAAACACATATCACAAAAGCATTTCCAAATTATTTCAAAGTGTGGTATCGCTATGTTGACGACATTTTTGCAATAGTACCTAAAAAACTCATACAAGATGGTCTTAAACTTTTGAATATACAAAATCCAGCTATAAAATTTACATTGGAAACAGAAGAGGATGGTGTGCTCCCCTTTTTGGACATCAAGATCAAAAAAATGAACAACAAACTCACTTTTGGTATCTACAGGAAACCGACACACACAGACAGATAATTACATTAAGAACAACAGTTTCAACCCAAAACAACACCAACATGCCATTTTCAACAGTTTAATCTTTCGGATGATCAACTTTCCACTAAACAGAGAAGATTATCAAGAAGAATACCTACACATAAAAAAAGTAGCTATATCCAACGGTTTCAACCCAAATTTAATAGACAAAACTGTTAACAGACTCAACAAAGCTAAGAAAATAAAAGAAACCACCACCCTAGAACCTACAGGAGAAAAAGAGAAAAAACTTTTTAAAAAATTCACCTTCCACCCATCAGCCTATAACAAATTCCAAAAAATCTTCTCAAAACACAACATAACTCTTGCACCTCAAAACAGGTTTAATATCAGAAATTTGTTAAAAGGCCCTCCCAAAAATTCAATCACTACCAAAGAAAAACCAGGAATCTATGAGATCAAATGTGAAACTTGCCCTAAAATTTATATAGGAAAAACAAAAAGAAATATTAACATCAGAACTAAAGAACATATGAGAAACATTAAAAATGGTGAAACAGAAAAATCAGCAGTGGCTTTTCATTTTTTGAATACTAGACATGACATCAATTTGGAAACATCTCTAATAAAATACGTTAATCACCCCATAGACCTTTCCGTATGGGAAAAAATCTTCATTAACAAAAATCGTCAGAGTCATGAATTTTGAAACTCCACCACCGGACATCTTTGACAAGTACATCACGCCATCTATTGACAATACGGAGAAAGAAGAAACCACTACAACTTGCACTAGTCGAGTATCAGCTGAGGATAGGAGCAAGAGCTCTTGAAACATGTCCTGTGAATAAACAGTGTGAGTGAAGCAATGTGTCAATATATTCTCGATTCAATTTTGTACCATCAATGTCATTGTTCACAGTGTTATGCGCATTCTTAAGTATGTGACAAACATAAAATGTGTCCACAACATCTTTTAATTTGATTTCTCGTTAGACTGATTGACATTTTTGGCGATTTCTTTTAATTGTTTACCAATTTCTTCCCCAATTTGGTTTATCTGTTACTTTAGAAACCAAGTTTTGTTATGCACATATTTTTCAACTTAATTAGTTTCATTCTGAAATACATCTTTTAATTCACTTACTGTTTCAAATCGATCTGCTAAATCTGATTATTTCTATTTTATAATTTACATCAACTGCTAACTGGCTTTGTTTGTTATTGATATCAGTAGCAAGCTGATTTTGTCTCATTGATATTTAGCACACACATTAAAGAGAAAAGACGAAAAAAAGTGTTAGGAAAGAGGAAAAAATAAATACAGGTATTCACAGCATGTGTGAACAAAAAGCAGAAATGCAGATTACATGGGGTAGAAAGAATTTACAGCATGGTGGTAGGAGCAAGGATATTTATAGGAAAAAGGCTCGGAAGTTTTTCAAAATTACCCAGGGATTATCAAATGGTTTACCAAATGGTCTGATACTAGCAGAACTAAAAAGAGTGGTAGAAAAAGCTAAAATTGTAGAAAGAGTGGTACAATATACTGGTTCAGAATTAATCTATTAAAGGAAAATGATGTACTAAAACAACACATGATTATACAGGAGAAAATGGTGGAAAAACAAATAGAGAATATTGGAATAAATAGGAATGGGTGGAATGATGGGGAGGAAGAAACAATAAAAGTAATACTTTCAGAAAAGAAATTAAAACAAGAGTTGAGGATACTGAAAGGTAAGAAATTTTAAGCAGTTTTAATGAAAAAGGGTCATTAAGAGATTACAAGTGTTTGAAAATGGGATGGGGAAAGAAAAAGATACATCGAGGTATGTCACACAGAGGCTAGAATGGCGTAGGCATGGGCAAGGACAGGTGTAATGAATTTAAGTGGCCTAAAAGGAGGAAAACAAGATGCACTAAATGTGTTTAACTATGTTATAATTGGCATTACATCCTGAAATGCAATGATACTGAAAAAGGGAAAGAGAATTTAATACTAGAGAAATGGAAAGATTTTCCAATAAAGCTAAGTTTAGAAGATTTTAAACTCAAGATCAGATGAATGTATGGAAAAAGCAAGAAAATATTTAGGAAAAACAAGCTTTTAATGCTTAAAAGAAAGATGAAAAGTGGAGAAAATAAGAAAAAAAAGTAATAAAAAAAGTAGAAGAAATAATATACTTTACCATTATATGTTCGAAAGAAAGTTAAATATAAGGGAAAGAAGTAGAAATATGCAACTACAAGAGGGACTAATAAATTATGTAAATTTTATGTCAAGTTTAAAGAAGATAATAAATCATTCTTTCACTTATTGTAGCTATATCTCTCTGATCACTGACCAATCTGTTTTGCATTTCAGTGATTTCCATAGCTTATTTACCTTGCACTTCCGTAATATCCTTAGACAATTTCTCAGTTATTTTGTCCTGCTTTTCTGTTATTTCCAGTTTCATCCAAGTCCACAAAGTAATTATGCTTAGATGTTTCGGGCTAACATTAACCTGTTCAGTTCTACCCTGGTTATCTGTGTTCAATGAGAGATCCATTTGCTGCTCTACTTCCCAACTCATTTTCTTTGGTTTACTTTGCACTATTCTACCACTTCTCAGTTACATGGAATACTTGAAGTTTATCTACGAGTTTTATACAAAATATACATATTGTTAATTACAACTGTTTAAATTTTTTTTTTAATTTATGTCCTCCAAGTAAAGTCATATCAGACGATGAATGGGATGGGTGAAATGATGCCCAAATGAGCCCAGGGTCCATAGAGCTTAGATTAACCCAACATTCCTCTTTCAGGACAAGGGAAAACCCCGGAAAAAACCTTATCCAGGTAACTCATCCTGACCGAGATTCGAAATCAGGACCTCTTGAACGTGAGGCAGACATGCTATATCATCTATGCTACCAAGGCGGGCACTTAAAAGGTTTTATCTTCGTACTTATGAACTTCTAGATGTTATGGATATCGTCTTTTATTGTGATTTCTGGAACATGCTGTAGATTCCTCAATACAGTTTTAACCTTACGGTTTCAGATAGTCTTGACATCCCGAAAATTCTTGAATTTCTAGATGTTCTAAGAATTTTTTATTTTTATTTTAAGTTTCATTATTTATTGTTACTTAATTTGTTTGTTTTTCCAAATTCTATTCATTGCATGCCACCTTGTATGCCATTTGTACAATAGAATTACAGTCTATCGAGATTTAACTGTATTGGAACACCACAGTGAAGCGAAAAATTCTTAATTTTTAGATGAGTCGTATTTATTACACATCTGCTTCACTTTCGTACCTATTTTGAGGACATGTTTCGCATATCATAATAAATACATGTAATAAATACGACTCATCTAAAAATTAAGAATTTTTCGCTTCACTGTGGTGTTCCAATACAGTTAAATCTCGATATATTGAAGTGACGTCAAGTCAAGAGGAACACGCGAAAGTTAGATCCAGCCAGCCGAAGATGCAAACGATAATTTGCAAAATATGTCCTCAAAATAGGTACGAAAGTGAAGCAGATGTGTAATAAATACGACTCATCTAAAAATTAAGAATTAAGTGTTTTAGTTTGGTCCAACTTTTTGGGCCACATAGGTAATAGTCATCGTATATATGATATTTTTATTTTGTTGTCTCACTGGCTAGCTTTAGAATACTGTGGCACCAAATTTGACTATCAAGGTTATGTGTTATGCTACTTGAATAATAGTTCAAATTAAAGTTTCAACTCTGGTTTTAGTTTTCTTATAAAACAATTCTTCAAAACTGTTATTATAAATTTTAGTAAATTTCTGTCACTTGCAAAATAATATATCCATGATTTTACAACAGTAAACTTCTCTCAGAAACTATTTGTAGCTGCTTTATTAACACTCATCACTTACTTGTTTATATTTATGAGAGACTAGTTTCAAAGACATTCGCCTCCATTTTCAATCCTTTTCTAACTGGAGGCGAATGCCTTTGAAACTAGTCTCTCATAAATATAAACAAGTAAGTGACGAGTGTTAATAAACCAACTACAAATACTTTCTGAGATTAATTTGACGTCACTGTTACTAAATTCCTCCAAACACATATAACAGTAAACTTATTTGTCTTTTCAATTATCTAAATAAACATTTTCAAGTGTATCGAAATTTAACTGTATTGGAACACCACAGTGAAGCAAAATAATTATTAAATTATAGATGAGTCATATTTATTACACATCAGCTTCACTTACGTACTTATATTGAGGACATGTTTCGTGAACTATTGTTCACCTCATCGGCTCTAATGCGACTAAAGCTTGATCCAGTGGTGTGGGTAGTTCTGGAGTTGCTGCTGCCATCTGTTGATTTTATGATGAATTTAAATGTGGGGTTGTCTTCTGGCGGGATTTCGAAGTTCATTAGTTGGTTTTTATGTTTTTCTATGTATATTCTCTCCCATATGACGAGTTCACTATGTTTTTGTACATATTTTAGTAATTTGGTGCTATCTTCAATTTCATGATTTTCAGACCAGAAATGAGGTGCTATTGCAGACTTATCAATATTTTTGTATCTTAAGTGCCTAAAATGTTCTTTCTTTCTAGTGCCTATGTTTTTTTTGTCCTCCCTATGTAAATTTTTTCAGTCTTTACTCTTAATCTTGTAAATGCCTGACTTTTCTTCTGGTTTTATCTTATAAGTATTATTACTGTTATGTAGGTTTTTAATGTTGCAATTGTTTTTTGGTGCCAATGTTATACTGTATTTCTTGAATATTTTTTGGAACTTTTTTGTGGCCCAGGGGTGGTAAGTAAATTTAGCAAACCTAATTTCTTATTTCATTGGTGAAAGAGCTGTGATCTTACACAAATATAAATATTTGTGTAACATTTATTGCTTTGCCGTAGCTAGCTTCATTTTCTACGTAATGAGCTGTGATCTGTTTTAATCTTTTTTGAAGTTTGAATGATTTTATTTTTTTATCTACAAGGCTTTTTCCATATCCATTTTTAATTGCAGTTTTTAAGATTTGATGATATTCTTTTTGATATTCTTGCTGGCTGAGGGGTAGATTTACTAATCTGTGTGTGAGTCTGTTGATGGTGGCATGTTTGTGTGGAATTGGGTTGAAACTATTTGCTTTGATGTAATTATCTGTGTGTGTTGCTTTTCTATGAATGCCAAATTCCAGTTTTTCATTGTCTTTTGTGATTTTAAGGTCCAAAAAAGGTAGAGTACAGTCCTCTTCAGTTTCTACTGTGAATTGTATGCTGGGTTCTTGAAGGTTGAGTAGTTTCAAACCACCATCTATTTGTAGAGTACTATTGCAAAGATGTCGTCTACATATCTGTACCATGTTTTAAAAATATGAGGGAAGGCTTTAGTTATATGTGTTTCGAAAAAGCTCACATATAAATGGGCCAAAAATGGTGATAGCGGGCTTCCCATAGCCAGTCCAGAAATTTTTTTGTAATACTTTCCATCGAAAACAAAATAATTTTGGTGTATACAACATTACATGTATTAAATACTTAAGAATTATTTAAGAAATAGAAATTAATGTTCTTTCACACTAGCCATGCGTAGGATGCACTATGAAAGGGTAGAGCCCAACTGAAAAATTTAAAAAATACAAAAAATTTAAGAAATACAATATAACATTGGCACCAAAAAACAATTACAACATTAAAAACCTACTTAACAGTAATAATACTTATAAGATAAAACCAGAAGAAAAGTCAGGCATTTACAAGATTAAGTGTAAAGACTGTGAAAAAATTTACATAGGGAGGACAAAAAAAAAAAACATAGGCACTAGAAAGAAAGAACATTTTAGGCACTTAAGATACAAAAATATTGATAAGTCCGCAATAGCAGCTTATTTCTGGTCTGAAAATCATGAAACTGAAGATAGCACCAAATTGCTAAAATATGCGCTAAAAACATAGTGAACTCGTCATATGGGAGAAAATATACATAGAAAAAAATAAAAACCAACTAATGAACTTTGAAATCCAGCCAGAAGACAACCCACATTTAAATTCATCACAAAATCAACAGATGGTAGCAGCAACTCCAGCACTACCCACACCACTGGATCAAGCTTTAGTCGCATTAGAGCCGATGAGGTGAACAATAGTTCACGAAACATGTTCTCAATATAGGTACATAAGTGAAGTTGATGTGTAATAAATACGACTCATCTATAATATAATAATTTTCAAGTGTGATTATACTCCTTATGATATTCCTGTGTGATATTCCTTTACTTTTCTCATTCACTTTTCTTTCGCTTTCCAAAACAAGTTCCCCATAATTCTATTTCTACTTTCATTTTCCCCCATAACCACTCTTATAGCTATCATCTCGCTTCGCATATTTTTGCATTTCTTCTCTCACACTTACTGTCTCCATACTACTAGTTCTGCACACTCTGTCAAAATCTGAACTGTACTTTCTGTTTCACCACATAATTCACATATTCCTATTCTACTGCCTCTGAGCCCTCCTAATTATACTGAGCCTCAGAATAAGTCTCCTGTACAATCACAATTAATATGTAATAATAAAGTAATTAAATATGTAAATACAACTAAATTTCTTGGTCTTTGGATACAGAGTAACCGAAAGTGGGAGACACATGTCGATCATCTAATTAAAAAACTGAGTACAATTTATTAATTTTTCGCTTCACTGTGGTGTTCCAATACAGTTAAATCTCGATATATTGAAGTGACGTCAAGTCAAGAGGAACACGCGAGTTAGATCCAGCCAATTTTAAAAACCGGACAACATGGAGGTAAGAATGTTCAGTCGCATAAGAGCCGTAGATGCAAACGATGATTTGCGAAACATGTCCTCAAAATAGGTACGAAAGTGAAGCAGATGTGTAATAAATACGACTCATCTAAAAATTAATAATTTTTCGCTTCACTGTGGTGTTCCAATACAGTTAAATCTCTATATATGAGTACAATTTGTTATAAATTCAGACAACTGGTACACATAGTTAACATAAAAACTCTCAGAAGCGTGTATTTTGCGTGTGCTCACTCCATTTTAAAATATGGCATAACATTATGGGGTAACTCACCACATTGTAAATCATTATTCATAATGCAAAAATGGATTCTAAGAATACTTGGAGGAGTTAAATCAACATCTACGTACAGACCATTATTTAAAAAATTTAAAATCTTACCTCTCACATGTATTTTCATTTTTGAAACTTTAAAATTTACAAAGACAAATTTAATGAAAGGAAACGGTCACTGTACCTTTAATGACAAAGTTCATAACCATAATACTAGACAGAGAATGGATATTCATGTGAATAGAAGTAACACCAGAGCTCATCAAAAAAGTGTAAAAAACCTAGTAATCACTTTTTTTAATAAATTGCCTATAGCCAATAAAACCACTTGCAATTTTTCAGCATTTAAAAAGTCAGTTTTGGCATACTTGCTAGACCACTGATTTTATTCTGTTAGTGAATTTATGGAAAGTTTATAATATTGTTACATTTCTGAATTAACTGTGTATATTATAAAATTCTTGAGATATCTTTATAAAACATTATTTTGTACAAACACTGACTTGTCCTTATTGGATGTGACTTGTTAATTTACAAGTATAGTTAGTTGCACTGTAAATTCACAATTTGACTTGTCATATATCATAGTACTCATGCACAATGTATAATTTACAAGATAAATAAATTCTGTCTGTGTATCTGTCTTTCCCTGCCTGCCTACCTACCTACCAATCAATCATTCCTTTAAGCAATAAAATTTTTCTTCAATTATTGTTCTGCCTTTGTATAATCCTGTTCTATAAAAGTTTTCATTCCTTTTAATGTTTTTGCATTTCGTATCACTTCCATTTCTTCAAGGTAGTGAATTTTACCAAAATCTTTTTATTCTATCTTTTACTCCTATTCTAAGTGCTTCTTCAATTTCCCATAGACTTCCATTCCAAAATTGTTTTCCATAATTTCGTAAACTATATCTTCAGAGCTTATCCTGTCTTCATTCACTCTGAAAATTAGGCAGTTTCTTTTCCTGTGTACCGAATCACATCCATTTGATACTATTTCAATTTTCCTTCTGCATTCTCCTATTTGCTGTTCAAGTTCGTCTCTCTGGTTTCTCATCGCTTCCTTCGACTGTGCTGTTTTTTTGTCCATCCTCTTCCCCAGGCTGTCCTGCATTTCTTTCAGTAGCAACTCGATTTGTTGCAATTCCAGGAGTCCTGGATTTTCTTCTATCCCACCCATTATAAGCAGTATGTCAAGTGGAAGTAATTATTATTTAAATCATGGCTTAGAAAAATTTAGGTACTTCTCATGAAATGCAAACTTGTCTATTCTACATAACATTGGTGGAGAACTAATATATTGCATTCAGAGCTTATTTCTCAGAAATATTTTACTTTTTATTCACATTATTTTATCTTCAACTCTACCATTTTCAAAAATCAAACACTCTCAACTTTAACTCTTTATCATCTTGCTACTTCTGCATTACTTTACGTGGCCAGTTCATTCAACATTACACTGGTATCTGTCTCAAAAAGCCTGCTGCTTTCCCCTACCTACTACAATGCTTATTCATTGTTGACTTCCCTGTTTCTCAATCAATCATTTATCTATACTGTCTAAGTTTTCATGAAGAGTGTTCAAAAAAATTTGTAGTCAGATCAAATTTGTTTGAAATCAATGTAGAACTTAAGTTTAAAGATAATCTGGCTAAGTTTTTCAAGCTTAGTTAATATTCCAAGTCTCTAAAGGGACAATGACACTTGAGCTTTTAGGTGAGTGATAAACATTTGATTTTACAATTACATAACATAAATATTCTATGGGCAACTGTGAATCATTTTGGTCACACATTTTTCATGGTCTGCCATATTTAAAAGCTCAATATGTGTAAATCACTTGTGAGCTTTCTGTACACCTTACTGGACCCATGCACTTCCTCTTTTTGTATGTATTTCTTCTCAGTTTTACATTTTTGCAAATGAATTTGCTTCATACACTTCAATTTTACTTTGATTTGTATGTAAATTCACATAATTTTAAGTAAGCTATCTGGAGATTCATATATGCGTTTTATAATTGCTTCTTTTATTGGTTCACAAAACATTAATTTTAGATGAAAAAGAAAAAAAATTTACATCAACAACTTCATTACAACAAAAATTGATTTTTCTAGAAATAACAACACAACAATCAAATACTTACATTTGAGGCGCTTAGAACCATAAGGGCCTAAATCACAACATCGTCGATTTTGATATTTTATCATGTATGCATGCTCCTGACATTTTCCAACCTTGTGGAAGGTTGTGAAAGCTGTGCTTTAGGCCCTCGTTTATCTAATGAAACATTCATAAGAAGCTGTCTCGCCAGTTTTCCTGATATTCAGTTACATAAGGGCCCAAAGCATATAGTATCATTTTGTTGCTTTGCACTTTTCTATTTTTATCTAGTGTTGCCAACATAATTTACTCTTTACATCACGTTTGCAAGTATTACTTTGTAATGGGAATTTCTTGCATAGAAATTTTGATTTTAAAATCTATTTTTCTCAAAACTATGTTCTTGTGCTTTGGGCTCTTATTTATTTTTTTATTTTTATTCACAGTGGAAACACTGTAATTGTGCCAATTTTCAAATGATACCTTTAAAAAAGAGTTAAGATTCAGTCCCATTGTCTATTAACCCTCTTAGAAGTAAGTGATACAGTGGTTGACAGGCATTTCAAATACCAGAGCCAGGATGAAAAGCTTTGGAAGTATGGCACACCTCAGTGCTCTAGCTGAATATGTTTTTTTTTTTTTTAATTTACGTCCTCCAACATTGTCATATCGGACGGTGAGTGAAATGGTTGAAATGATGCTCAAATGAACCCAGGGTCCATAGAGCTTAGAGTTAACCGACATACGTCTTTAAAGATAAGGCAAAACCCCAGAAAAACCTTATCCAGGTAACTCACCCTGACCAAGATTCGAACTCGGGACCTCTTGAATGTGAGGCAGACATGCTACCAGAGCTGAATATGTTGGCTTGCAAAAAATTATACTGTAAAGATATTTTTTTAACATTCTGCTGTGATGGAATGCAAACCTTTGGGATGTCCAGCTTAAAGGCAGACTTATGACAGTATTTCTGGCTTTCATAACGCTAAACAACCTCTCAGTCTGTTTTTGTGTGTGCATTTCATGTGAAAAATTGCAAGTGGTTCAAGATCTTGCAGCAGGCATAGATAAGGTGTTAGAATATTTTGATCGGTATGAGGGATGAGCTTTTATCAGATAGGGACAGTGATATAGACTTCTGTGACATTATCACGGGTATGCCCCCAACAGTTCTTTGACATAAGGATATTCAAATTCTGAATATGTGGTTGGTGAAAAGACCACAATTGTTTGCCAAATAAATCACCACAAACCATTTTCATACTCTTTGGTTGGGGAATATGTTTTATAGAGATATGTAGATTTCAACAGTTTAGTCTTCCATTTAACTGACAACAGCATGCTTTCATCTCCTAGCTTTCCTATTTATGATCCTTGTGTTAGATTCCAATAAATTATAGAGGAGCTTCTTCTTCTTCTTCTTCTTCTTCTTCTTCTTCTTCTTCTTCTTCTTCTTCTTCTTCTTCTTCTTCTTCTTCTTCTTCTTCTTCTTCTTCTTCTTCTTCTTCTTCTTCTTCTTCTTCTTCTTCTTCTTCTTCACCTTTGCCTTTCAGCATTGGGCCTTTTAACCATTTCTTATACTGTTCTCTATCCTGTACCTTCCTGTTCAACTCATTCATTTCCATCCTTCTGTTTTTTGCATTTCTCCAATATATTGTTCCCATTCCTTTCTCAGTCTTCCCCATCTACTCCTTTCCTTCTGATCTTGCTTCATGTACTTGTTTTGTATTTCACTGTTCCTCCATTCTAATTAGATGTCCATACAATTTTAAATTTCTTTAGATAGAGATCTAATCCACTAATGGGTCTATTTTTAGGTTTTCCCTGATAATTTTATGACTCTGTCTTTCCATGTTCTCCCTCCACTTTCCACAAATATTTCATTTCTAAGGATGTAATTCTGCTTTTATGTTTGTATAGCGTTACCCATGTTTCTGATCCATACAATAAAGGGAGTAAATATACTGTTTCATTTGTTTTAATTTTCACATTTCTTTATATTTCTGTCTTTCCAATTATTGTGTTGCAGAGCTCATAATTGACATTATTTGCCCTATTCACTCTGTTGTTTATTTCATCATCTATTATGTTGCCAGAAGATATTATTGTGCCTAGATATTTTATGGTAATCTACTTGTTCTAATTTTTCGTGTTTCCATTCTATATTTATATCTTTATTTTTCCCAATCTTCATTACTTTACTTTTATTTGTATTAATTTTCATTCCTCTTTCTTCTAAAGTACATGCCCATTCTGTTACCCCTTGTTGTAAATCTTGAACATTACTACTAATTAGTAGTATACTCTGTCAGCGTAAATCAGTGATTGTAAATATACTGGTCTTAAATTCCAGTTACCCACTTTGAATTTTTTAGTTGTCCTCTTACTGTGCTTGATTATTTGGTCCATAAATACTATGAATAGTAATGGACTAAGACTGTCTCCTTGTTTCATTCCTTTATCCATTATAAAATTTTGAGTTGTTTTCCCATTTAATTGTATTCTTTTCTTACTTCTTTAGCTTTATGTCTTGCTTCAACATATTTATTCCAATCTTCTCTTTGCTTTGTACTTATTCCATGCTTCTTTCTTCTCTTTTACCTTTCCTTTAATGTTTCATTCAACCATTTTCTTCTTTATATGGTGTTCCTTCTACTTCCCCCCCCCCCACAAACTTCTTAAGCTGCTTCAATTATCTTTGTAAATTCCTTCCATACTGTTTCTATATTTTGTACATTTATTGCCTGTCCTGCTTGTAATAACTATCCTTTATTAAAGTCATATACTGTTAGATAGAGTCAACATGACAAATTTACTCGGGTACTTACGATAGTAAGTCACCACAAATGGTGTATCTCGAATGCGAGAGCCCCTAATGGTTTACTGGGGAAATATACACATCAAATGGAGGATTTAGTGTCATGACGTCGAGGTTTGGGTCCCAGCCATGACGTTGAATTTTTCATGTTGACTATCAAAAACCTTAGCCTATATACAGTTAGTGTGAAGAAATGATTAATTTCCATCAATTAACTAAAAAGATGTCATACTGTTCTTTCTTGCCTTAATTTTTTTAATTCTTCAATTGTAACGTTATGGACGTTACCTGGCCCAACAATATATCTCAAAGAGGGCAGCCCAAAGATATTTGGTACCCTTAAGTTGCCAAAACCCTGTACAGCTTGGCCCCACCCACCTCAGGCTACTATATAAGGCCTGCTCTCTCGAGCCAAGAGAAGAGTTCGCCCAGTACAGGCAGGCAGTCACGACAAGAGTTCACCCAGTACAGGCAGGTAGTCATGACGAGAGTTCGCCCAGTAGTCACAGCTGGGAGTCAATCACAAAGTGATTAGGGTATGAGAGTCTACGACGCAAAGCCATACTAGAGTGGGAGTTACGTCAGAAGTAACATTGCAGGAAGATTCCAGATATCGGAAGGGCCTACTGCTTCATCTGTGTTAATCACGAGCAGGGTATTCAATTCTGACATTTATTTGAGTTTTATTGAATAAATAAATAAATAAATAATATTTTATTGTCATTAAGCTTATTACAGCAATACACAAAGTCAAAAATAGAATACAAATTAATACAGTTATAATACAGTGAAGATAAAAAATCAATAAAATACTTACATTAGATATACAAATATAAAGACTTAAAATGAGGAAATAAGAATACTTGATGTCATAAGCCAAAGTTTAACTACACCTGTTAAAGTATTCCTGTATTGAATAATAAGGTTTGGAAACTAACCATTCATGTAATTTGCATTTAAATGTATTACCTGATAATTCAGTTAATTCTAAAGGTAATTGATTATATAGTTTAATGCCCAATACTTCAAAGCTGTTAGAGGTTTTAGTTAATCTATGATATTGGTATATGGAGTTTATAATTAAACCTAGTATTATATTTATGAATATCCTGCCTGAATAGCTGGTGGGTTAAGTTACTTTTTACATAGATGAGAGTATTATAAATATATACATTTATCACAGTCATAATTCTTAATTTTATAAATTTTTTTTTTTGTAATATTAGGATAGTAGAAACATGACTGCTGCTTCCCCAGAGTAAAATGCCATATGAGATTATACTGTGGAAGAATGCAAAAAGGCTGTTCTTATATATGAATCAGGTACATGACTTTTCAAATTTCTGATTAAATATATAACTCTGGACAGCTTTGCTGTAATATAGTTGATATGGGGTTGCCATGTCAGCCTATTGTCCACAACCACACCTAAAAATTTTACATTCATTGAACAATTTTCATAAGAAGTCTCACGCAAACTAAATGTAAGTTGTTCAGTTTTGTTCTCATTTAGCAGGAAACCATTGGCTCTAAACCAAGTATTTGCATGCCTTAGACTATCTTCTGTTAGCAAGTTAAGGCTTTGATAATCGGTACTGGTATTCAAAAACGTGGTATCATCAGCATACAGTACAGTATGGGACTTTAAGAAAGAAGGTAAATCGTTAACCATTACTAAAAATAATAGTGGCCCAAGTATTGAGCCCTGTGGAACACCACATTTTAGCTCCACCTCCTATACATACAACTTGCTTACGATTAGATAAGTATGATTCAAACAGTTTTATTGCAATGCCATTAACACCATAAAAATTTAATTTGGATAATAAATCAGCATGTTTTACACAATCAAAAGCTTTGCTCAGATCACAAAAGGTGGCCTGGGCAAAGCTTTTGGTTTCAAAAGCAGTTAATACTTTTTTAACAAGAGAGACAATCGCATCAGTTGTTGACCTACCTCTTCTAAATCCAAATTGTACATCACTAATTATTCCATTTTTATCAAAATAACTGCATAGCTGCTTGAAAATGATCATTTCTAGCACTTTGGAAAATACTGAGAGGGGTTTTGGGAACTAACTTTAACAATCACTGGATGTTTCTTCTGAGTCGTTGGTAAAGGTGGACTGAAACCTCATTGGTATTTATACCATAGTTGAATGTGTCAAAAATCAAAAGGGGTCTGTTTTACTGAATATATGTATTGATGGTTTTCATGTTAGGCAAAGTTCTGGTATTCTTAAACCAAGTGTTGATTCACTCAAGTTTGAGTGTGATCTTGGGTATTTACTTTATATGATTACAGAATTATTACGATTGTCACGTCAGGGACGATCAATAGAACCTTTTTTTTTTCAATTATTTGAATTTGTGTTCTATGTGTTATATACAATTCTGTAGTTTTAAATATATTCAAGACAGCTTAACATGTGTATGTGACTGCAAGCCCAATTCCCCCAACCGATCCACGATCCAGTATGTTTCCTCAATCAGTGTTGCTAGGTTACTCATCTATGCAAGTCTGGTGGGGAGGAAGAGAAAGAATTGAACGAACTGCATAGTGAGTTTTTATGCTCTGTAAGTTATACAATAAAGCCTAGGCAACACTAGTCTTATTTTTGTATACTTTATTTCACTCTATTTTCTTAACTTTTTAAATTTAGTTGTCATTAATAATTTGCATTGTGTACTTAATTTAACAATACGAAATACTCTTACATCTTCTACTACATTTTTTGGTGAAAGTAAAGTAGTCTTTTATATTTCTTTCATCAGTTGTAAATGTAATTTGATGTATTAATTTATAAGGGAAGTGAGTATTTCCTACTAGTGATTGGTTATCTATACAGAGATCTATCATTCTGTCTCCATTTTGGTTCTTTACTATCTCTCCTCCATATTTTTCCATACATCTATAGCTGCTTCTCCAGTTCTTTAGAACCTGTGCATTCCAATCCCCCATGAATATTATATGCTCATTTTTCTCTCTTGCAGTCTACTGTACTTTGGAGCACTGTATAAAACATTTCCTTCGCTAGTATGTCTTTGTCTTCTGTGGGTGCATATATTTGAACAAGTGAGACAGTTTCCTTTGATTGCAAATCTATTCTTACTATTCTAGAATTTACTAATTCCCAGTTGATTATTCTTTTACTCATTTCTTCATTTGCTATTATACCCCCTCCTTCTTTTGCTCTCTGGTTTTTGTTTACACAAGCATAAATAGCAGTATATCCTCTAATTGCACTATCCATTTCCTTTCTTCTTTGTTTCACTGATTCCTAGTATAAATTGGAATTGTTCCATTCCTTTGATTATTTCTCTTTCTTTTCCTGTTAAAGATGTTATATTCTATATTCCTATTCTTAATTTCCATTTAACACCTGTTCATCTTCTGTTTATTCATCTGGTTTGCCTTTCTATATTTTTCTGAATTTTATATATATAGGGTAAGTAGGTGATTGGCCTAATGTACCCAAGTCTGATAGATCATGCAAACAAAATGTTTTGGCATCACTGTTATTCTCATTAACAATTATTCATTGATGAAAATTCAGTGGGAACTAAATATTATACTCAATACAATATTTGACAAATATTACACAATCACAAATATGGAATAAAGTTTTGGACAGTATGTGATGTTTTTCTTTCTTTTTTGTTTTGTAATTTCTGTCCTCCAACGTTAAGTCATATCGGACGATGAATGGAATGGATGAAATGATGCTCAAATAAGCCCAGGTTCTGTAGAGCTTAGAGTTACCCAACATTTGTCTTTTAGGATAAGGGAAAAACCCAGAAAACACCTTATCCAGGTAACTCACCCTGACTGAGATTCGAACTTGGGAACTCTTGAACGTAAGGCAGACAGCTACCATCTACGCTACTGAGGCGGGTGTATGTGATGTAGGTAGCAAGTACTGTTTAGGTTTCTATATACAATGTGGAGCAAAATCTTCTGAGGGTAAAAAGGTAATCAAATCTGATGACAGCATACACAGTGCTCAAAAATCAGTTCTATACAGGGAATTATCTCATCAAACCACATCAACACCTATAAATTAGTTTTTTTACTTCTATCCCACACTCTGCTCCACATGGATATTTCGAACCGGTACCATTAAGCACAACAGAAGGGAATTCAGACAGCTGCGAAGAGTAAATTTAAGATTGAGGAAAATAAATATTTAAGGCAAGGGGCTTTATTACTTCCAGCATCCAAACAAAAATAAAAATCTCAAAAATATCAGGTCCTTGATAGATGGAGTCAACATGAAAAATTAAATGCCATGGCCGGGATTTGAACCACGGATCTTCTGGTTTCCGCCCAGTCGCTCTAACCCATTGAGCTACCATGGCTAACTTGCCCTCATGACATTAAATTCACCATTTGACTCCTATATTTCTCTGGTAGACCACTAGGGGCTCTCGCATAGATACACAGTTTGTGGCGACCTACTATCGTAAGTACTTGAGTCCCGAGTTTCATCATTTAATTCTTATTATTTCAGTTCATTGATGGAAATTAATCATTTCTTCACACTAGCCGTATATAGGCTAAGGTTTTAAGTTTTTTTTTAAGGTTTAAGGTTTTTGTTAACTCTATCAAAAACCTTGGCCTATATACGGCTAGTGTGAAGAAATGATAAAATTTTCATCAATTAACTAAAATATCAGGTCCTTCTTTTATCAATGCATAGAACTGCAACAGAATCTAATATTACTCCTACGGTTAGAAATACACACAAACCTAAAATGAAGCCTGACATAATCTTGAACTACAGTCATATGCAAGGATAAATATCAATGACATTTAAAATTAACTTTAAAGAGAGTCGATTAAAGACACTAGACAACACTTACTTTTAAATTTTTCCGGAACTAGTTTCAGAGGCTTTGCCTCTATCATCGGCCGGCTCTCGACTGATTCTCGTTGGTGTAGCTGACGATACCTTGTCACAGGTCTCCTCTGGTGGCGGCTCAAGGAACTTGCTGAACAAATCCTTCTGGGGGATGTCGAAATTGAATACTTTGTTCCTATTTTTTTGAAATGAAGATTTGTTCCCATGTGGATAGTTCTTGTTTTCCTGATGTATGTTTCAGTAGTTTTGGTTCTGGATTTATGTTGTGGTTTTTTTCCCAAAAATGTGTGGCAAAAGTAAGTGTTGTCTAGTGTCTTTAATCGACTCTCTTTAAAGTTAATTTTATCATAACAACACTGTTTTCAACACTTCCAAG
The DNA here is from genome assembly GCA_030765055.1 of Mantis religiosa. NCBI lineage: Eukaryota > Metazoa > Arthropoda > Insecta > Mantodea > Mantidae > Mantis > Mantis religiosa. Next base: position 276,011,872 of record CM060948.1, read on the forward strand.
AAAGTAATCAATGACATGTTATATTTTTATTTAGATGAATGTAGAACTGCAGAGTTATGGAAAAAAGCTGGTTTTAATATAATTTCAAGAATGGTGCATGCATATATACTGTACCAGGAAAACTCTTATAGTAAGAAAATGAAGTTAGAGATTTATTCATCTATTATACATTCATTTAGTGCAGAATAGTTGTCTTCACAGGATGGCATTTACTCTTCTGTGATAAAACAATACAATTGACAACAAACCACTGTGCAATTTATTACCTGGAAAAAGTGTCACTCTTCAAAACAAAGACGACAGTCAGGAACTGTGTGTATCACTTGCAACAAACGTTTATATAGAAAATGTGTTGTCTTTCATAAATGCAACAAATAAATCTGTGGTTTTCAAATTATTTATCCAGTGCACAAACTTGTCTGTAACTTTGTGGTCCTGAAAAGGATCTTTTTCTCATTTGTGTTATTTTTATTCCTAGTTTAGGTTCATTAATTATTAAGTGTTATTTCATATTGGAGAAAGATTAATGATAGCCAATTGGATAGACTATGCTGCAAAATATTTTGCAATAATTATGGTAAGTCAAGACCATCTTTACTTCAGCTTTTTGGTGAGTACCTAGAAAAATGTATCTAAACTATACTTCCACACCTCATTCTTTCACAGTATGCAATTTTACTAATATAAAGAAATGTAGATTAATAATGCATGTTGTTTTGTTTAAAAACACCATTTTTTTTTTTTTCATTTGATATAGGTCATGCAATTTTATGTGCACTTTTAATAATGAAATTTTAAGCTGAAATACAAAAACAAAATGTTCTTTAAAAATGCTTTACCTCTAATGCTATATTCAGAAGTTATTGGCAGGTTATCCAAACTGTTATTACATATGGAGATCGTACTAAAGGTGCCTTGGTTTAAAAACAGTTTTCACTGCTTTATCCACTGGACATAGTTACTTATATAGTTTTCTGCAATATCAATTTTCAACATAAAAATCCAAGGCATTTAACATCAGTGATGGGTGGCAGGCCACTGGCTCTCTATAGCTGACTTAAGAAATACATGCAGCATTAAAAATCTGATTTTTATATTTATTTTTAAAATCTTCAAAAATAAATGTCAGTCGTGCTGCCACATTACTTTTGCCACAAATGAACACACCTGAAATTATTACTGTATACTCTGGGTCAACTTTGATTTATCATCTCCAAAGTCACACATATTATGCTCAATAAAGATCAACTGCTTACTTACCAGATTTAACACAGTGTCCTTTGCCATTTACTCTTTTACTGCAGTCATATTCTCGTTCATTTTCTCCAATTTCTACTTCTTTTTGCTCTTCAGGCTCTTGCTTGATTCGCAGTTCCAATGCTGCCACCATATCTTGTGTTTCTTGGTTCATTGGGTCATCATTTGGTGCAGGCGATAGTGGTTCACCTAACATTCCATTTTTCTTTCCATTATTTTCCACCAATAATAAATTTTCTTTCTTCAACGAATGCTACAAAACATTTAAAAACACTTATTTTAATGCCATGATATTTTTGAAAACATCAAAATAAATACACACCTCCAACCATTGAACAAAATCATTATGTTCAAGTTAGTCGCTTACTACAATATTATTATTAGGATATTTTTTTATAAATTACACCTTTTATTAACTAAAAACTTATATATATATTGCATACCCATATGTTTTTCTGGCCAATATTTAATTTTATCTCTCTTCAATTATTCTTAAAAAGCCTATCACTTTCACTACTACATATGTACCTATAGTACTGGAAATATTGTATGATACCTATTCCATTGGAAATACACTTTTGGACATTTTTAGAAAAAGGTGTGTGTAAATGTGTGTGAACAGCATAACTTAAGAAAGAAAGGGATAATTGCCCAAACAGAATTCCAAAGATGCAACAATGAGTTTCACCCTGAATTACACTTTACACATGGAAGACTGTTCAATTTTTTTTTTTTTTTTTTTTTTTTACTTTCTCAAAAATTATAATGATTTTGATTAAAAATACTGCATTTTTAAGAGATTAACACAGATATAACATGATTCATCTTAAATAATCTAGGAATAGGTTATGAAGTCATCTTCATTCAAAAGGAAATATGTATAATTTTGTTACTATATAATCTTTAAGAGACAAAAAAAAAAAAAAAAAACAACCTTTCTGTAGCTTTAAGCATTTCTGAGATAATAGTTTCGATTGGCTTGAAATTTTCAATAAATATTTTTAAGTGCTTTAACTATTGAATTGTTTTTTTACAATATCATGGAAAGGATTGGAATTTTAAAGCTCACATATAGCTGCCTACTTAAAAGCATCTGTTGATGTTCTTCTCTAACCCCCCAATTCTACTATTTAGTAAAACTATTTCTGCAAAGGTTTACCTTAATCAGCATGAAGTAGGTAGAAGAATAAGCATTTGTAAGAATAGTTTGCAGAAGTTATATAAAACAAATAAATTAATGGGAGCAGAAAGTCATGTTATGTAACATCAATTTTTTTCCATCTACTTTATGTTAATGAATGTTATATGTGCAGAAATAGTTTCATTACACATTTCATTGCTGTTGCAAAGAAGATACAGGGGCTTGAAGCAATAGTAAAATCTTTTTAAATGGGTTGCCATATGCTGGTTTTGAAAGTCCATACTATTTTCATGATACCGCAAGAATCAATTGAATTATATGGTACTTAAAAGGTGACCTGTATTGAAAAATTCAAACCATAACAATGAATATATTTGAAATGGCTAATGCTTCAATAAAACTACTTAAAAATGAACTGTGTGTTTTAAAGAGATGTGTTTTTGTAGTTTCTTCTTTCTCTCATGATCTACAACTTATACAAAATTCACTTTGAATACATACAATTTCATTAGTCATTTACGGAAAATGAAAAATATTAATTGTTATTAGTTTATGTAAACATTTTAGACATAACATACAGAAGTATTTTTTTAGATGTGGCATATGACGTAATGTTGTGCAGTAGTTTATTTGTAAGATAAAGGGGTGTCCGGTTAGTCATGTCATCTAACCCACTAACTTTATCAGCAGTCTGCTGGTGAAAGACATCCTACCCCTACCATTGATTAGCATATCACTCGCGCACATCCAAGAAAGGTCACGCGCCACCTCTAAAAATTATCTCTGTATTTTACTTGTAATAGACATAACACCTTGAATCAGTCCTACTAAGAAGAGTCTCCATCCACCCCCAAGGAAAAGTGCATCCACTACAAACAATATTGGCACAAGAAGCTGAAAAAAGGCCTGGGAGCCAAGCAGGCTGAGCTAGCAGGGTTAAGAAGGAAAACAGCAACAAAATCTATATAACTAGACTAAGTGTATGTTAAATATTGTAAATAGCAAGTTGTATAAATTCAATTTAAAGAAGCTGAAAATGAAAGTGGTGACCTTCAAAACATGTGAATGAATATTAAGTATTTAATAATGAATAATAAGTATTTCTTTTATTTTTAAATGTTACGTCCTCCAACGTTAAGTCATATTGGACGATGAATGGAATGGGTGAAATGATGCTCAAATGAGCCTGGGGTCCACAGAGCTTAGAGTTACCTAACATTCATCTTTCAGGATAAGGGAAAATCCCAGAAAAAACCTTATCCAGATAACTCACCCTGACCAAGATTCGAACTTGGGACCTCTTGAAAGTGAGGCTGACACGCTACCATCTACGCTATCGAGGCAGGCAAGTGATGTTTAAGTACTGCAAACTGACTCAAAGTGTTACTTATCTATTATTAGTTACCTCCACTGTGTTCAAATCATCCCCAAAATCTAATATTACTTTAATCAAAGTTTTAGAGGCATTTTTGAGAAAATCAAGAATAACAAAAATATTCTATATAAAAGGAATTTAAGATGGGCGAGTTTCTTCAAAATCTTTGTCACATTTAAGTTAATTGAGGGAAATTATTCATTTCTTTACACTATGCATATACAGGCTAAGTTATTGGATTGATAGAGTCGACATAAAAAATTCAATGCCACAGCTGGGATTTGAACCACGGATCTACTGGTTACTGGACGGAAACCAGTTGATCCGTGGTTCAAATCCCGGCTGTGGCATTGAATTTTTTATGTCGACTCTATCAGTTTTTGTTATGTGCTTGGAAGATGCTGAATTTAAATATTAGGCTTAGTCTTTTATATGCAAAATACTCAAATTGTAACATGTAAATGTTAAATTAACTTCATCTGTTTCTCCAAAAGAAAGATCTCCTAATAAAAGTTGGCATAATATTCCAATTAGCTTGTAACAAATTAAAAACTATGGAATAAAAAGTATGATGACATGTTGGTTGAACAGCAAACACTTGTCTCGCTTGTTGCAACTTGCATTTTGCCATTGAACTACGAGAGCTATTGTTAAAATATGCCTTATATACAACATATTGTATAGATATTGGTTCTGTTAAAATCATAATTCCACATGCTTTTCATTTTGAGTAGTGGGGGAGCAACATAGTAGAAGTGTTGACAGAACTCTGAGGCAGCTACATATAATAATGCACTGTACGTAATACACTTAGAGCAAGTGAAGTAGTCACCCCACTTATTTATTATGCAGGTAGATGGTCAGTGCTATTGCATATCTTTGCTTCAGGAGTGGGGGAATGTCATGACGTTTTATACAAGCTGTAAGTTTAAATTAACAAAACAATGTTTACATTCTAAGTATATTTGGTGAAAAATACTTGAATGTGTTGATATTGTTTCTAAAGTAAGGATGATTAGAAAGCTATGCAATTCATGTAGTTACACAGACAATATACTACACACAAACCTGTGCTGTGTTCGTTAAATGTTGAGTATAACTCAAGTATTGCTTCAAAATCACGTCAGATTTTCTTGACACTTCTCTGAAGTCATACAATACATCCAATTTGTAAACACAACGATGACAAATTGATGGTGGTAGTCGATCCCTGTCCGAAACCTGTAGAGAAGACAATTCGATTACAGGTTAGTTCACCTACAAAATAGTATCGCTTGCTTTGTCTGGATAACATTCAAGGCACATAACCATAAAACAGAAGTGGCAATCGCAATATTATCTTAACTATCGCAGTAAACATTTAATGATACTAAAAAATTAAAACTGTTAACATTATGCCTCAATTAAATATAACTATGGATTCATTTGCCTATGAGATCTTATCACGCTACGTACTCTCATGTTAGCTTTGCAATGTGTGAAAGCAAGTTAACTAAGTGATTATCTGAATCATTAATATTTTAAAGTTGTACATTTTACTTACCAATATAGAGAGACACGTCATTATTTTAAGTGGAAAGTTGCGTTGAGTTCCTTCGTCATCGAATATAGACGATTTCACACCATCACAGGATAAACAAAGACGACAAAGTTCATAAAATTTCGGCGGTATGTTACACATAATGAGTATTATTGTCTCGCAGTTGTATAAAATATATAACAATAAACCGACACTGGCCACATTTAACACAAATAACACAATGTCCAACGCTGTTGACAATTCTTAAAAAGTTTTTTGTCGCCAACAACACTCATAGTCGAAACAGTAGAATACATCATCTCGGTCACTCCGACCTAGATTGAATGCACTGCATGATCATCTGAAAAATAAATATTTAACGATGGCACTATCCTTAACTGAGAGAGAAAATAATATGCTAAGAATATGTGATGGAATTTATTAAACAACAAAAATTGTTATTCCATCAAATCAAACTTATATTAATCTAGTTTACGAATGCTTTGAAGGCACGGTATTCTGCCAAAATAAAGAATAACAAGCAATACCTTTCGAAACGTTTGCCGGTAACCTTAAAAAAAATTGCAGGAAGTAAATCTTGCCGTGATTCACAGCTATGAAATGCGCTTTTGTTCTATAAAAAGTATGCCGTTCAAAGGTATGAATGTATTCCTTTAAACGCCTCAATATATCTATTTACGCTCGCCATCATAATTATTTTAAGCCTACTTTGTCAATTAACTTGAAAAATGTGTTGTCATAACTTTTTTTCAACCATACGATTCTAAACTCCGACTTTTATCATTTTCTATTGAGTTTGCGTCACGTACTGCATACCTAGCATTTTCGAGACGCTGAAATAAAGTTTTTGCTTTCCTCAGCGCTTTCATGCAATCACCTTTTGAATCAGGACATACAATTGGAAGTTGACGAGGAGTGATTTGCATTCTCATTTTAGGTTGAATAACGTTAAGAAGTTTATGTCATACATTTTCAAAATTTCCCTAAGCTTTAGAAATATGTGTGTAAGTTGACATATTTGTCATATATACACTCTGGTAGCTCAATTTATTAATATACGGATTGTAAAAGGGCGCTACAACAGATAGCACTCACTACCATTATATTGTCCGACACGGTGACAAGTATGACGTTTTTGCCGTCCACTTCATGGCATTGTGTTTGATCCTGGTTGGGACAAGTTATACGATATGCTTGTCTGTGTTGTGCGCTTTTTTTCAGCACAGAATGTTTCGCCTCATTTAGAAGTTCAATTCAGTAATATGTAGAATGTAAAAGGGCACCACAAATAGCTAATAGCGCTAGTAATTATTGTCCAGTGCGGAGGTATAGGGTTGGCGCTTTCGACCTCCACTTTGCGGCGTTGTGTTCGATCCTTGTAGGAAAAGATATATGGGTATAAGACAAAGGTATGAACGAACGGAACAACCCCTGCATAGGTAAGAACAGTGCATATACACTCCGGGTCCATTGTGCTTCTACCGTGACCTTTAGGAGGGAGGGATGAGAGGAGGAACCCGAAGGGCGACCAGATTCGGATGACCGGTGCAAGCATGGAGGGGGTCCCTAACAATATTTTCAACAATATTTTTAAACTATTTACAATTAGCATACCCCTATGAAAGTTACACCAAAATAAATGGTACATTTGAAATATTAATATCCAATTAAAACCTGAAAATGGAAAAAAGTCAGGAAAATCCGATTTCAACTCCTCTTAATGCAATCAATAAGAATGGCAATGAAGAACAAGATGACGGTGAAGATGATAGTGGTGAAAATGACATGAATGTGGAAGAAAACATTCTGAATGTTAATGAAGTGATAACTCATTTAAACAATGTGATTCTGTGGATGGACAGGCAAAATGAATCAAACAGCATTCATCTCCTCCATCTTGCCACAGTATGCGGAGAGAAAAAACGTAGCACATCACTGCATCAAACAAAACTTAATGATTATTTTAAAATAAAGAAAAATTAGGTTGGGTAAAATATGTACAGTGGAATATAAATCAAGATCAGTTACAGGCTGGAATACATCTTCCAGAATAATTGGTGAGTAATTTTAAAAGCTACATACGAGATTCTAATAAGTAAGGACTCTGATACAATGAAGCACAACGTACAATAGTCATTATTATCTGAGGATGTTAGGAAGGTCCTAATGAAAAGCATTCTAGGTAAACACTAGCAATATATGGAGCATTGAGTATTAGTTTGACTCAAAATTATATTACATACCAGAGTTTAATACAGTATGTAATTATTATATGCATATTTCCCTCCTCCAGCTGGGCAGGATAGGTTCTTGTCCCATCTAGCCTTCTACTGTTGTGGTAGGGTTATAACGCTGGAATAAATAATGTCTGCCAAAAAACACATTATTTTAGGCTTCCACCATATTGTTAAATGTAATTTCAATATACTGGTCCAAAGTGTTTTATCATTTCTCATGATATATTTTCTGTTCCTGGAGTTTTTTTTTAAATAATCTGTGATATTGCTCATTTGAGTTCTTGTAGGCTAAATTCATTTTTGAAAATATATTTTGTATTGATTTGTTTTATTCCATTTTTAATTTGTTTTTAAAAGTGTGGTTTTTTTTCTTTTGCTTGCTTGCTTGTTTTGATGTGAGATTCATTCTTGTGAAAGCGTGTATGAGTATCTTTTTTTTTTTTTTTAATTTGTTGGTTCTAGCTTTATGTTTGGTCTTTTGTTGTTCATTACTCTTATAAAATTATGTAATTTTTTACTGTCATTCTGATAATCTATAAGACTTAAAAAGTTCTCATACACACTATTATATTTTATTGCAGTAAAGGTCTCATATAAATCCTTTCATGGAAGTGTTGAAAACAGTGTTGTTGTATAAATTAAATTTATTGGGAGTCGATTAATGACACTAAACACTAAGTAAGTGTTGTTTAGTGTCATTAATTGACTCCCAATAAATTTAAAGGTCTCATATGTTTATTTCTTTGAATGATTAATTTATTATGTCATTGCTGCTCCTAATTTCTTCTATTCTTGCACGTATGCTGGATTCTTTGTTATTTTAGCTTTGATTCTTGCCTTTTCTGTTTCTTCCATTAGTTGAAAAGCAATTTCTTGTTCCAGAAGGATTTGTTTCTACTTGAATACCTTTTCTCTTGGAATACATGTTTTGCATACTTCAGTATTAGATAAATTGCAAAATTTGCTTCCTATGCTAACTGTTGATTCATTCTCATTTATTTAGTAGGCTTGTAATCTGTACATATAAATCTTCTGTTCATTTTCTTCATTTGATTTTTTATATTTCCAGGAAGATTTTGATATTTTAATGTATTTTGAGTTTCATGATTTATTTTGAAGTTTTAGTAAAGTAATTATTACTCTGTGGCCAACAATCTGAGTTGTCTATTGTTGTTGAAGAGTGGAAATTAATGATTATACCTTATACCTTACATAAAATGTACATACCTAATTTTTTGCTCCCTCTTGGAGTTGCTTATTTCTACTTCTTCCACTTATATCTAACTTTCTCTTGAATATATAATGGTATAGTATATTATTTCTTCTATTTCGTATTACACTTCTTTACTCTCTTTTCTGTATTTTCTCCACTTTTCTTTAGCTTCGTTTTAAGCATTTAAACCTTATCTTTCCTAAATATTTTTCTGCTTTCTCCATATATATTCATCTGATCTTGAGCTAAAAATCTTCCTAACTTTTAGCTTTACTGTAGAATCTTACCATTTCCCTAATATTGAATTTTCTTTCCCTTTTTGTGTATCATTGCATTTCAGAATCCAGTGCCAATTATAACACAATTTACTACATTTAGTGCATCTCCTTTTTTTCCTCCCTTTTAGGCCACTAAAATTCAATACATCTGTCCTTGTCTATGCCTATCCCATTCTATCCTCTTTGTCACATACCTCATTATTTTTCTCTCACAATTCCTTTTCTAAATATCTCTAATCTATTAATGACCTCTTTTTGTATTAAAACTGATTACAATTTCTTGCTTTTCAATATATTTGACTCTTAGTGTAATTTCTTTCCAGAAATTCCTACTTTTATTTTTCTTCCTGCTCATGTTTCCCCCCCATTCCTATTTCTTCCAATGTTATCTGTTTCTTTTTCCACCATGTTCTCCTGTATAATCATGCAATCATGTTTTAGTATATCATTTTCCGCTAATAGATTTATTCTAAACCATTATTTGCAAATCCTTTCATGGAAGTGTTGCAACTCTTTCTACATCGTCGTCTCTGAAGAGGATAACACGTGAAACAGAGCAAATGCAGTAAATAAATCTAAATCCATGTGGCAAGTAATAAAACGTGAAATAAAAACTGGAGATAGTGTAAAAGAAAACTACTATCTGGAAAGCAATGGGCAAAATATAAGTGATCCTAAACAAATTTTGGAACTATTTAATCAATATTATTCAACTTTTGCAGCAAAATCGCCAAAATCTCATTCCTTGGAAAGAAATGAAAAGTTAACTGCCTTATTTCCTAGTATTCCTAGAGAAAAACTTTTAATTTATTTTAAAAAGTGGTTGAATTCAATAAATTTACATGAGGGCTTAATAGTTGATTTTGTTAAACTTACTGATTTTTGTTTGGATCAAAAGTTTTTCACATTTAATGGTGAATTTTTTCAACAAACTTCTGGCTTAGCAATGGGTAATCCACTTTCACCTTTTCTTGCTGATCTTTTTATGATTTTTTTCGAAATTCAAGTCACTAAAGCGTTTCCTTTAATCTTTAAAACATGATATAGATATGTTGATGATATTTTTGCTATTGTTCCTGAAAAACAAATTAATGATGCTTTAAAATTACTAAATTTACAAGATAAAGCTATAAAATTCACATTAGAAACTGAAATTGATGGATTTCTTCATTTTCTAGATTTGAAAATAATAAGAAATAATAACAAATTAGATTTTGGTATTTATAGGAAATTTACTCATATTGATAATTACATAAAAAATAAACGTTTAACCCTTTTTCACATAAATTTGCTGTTTTTAATAGTTTGATTTATAGATTAATAAATATACCCCTGAATAAAGAAGAATTTAATAAAGAATATAAACATATTATTAATACTGCTTTAATTAATGGTTTTCAATAAAGATTTTATACAAAAGAAATCTGAAAAATTTAAATATTAAAAAAGTATTAATGATATTTCTACTCTTAAAAAAATAAAAGATGATTATAAATTTAGAAAATGTACTTACCATCCTTGGGTTGATAAACATTTTCAAATTTTTTTTTTAAAGAAGTTGGTATAACTTTAGTTCCTCAAAATAAATATAGTATTAAACATTTATTACAGTTTTCTAAAACAGATGAAATTCCTAATAATAAAAAATCTGGTATTTATCAATTTAATTGTTTGGATTGTGATCAGGTTTATATTGGAAAGACGAAACGTAGTTTGGAAACCAGAAAGAAAGAACATTTTCGTAACATTAGATATAAACAAATTGATAAATCGGCTGTAGCAGATCATTTTTGGTCATTTAACCATGAAATAAATCCCGAAGTTAAATTATTAAAACAATTAAATGGTCCCATAGATTTAATAGTTTGGGAAAAAATATTTATTTTAAAAAATAAAAATCGTGTAATGAATTTTGACATACTGGCAATTTATTCTGTTTTTAGGTTTGTTTCGTCTTCAGATGTTGGTATCCTTGACAATGAAGTGTGTTGACTGAAGATGTGGGCAAATGCTCATGAAATTAATTTCGCAAAAACATAATAGAAGTATTGTCATCGGCTTCTTAAGATAAGTGGGGAATATTTACTAAATATTTTTATTTGTGTAGTGTTTGTTACTCTACTGTTAATAGCTTCATTTTCTGTGTAATGAAAAGTTAAGTTTAAAGCAAAATGAAAATAGCATGTTTTTAATACCAGTAACAGTTGAGGAAGTAAAACGTGTTATAAAAAATTAAAGAATAAGAAATTAGCAGGAATTGATGGCTATTCAAACTGTAATATAAAAAATGCTTCTTATTCCATTGTGTAAGGACTATGATACAATGATGCACAGAATTATATTAATGCTTCTTATATTTAGTAGAACCACTGACATATCTAGTAAATTTTTCGCTGTTAAGTGGAATGTTCATATTCATATTCATTTATCCGTAAATCATACAACTCATGTGGAATTGTCAAATTACTAACTACACAAAAAATAGTAACAAAAAACAAGAATTACAATAAGTTGTTAAGCATAATAACCAAATTAATAACTAAAATTTACATTCCTTTTATTCCTACCCTTTGTCATTTAAATACTCTTCTACTGAGTAGTAACACTTTTGTAACAAATTCTTCTTTGATGTGTTTTTAAACTTTGTGAAGGACTCAATGTTTTTTATTTCAGTTGGCAGTTTATTGTAGATATGAATTCCGTTGAATTTAAAACTGTGCTCATACATTTTCTTTTTATGATAGGTGACATGTAAGTTTGCACTATTTCTCGTGTTATGGTCATGAATATCATTGCTTTTTTGAAATTTATCTAAGTTCGTTTTAACCTGTTCTATTATTTCTAAAAGGTAAATGCTTGGTAATGACAATATGCCTAATTTTTTTAACCATCGCTTACAACTATCTGTTCTCTTTAAATTCATCATAATTCTAATTATCCTTTTTTGGATTCTATACTTTGATAATGCTACTACTATTTCCCCATACTGTTATACCATAAGAAATTAATGATTGAAAATTTGCAAAATAGGCTATTCTTAATGTATTCAAATTTGATATTTGGAAACAAATGCTACTTAATTTCTTCATTAGACTTTCAATATGTGTATTCCAATTTAGACTGTCGTCCATCCAAACTCCTAAAAATTTTGTCTTTCCTGTATATTTAATTTCATTTTCATCCATTATAATTTCAGGTTAATTAACTGCCTTATTGATTTTATTATGAAAACCCAATGCCTGACTCTTATCCTTATTTATAACTAATTTGTTATTTTGAAACCAAGTTGATACTTCTTTCAAATTATTTATTACATTTTATTTGAGTTCGTCATCATTTTGACCTGATATCAAGAGGCTCGTATCATCTGCAAATAAGGAGCATTTTAAAGAATTTTGTGAATAAAGTGCCAAATCATTAATATACAAAATAAATAGCAGTGGCCCTAAAACTGAACCCTGTGGAACTCCACAGTTTATGCTAGCAGCTTTTGATTTTATAGTTTTTACTTCCTTTGTAGTTTTATCAACAAACTCTATTTCTATTATTTGCCTTCGCTCTCTCAAGTAGGAGATAAGCCAGTTATTTGTTGCCGAACAGGCTAAAAAATGCTAAAGTAAAGCCCATTTATAAAAAAGGTAACAAAGGGCATGTAGAGAACTATAGACCGATATCAATAATTTCAATCTTTGCAAAGATCTTTGAACAAATAATATACAAAAGAGTAGTAAGCTTTTTGGATAAATTCTGTGTTACAAGATGGTGGCATGTAGCTACGGTACAAGAAGTAAGCCTGCAATAATGAGGATAGCAACAGGGATGAGGGCAAAACCGGGGAAGAATCCGAAATAGATTTTATGAAATATAAACAACAGGTGGATGAAACGTAATTTTAAAACAAATTCAGAAGTTCATATATATAATACTAGAACTAAACATAATTTATTTATAAATTTATGAAAATAGTTTTGCATATGCTGGCTTACATCTGTACAACAAACTACCTGCATCTGTAAAAAGTATTGAACCACAGCAAAAATTTAAGAGAATATTATTAAACTTTTTAAAAGAACACAGTTTCTATAGCGTAGATGAATTTTTTTAATTTGTAAATATTGTACTAACTACTTCAAATTGTAAATATTATATTTCTTGTTGACGTATCCAATAATATGTATATGTTCTAATGGATGAAAATGAATGAGTGAGTGACTGAGAGAATGAGTGAGTGAGTGAATGAGTGAATGAGTGAGTGAGTGAATGAGGGAATGAATGAACGAATGAATGAACAAAACTATTTTACATTTTTATACCACTATCCTTAGCTCTGCTCATGCTACAACATTTGGTAAACCATTTAGTAACCTCAGTTATTTTACAAAAGTTCTTGTGTATTGCACCTACATTTTCTAAGCCTAAGTTTTCTTAATTTCCTATTAAAATATATTTATATGCAACAGTGTATTGTGACCACTTTATACATCTACCTTGGTTAACAGATAATTCAATTTCATATAATCTCAAAAAAGCCAACTACCATTCTACACACACACACACACGCACGCATGCACGCACATACATAGTATGTTTACACACTATGTTTAGTACTGTGCTTGAATTCATCAATGCTGTAGAATGCATTTTTTATTAAAAGTTTTTTTTAATGCTTGTAAGCACATCTTTCTTTTGGTAGTGTTCTTTTTGTATATCTTTTATTTCTTTTGGTAGTGTGTTATAAAGTTCTTTTCCTGTATTTTCAATTGAATGATTATTTAATGTTCCCCTGAGTGCAGTTCTATAGTAATCATGCTTATTTCTTACATTATAGGTATGTATATTACTATTTTTGGCTGTTTGTTCATTTTGTAGCACATGTTTTATGCTTTCATATATGTATATACATGGGACAGTTAGAATGTTGTATTTTTTGTATATTTCTCTGCAAGTGTGTTTTCTATCTGATTTCCCGATTATTCTAATTGCCTTCTTTTTTAATTTAAATATTTTTAATATCTCCTTAGCTGCAATATTTCCCCATAGAGTTATTCCATATTTTATATGTGAATATATGAAAGCATAATACACCTGCTTCAGTGTTTTATTATGCATGGTATTTTTGACTTGTCTTAGTATATACAAACCTTTATTTATCTTTTTTGTAATGTGGATTATATATGGTTGCCAATTTAGATATTTATCTATAATAACCCCTAAAAAATTTGTTACTAATGTCTCAGGAATAGTTTCCCCCATCTATTTTGAGTTCAATATGATCTGTGTGTTGTTCTTTCAGTTTGAAGTTTATCCAGGCAGTCTTTTTTTTATGTTTAATACTAAATCTAAATTCAAAAAGTATTCCTTTAGTACTTTTAGAATGTGGTTTGCTTTATTTTCTGCACCTTTGATAGTATGATCCCTAATTATTATTGTTGTATCATCTGCATATCCAATTACAATGTCCCTGTTTCTTGCTACAACTTCAAACATATCATTTATATATACTAGAAACAAAAACGGACCCAGTTTTGAGCCTTGCGGAGCTCCATGTTTGACAGATTCAAATTTTGATCGGATTTTTTGTATCCTACCCTTATTTTTGTGATTTATTTCCACACACTGCTGTCTGTTTTCTAAATATGATTTAATACAGTTTTGTGCAATGCCTCGTATACCATATTTTTCTAATTTATTTACAAGGATGTTCATATTTACACAGTCAAATGCTTTTGATAAATCTAGAAAAATAGCAATCACAGTTTCATGATTATGTAGAGCATTAATGATTATATCATTTGCTTTATCTATTGCTTTGGTTGCTGATTTATGTTTTCGACACCCATATTGTAACTCTGATAAAATGTTTTGTTTTTCAAAGTATTACTGCAGCTGCTTCAAATACACTCCCTCTATCACTTTTGATAGTGCAGAGCATAATGTAATTGGCCTATAGTTTTCTGTGTTAAATTTACTTCCTTTTTGTTTGTATATTGGCCTGACAACAACTTTTTTCAGTATATCTTGAAATATTCCATGCATTAATGAAGTATTTATTACATGAGTTATAACCTCAATGATTTCCTATTTTATGTGTTTTAACATTTCGTTTGAAACTTCATCCAGACCTGCAGATTTCTTTCATTTTAGTTGATTTATTTCTCTTAAAACATCATCTTCTGCAGCTTCAAAAACTGCCATGGAATTAATTTGATTCGAGTCTGTCACAAATTTTGAATTTACTGCCATTGCCATTTGACATGAACTTTGCTGTTTTGCAACATTTAGGTAATAGTGATTGAGTAGATTACATATTTATTTTGGATCTGTTATTTTATTATTTTTATGATTTATTTCAACATTTTTTTTTTTTTTTTTTTTTTTTTTTTTTTTTTTTTGTGCCACAGATTTTGTGCATTTGATTTACAATTTTCCATATCATTTTTGTTTTGTTTTCCGCTTTTTCAATTTGCTCTTTGTTCTAGTCCATTTTTACTTGCGCAATTGTTGCATTTAATATTTTACTGTAATTTTCAATATAATTTAGTGATTTTTCATTCATATTTGGATGCTTTATTGAATTTAAAAATCTAATTCTCCTGCAAGATTTTTTTATTCCTTTTGTCATCCAATTTGTAAGTTCATTACCCTTTCCCCTGCATTTATTTTGAATCTTTTAAAGGGCATTGTTATTTCTAACCCATTTTGTATTGTTTCATTGAAAATTTCATACTTTTTGTTTACATCATCCAAATCATACACGTTTTCCCAACATACATCTTTAAGATATTTTCTAAGATTGTTTAAGTTTTCTGCAGTTATTTGTCTCCTGTACTCAGAAATAGTGCGTACAGAGCTATCTCTTTTTAAATTTAGTTCTAGAAGTTGACCAAAGTGATCTCCTATCCCTGTCATTTTAATTCATGTTTTCCATTTTGTCTCTGGTAAATTTATAAAAATATGGTCAATGCAAGATTCAGAGTATTTAGTAACTCTTGTGGGTTTTTCTATACCAATTTTTAAATTATGCCTATCTAAAATTTCTTTAAGTGATAATTTATATTTACTTTCTTTAAGCATATCAATATTAAAGTCCCCCATTAGTATTTTTTTTTTTTCTTGTCTAATTTATTTAAAAGATTTTCTATTCTTTTTAGAAACAAGTCTTTACTTCCACCTGGAGATCTATACACCCCAATTAACACTATGTTGGTTTCTCTTAAGAAAATCTCTACTGCTGCTAGTTCGCATAACATTTCATCCCCAAAATTACTGCAGTCTATCTCTTTGAAATTTATACTGTTTTCTACATATATGGCTACACCTCCACCTTTGTGATGTTGCCTACAACAGTGTGATCCTAATATGTACCCATGGTAATTATTTGCTAAAATTTCATCTGACTTTAGGCCATGTTCTGTTAATATCATAATGTCTGGTTCTATATCTATGATATTTGGTTCTATAGACGTTCGTTTATTACTTATATACTGACAGTTTTGATGTAATATTTTTATATCACTGTTCTTTTGTTTTAGTCCACCTTTGTTTATCTTTACATTTTTGTGAACATTATGTCCTACAATAAAATTTTCAGGGTTTTGTTTCCCTCTTTTGCCAAAGGATTCCCTTTCTTCAATTTTTCTTAAGGGGTCCCTTTTGTCAGCATCTAAAACCACTTTCAGTTTCCCTTATATGAGAATATTATGTTTATAGTATCGTGTATTACTTTTCCTTATATAAGAGCTCCCTTACTATTTAAATGAAGGCCATCCCTTCCTAGACAACTATCACCCAAAAATTTATTTACATCTACAAAAACTGCTTTGAGTGCACCACATGCCCAACATATTCCCTCATTTATGTCATCTATGTTTCTCTTACCTACATCTCTTCTTCTTATAATACCATTTACAACTATAGTTGCAGATGGGAAGCACTTTTTTGCACGTCTTATCACACTATACACTTCACCCATGACATCATCTGGTCCCCAAGACTTGTAGATGTCATTTGTGCCTACATGTAACACTAATGTGTTTATTTTGTCCTTACTTTCTTCTCTGTCAAGTTGGTTTGTCATGTGTTCAGCTTTTACACCCCTAAACACTTTCACTGTTGTATCATTTCTGCTCAACACTACGTTTTTTATCATTGAGTCACCACACACTAGTACACTTTTTCTTTCTTATAGTCCAACTTATAGTCTTCAATTATATAATATACAGACTACTTAATATTCCTCTCAAGAAGAAGAATATAACAAGAATACCTTTTACTCCATATTAAATATAATATTTACAATTCAAAAGATACAAAATTTTGTGTGTATAATGGACAAAGGCCACTACAATATTATAACAAAAAAAATACACAAATATTTTTAAGCTGAATACAGTGTAATGTTGCCCCAGGGCCACACCATCCATTAAAGGGTTAAAATGAAGACCGAAAGCTTCCTGCAGGGTTTGATGGTACTTTAGAGTTTGAGAATGGCCAAAGTAGGACTATAGGGGCAGAAGGGGAAAAGTGTCCATCAATGTAAAGAATTCATGTTGACATTTTGCAAGTTATACGCGTTAGTTTTATAGTTTGTCCTGTAGGCATCTGTTCTGGGAATTTAGCCTATGAAAAATCGTTAAAGATCATGCCACTGAATGCCTTGGGCATGCTAACAGGGTGAAAACTGATGTGCTCCAGATGGTATTTGGCATTTCTCTTGCCAACACCACCTGATGAGTAATTTAATGGATGGAGACTTGCTGACAGCCCATTGAATTTCCACAGATGCTTTAAAATGATTTTTTTCAGAAAGAGGTGGAACTGGGGAGATAATGCATTAAGTTTTATGGTGACTCTAACCTTGTTGAACAACTGCTTTTTCTATCTTTGAAGAGATACCCCACAAGTTCTACCTTCTTTTTTTCCTTTGGTATCCCCGAAACGTCACAAAAATCCCTAATTATCAGAAAACTTGTCCATGATTCCGGCCGTGCCATATATTAAAGGGAGGACTCTAATTTGGTGTTCATGACACCTTAGAAGCAACTGAGAGGCATTTCAAAGTAAGCTCTGAAGGGATACCATGGATGTTAAACACAAACATTATAGCTGTTGAAACAGGATATTGACTGCAGTAACAGCATTATTGACCAAAGTGACATTATCGTCGTACTCGAGCCCTTTAACTTTCTGGCCTACTATTTTAGAGTATTTTTTACCATGACATACGTCAGCTCCAGATAATCTCTAGCATATATATACTGAAAGTTTATGGGGGCATTCTTCATGAGAGTGTTTTGCTGGTTAAGGGAAACGTAACGATATTCTTCAAATGAGAAGGTTTTTGAAGAGGTCCAGTTTGGACACAAGAAAACGTTTTAGACCTAGCGCCCACTGCGTTTGAGCCTTGATTTCCTACTCTTTTTGGGTTTGGTGTGTTTTATTTACTCGAGGCCAGCCCATACACTGCATCGTTCTTTTCACTGGCTTTAGATTTTAGATTTTAATCCACCCCTGAGAGTCTGCGTTTGAATGCTTCTTTGATAGATGCTGCTGTGGAGACTACATGGCATTTAACGTGAGATCCCATGCTTACTGCCTCACTTCTGACTGCTTTCCGTGTCGTTGGGGTCGCGTAGGTGTGACTGTATTTCCACTCCCTAGTTGTTCAGCGGTTCCACTATTCTAGAATACTGATTCACCAGCTCGAAGGTGGGTCGACTGTCTCACTGCTCGTACTTGCACAAGAAACTGACCAACATTAATTTTGGGAGCTCTCGCCTGCCCGGATTTTGCTCGAGGGTGCAACTCCAGACATCAATACTCTTGCTATTTCTGCGACTATGGGAATTCTTCCCCCCCCCCCCCAAAAAAAAAACACCTTACAAAGTACCCTTAAAACTCTGGGACAATGAGAGAGGAGAGTAAAAACACTATATTCCGGTTATAACAAAACGGGCATATCCGGGTCGCCTATGCCACAAGATGTAGAACCAGAGCAGTGGGTTAACAGATTGCTTGACGAGATTTTATAATGTGCCAAAGAGCATGTGTTGGAAAGCAAATACGAATATGTTGGGATATCAATAATGACTCCAAGCAGCCTTCGAAATCATCAATATAGGCATTCAAAGGCGAATCAGGTTAATGCCGAGGCCATTTTGAAATCTATAGAAAGAGTGGTGTCGAACAATGCAGAATGTTTGATCGATGGGCAACTGAAGATCACCAGTTCGGACCAAAAGAGATAGGTATTCGTGCACCATGGAGGACTGACAGAATATGTCACGTTATTTCCGATTTTGGAATTCCTAAACCCCAGAAACGCCTTTATGTGCCAAAATTTATAGCGAGGACACTGGCGACATGACCACGTTTACTATGACGCCTGCAGACTGTACCCGTTCGTCAATAAGACAAAGGTTTATTCCGTGGACCATCCGAAGGTCCACCCGGATCTTTTTCCAGCCCTGCAGGACGTACACAATGGCCTTATCAAGTGTCTTCACGGGGAAGTGAGGTACCCGACAGGGACGCGGATCCTAAACGAGGTAAAGTTCGTGCTGGAGGAGGCGTATAGAATACTCGTGTGGGAGTACCATATGGTACAACACCATCCTATCTGCGAGCTAAAGGAGCTCTTCGAAGATCATGTCATCCAGTTCCTGAAACTTAAGCCTGATACTTCCAATAGACCCTCCCATCAGAGCAGAGCAGTACTGTTCGCCAACGCAAAGCAAGTCCCTGACAGGAATGTGCTACCCTTACACTGTTGGACTAGCACAGTGAATGTGTTTGGAAGAGAATGCATGCTATGCAAGGATTAGAACCCTTAAAAAATATGCACCCTATTCACTCAGTATACTAAAACCGAGAAGATTTATCTACAAAAAGTAGAAGGCGTTAGAATGCTTTTGAATGGGATGCCACTGAACTGACCGAAGTGTCATAAACAACTACTAGGCAGAGTATCAGAACTGTGTGTAACCACCCATGCGCCTCATTTCTTTGCTGTGGCTGCTCACGCTGCCTTTTGAAAGAGCACTGGATTCGAACGTGTGATTTCTGAATTAAAACAATTACTTGCGGTGTTTGTGGACATAAACCTATCGGACGAACGAGTTACAGGACGGAGAAATGGCATAGATGATCGTCCTGAATCTTATCACATCAGATGTTGGATGTTGCTAGAGAACACATGTCATATATTTTCGAGGCTATGACAGTCACCACATTATTAGGAATGTGATTCATCGGTTCGGTAGAGATGTAAGTTTCCGGTAATGCTTTTGAAACATATCGTAACATACGATAATATAAATACGATACAGAATTAGGTTTTTGGACACTTTTAATTTCTTAGCGTCATCCTTGTTACAGTTGACGTCGACGGTTCTAAATTTTAAATATGCACCTTCTGACGCTACAGAAAAACCTTTTCCTTACGAGTGATTCAATAGTAAACATAAGTTAAACGAACCAATTCCGAATAGCGATGATGCATGGTACTCGCACTTACATGGTACAATGCAAGGTAAAGAACGCACAACAATGATATGGCATCGGATAGGGTCTTACAAATTCGAGGATTATCACAACTATTACCTCAGACTGGAAGTACTGCTGTTGATAGCTATTTTTGAATTATTTAGAAGAAATGCCTTCTATGAATACCAAAAATAGCACCATGGCTGAGTGGTCAGACCACGTGGCTCTCACCAAGGCGGCTCGGTTTCGATTCCAGGCGACCGCAAAGTGAGATTTGTGGTGGACACGGCACTGAGGGTTTTCTCCGGGTCCTCCGGTTTCCCCGTCAGCATTCCACCATTTGCTCCATCATCTCTCCTATCATTAATCTCGCCTTTATATATTATCCACTTCCTTCATCTTCACACCAGGCATTAGGCTGATCACCTATCCTGCTTCTCTATCGGATCCAAAGCTTCGGTTCCTCAGACCGAACCTTAAAAGGGATAGAGGAACAAGAATCTCCTGACACCACGATAGTGGTACAATTTGAGAAGTTGAAGAAGAAGAAGATGCATGCTAAACGAATCCAATGTGTTTTCATGGAGAACCGGGCTTTACTTGGTAAATAGCTTTAACACAAAGGTCGAATCATTTCAGAACCACACGAGACAAACGTTTATATAAACTTTTATATAAATTTATATTTGATTAAAAATCAAATCTGAGGTGGGGTTACGCGGTGCATCAGACGTGTGCTAAGGTTGAGAACCCCTAGAATGACTGCACATTATACCTCGAAGTGAATGCATTGTACGCCAAGGATATTTGGAATAAATTAACTGGTTTGCAGTACAACTGACCTACCGCCAGACTTTGAAAGTTGATGACCTTCGTGCGAGCATTGCTTCCTAGCGTTAGCAGAGCTAACCTTTCCAGAGGGTCTTCACGATGCACATCTGGAATTTCTAATAGCACATCATCATTACGATAACCGGTTATGGACCACATTTCTCCCTTAAAATAGGTACCTGGTACATAGCACAAATTTAAAGTATTACCTTAAACTGGATCTTAAAACTGAAAGAGTTGACAACGTATGGCTTTTTCAGGAGGAGAACTTATTACGTGAATACGTCGAAGCAAACGTGCATAACAGAAAGAAATGTAGAAACAGTAAGGCTTTGCCTGACGCATATAAATTGATAGTTTGTTGGGAAAAACTGTAGAAAATTCCTTTGGATATGAAAAATTCGTAGTAAAGAAGGCAACCGAGGAAGTATTGCACGGACGCTGCAATGCATTTCTTACACTAGTAAATACTTTTCTAGAAATAGATGGACATTTCTTAAGCAAAAATAACAACAATATGGTGGTTTCAAATAAACCGGCGCAATTTGGTTTTACAATCCTAGAACTGCGAAATTAGAGGTCTATCGTTTTATTATGACTTAAAAGCCTAATTCGACGAGAGAATGAATTTGCTATACCACGATACTGATTCTTCAATAATGTACTTTAAAGGATGGAGGTGCATCCGCTTAAAGTCATGGCCTCCGAAGCTACCTTACTGTATTACCTAGATTCTGGAAAGGCTCCAGCGGATTACGCAATTGGCACTAAAGATACAGACAGGGTTCCTGACTTTTGGGCAGGAGAAGGAGGATTCCTTTATGAAACATAGATATTCTGATACTGTGGTAGTCGATGGTGTATAATGTTCGAGGATTACAGTGGGTGTTTGAGAACCAGTTGCTGTATGTACAGAAGTACGTATCACGTATCATATTCGTCCACGAAATCATATCCTGCATAGTAATAGCGCCAGTTGGCACTTATTTCAGAGTGTAGGAAACGACAGGTACTAAGAGATAGGATCAGATCATTAACTCATGGTTATAAAGGAGAATTATATAAAAGAATATCTATGCATGTAAGTAAAATATACAATCTTATTGTGATACAAGTGCAATACGATAAAGCACTGTTTATATTAAAAATGACAATGTTTTTGCATCACTGTACTGCTAATCTTAACGATTCTCGCGCACGTATATCCGTCATATACAAGGGAGCCATATCAGAAATGTCCTCATCTCGAAATATAAAAGAAACGAAAGAACTTTGTTCCAACATACACGATGCCCATTGTTTCATCAAGTTTCCATTAGATTTATGAATCCGAACCATGGTTAACAAATGGTATTAAATAGGATTATATTTCGCCTGGTGTCACTGATCGCCTAAGGCTGTATTTCGTCTAAATATTTTAGGGTTAAAGGAACTCGGCCTCGTCTTGAATCTCCTTTCCATAATGTCAGTTGGGTAGCCATTTCCGTGTCTTTCACTGCAAGATACGTAAAAGGAGAGGGTATGAAGTCATCCACAGAATCGGGTTATAAGATATCATCGTTTATATTGGTTTCGACTGAGTATTCTGACATTGGAGGCTACAACTATTTTCAGTTTATCTAAATTTTTACATTTAGTTATAGCTCTGCTCTCTATTGTCCATCGACTTTCTACTTCTATAGAATCCACCTTTTCGCCTAATACGCCATAGGCGTGTGTAAGATCTTCAAATTTATGATCTTCCGGAGTGCTAGCTGCCACAAGCAATTCGTAATGCTGAGATTCGAGGTCGTTAAGTATGTATGCTTGATACGTAATATTTCTATTCAGTGGATTACCGTATATCTTACTACTAATTCCATAAATGCTAACTGTTTCAAAAAAATCAGTGTTTGGTAATTTCACCATTTGAATTTTCTTACTTTTTCCCACCAGAATACTGTACTTAATTACCGATATGTCCCTTTAATTATGGGGGTGTCGTAAAGTTTTAATTATCACCCTTTAAGAAATGCGATAGAGAATTTGTGTTGATATGTGCTTGTTAGTTCTTCTCTACATAGTCAACATAGAGATTTACACATTTTCCCAGAGTTTCTTGACCTTCCGAACACCTCGTTTGTAGAAGTCTGCAGAATTCGCTTTAAACCACTCTTCCACTTCATTAATGACGTCATTTGTGTTGTCAAATCGGCGACCACGCAACACATTCTTCATTTCCGGGAACAAGAAAAAGTAATTTGGTGCGAGATCGGGTGAATAAGTCGCATGCTGTAAGGTCTCAAATCCACAGTCCCTTGTTTTGTCAACTGGAGATGAATGAGCTGGTGCATTGTCAACCAGAAGACGAACACCTTTGGAGAGCATACCGCGTTGTTTCTTAATCAGAGTTGCTCGTAACTTGTCCAGAAGAATGCAATAGTATCTGCCATTGATGGTTTGACCCTTGGCAAGATAATATCTAAGGATGACTCCACGACAGTCCCAGAAAACTGAAAGCATGACCTTCCCAGCTGACTTTTGTACCTTTGCCTTTTTGGAAGGGGATGAGGAATCAGCATGTTTCCATTCCATGCCCATGTTTTTTGTCTCTGGATCATACTGATAGATCAAGGATTCGGTTGCCAGACGATAAAAAAAGTATCTTCAACCTGTTCGAACAGCATCAACATCTGTCTTGAAAGGTCACGCCGTGTTTGCGTTTGGAAAAGGGTTAGTAAACGTGGAACCCACCATGCAGACACCTTAGACAGGTGCAGTTCGTCAGGAATACTTTCTACACACTACCATAACGAAGATGTGTCTGATTCATGCTCATTTAGATTGTTGCTAGTCTGTCTTACAGTATTAAACACTCCACGTTCTTCACTGTGACAGCATCGTCTGTCATTGACGGCCTACCAGCTCTTGGATCATCTGTCAGGGACATGTGACCAGTTTGAAAATTCCTTTTCCAACTCACAATAGCGTCATACGATGGGCAATCATTTCCATAAACAGCCGTCATCACATCATGGGTTTTCCGAGCAGTTTTGCCCTTCATATGCAGGAACATTATCACACTATGAGTCTCAATTTTCTCCATCTTACAGCTCAGTCACTTCTGGCACTCACTGTAAAAAAGCAAAAAGATTCAAATCACTGAAACTATCAATATTATGGCCCGAGGGATCAATGATGATACTGACAAAAATGTTCATCTATCTAGCATAAAAACTACCGTGTGGTAATTAAAACTTTACGATACCCCCTCGTATAATCGGTGGTTACAAAATTCTTAGCAATATAATGGATTCTTTTACTCTGCTGCACAAAGAATGACAATTAGAAGAGATGTTTGAACTTATTTGTAATTCACCTGTCAATATTATAAAATTGCTAATTTTAACATGCGGTTTATATAACCTGTCTAATTACTGTAAGCATCTCATCATCAAGAATTGGCAATAAAGCTATGGTGACTGGCAATGTACTAATCCTCCCAAAAACGTTATATAAACGTAAATGTTACATGTTTATATGGCAATGTCTAGGAACAGAAGAAACACACTTTCCTACAGATATCTCGATCTGGCCTGAATTTCTTGTTCCATCGCTGCTATCTGCTGCCTCTCACACTGCTCTTGCTCCGTCCACAACATCTTCACTCAATCGTGTAGCGGAAGGTATATCTAAAATATTGCTCAATGTCCGCAGCCTCTTACGCCGCATGGTTCCACCAGTATGTACCATAACAGATTCCTATAGATAAATAATATCCAATCAGCAAATTGTTTTGGACAATGTACATAGAAGGAGTAAACGGTTCACAAAATTCGTATACAATGAGACTATTATGCTACGCCTTCTCATCCTTCGGACTCGATATCCCTTAGATTACCAGTCATAATAACAGGAATGCAATACAGGCCTTGTTTATTCATATATGTTTTGCCTATTTGCATCACAGTTCCAGCCAAACTATTTTTCATATCATTGCACGTTGCCTCTGTTAATAGTTCTTCTCATTGAATCAAAGATGTATTTAAAAAGAGGTCGTAAGTAAATTTGGACATGCTATTTGCACATAAAGCATATCCTGTCACAATATGTGATTCAACTGATTTTACTATAAAATTCTTTCCTGTATTTGAGGCTCCGAAGAGGAATACTGTCACCCGAACGTCGGAACACCCTATAGAGCGGGCAAGCAGGAGACGGTCGGCGTTAGCCACGCCCCCCTCGTTTGTCTTATAGCGGTAACAAGGGGTGGCTGGGGAAAAAAACCACTGCGCCGTCTCTTTCTGTTCCACCTGTGTTCTCGAATTACGGGATATTTCATCTAATCTAGAACCTTCCAGGTCGGCCCGCTGACCCTATATAAGCAACACGACGGGCAAGAGGAGTCAGTCAGTTCTTGGCGTAAGAATGCAGTGCTAGTGTACGACGAGAAGACTGTGTGAGTGCATCGGAGGATTGTACGTAATTACGAGTGCAAGTGAAATTGTAACGGACGAACTGGTGAATCGTAATTGTGTGCATTACGTAATTCTGTGTAATTGGCAAGAGTTTAACTGTAAGTCGGTGGAAATAAAGAACATTTTTGAGTGGTGCAATTGGACTTTTCATTTCACGAACCCACAAAGTCACACTGGTGTCAGGAAGCGGGACAACAACATCACCGAACATTATGGCCATGGAATCGGCATTGGAAATGCTGTTGCAGAAGATGAACGAATTAACAGCGAAGTCGGAGGCGGCAAATAACAACTTGGCCGCGGAACTGAAACAAATGAAGACGGCTAACGACAACATCACCGAGAAGATTGAAGAAATGAAGGCCGAGTTACCTACAGAAATGAAAGCTGCGAACGGCAGTCTGGCCACGGAAATGAAGGCGACGAACGAGGCTCTCGCCGTAAAGTTTGAAGAAAAGTTGGCCGGCGTAAAAGAGGACGTCACAGAGTTAGGCGAGCGTGTCGAAGAACTGGCGAGCCGCGTTAATGAGCTGGAAGGAAAGGCCGACAACGGCGTCAAGTCCCTGAGCGCCATGGTGGAGGACGTCGTCGGCAGGAGGTTGAAGGATTTGAAGGCCGACGCACCGGGACGCGACACAACATCGGCGCGCGTCAAACCTCCGAAATATGACGGCGCGTCAACATTTGAGGTCTTCCGCCGCCAGTTCGACACAGTGGCCAAGCACAACAAATGGTCACCGGAGGAGGAGGCCACACAGTTAATAGCCAGCCTCCAGGGACGGGCCGCAGAAGTCCTAAACGCGGTGCAGACAACGGCGGCGCCCAAGGACATCTGGGAGGCCCTGGAGAATCGTTTCGGGAACCACCGCTTAGCCGCAGCGTACCGCAGCCAGCTAAAGGCAAGGTCACAGCAGCCGGGGGAGGCGCTGCAGGAGTTCGCCCTGGCAGTGGAACAACTGGCAAGCAAGGCCTTGGTTGACCCGCCACTGGAGTTCGTATCCCAGGAAGCCGCCTACAACTTTGTCGACGGGGTACGGGACACGGAGATTCGTCAGCGCCTAATGCTCGGCGATTATAAAACCATCAACGAGGCGCTGACAGCGGCATTAAGGATGGAGGCGGCCAAGGTAACATCTATCCCGACGTCGAGAACGAGGAGTGTCCGCTACGCCAGACAGAAGACCAGCTGAGGGACGCCGGCGAACACATAGTGGCCTGTGTTGGGGGTGTGGACAGCCCGGACAATCTGCAGAGAGACTACCCACACCAGGAAGAGCAGCCGGAAAACGAGTAAGGGCCGTCGTGGAGAGGGGCACGTCGGCGCAATCACCACCATCCCCTCGAGTGACACTGCGCGCCGTCAGCCGGCGTATGGATGACAGCCTCATCGCGGATGGTTGGGTAAGAGGAAAGCCGTGCCGTGTGCTGGTGGACACCGGGGCGGCCGTGACCATCATCAGACCTGACGTGGCGAAGGGTTTGCTGACAAGGAAGCCGAGCCGACCATACCAGCTTGTCACGGCATCGGGCGACACCTTGCCTGTGGAGGAGGCCCTGCTGGAGCTGACCTTGGGACGGAGTGCCGTGCGTCTGTGGGTGTTCGTCGCGAAGGTGGCTGAGGAGGTGATTCTGGGATTGGATGCCCTCAGGAGCCATGAGGCGACGGTCGACGTCGGCAAGAAGGTACTGCCGCTCAACGGAGAAGAGGTTATACTCCGTCAACCAGAAGAGCGCCTTGGAATTTGCAGGGTCGTCTTGAGCGAAGACGTGGTTGTCCCCGCGAGGAGCGAGGTGGCGGTGACGGCGCGACTGGAGGGCCAGAGAACCAGGAACATGATGCTGGACCAGAAGACGCCTGTACACGGACTGTATGTAGCCAGGGCATTGCTGCCGTGCCGGGAGGAGGTGCCCGTGAGACTGCTAAATCCGACGGACGATGATCACGACGTCTAGGCCGGGACGGAGTTGGGAACGTGCGAGCCCGTGGTGAGCGTAACAGCTATCGACGAGACACAGGAGCCGGCGCCGAAGCAAAACCTGGGGCCCCGGCTAGAAGGCTTAGTGGAGAGGGCGGCCAACCACCTGACCGCAGAACAGCTGGAGAAGGTTCGACAACTGCTAAGATGGTATCAGCGCGTCTTCAGCCAAGGTGATAGTGACTACGGCCGCACGGACAAAGTGCTTCACCGCATCGACACCGGGGACGCCCGGCCTATTCGGCAACCACATAGATGCGTTCCGCTGGCGAAGCAAGGGGCGGTACGAGACATGCTGGAGGACATGAGATCCAGGGGAGTGATTGAAGAGTCTGACAGCCCTTGGTGTTCCCCTGTAGTCTTGGTGACGAAGAAGAACGGCGAGCTGCGCTTCTGCGTAGACTACAGAAAGCTGAACGCTGTCACCCGGATGGACTGTTTTCCCTTACCCCGGATTGACGACATCCTGGACACGCTAGCTGGTTCACAGTGGTTCTCGACCCTGGAACTGAAGTCCGGCTACTGGCAGGTAGCTCCAGACCCGAGAGACAAGGAGAAGACCGCATTCTCGACGGGCCAAGGGCTCTGGCAGTTCATGGTTATGTCCTTTGACCTCTGCAACGCACCAGCTACCTTCCAGCGCTTCATGGAGTCAGTGACGAGAGGGCTGACTTACGATGCCTGCCTGCTGTACCTGGACGACATCATCGTCGGGAAGACTTTTGAAGATCACCTCGAGGATCTCAGTAACGCGCTACAGAGACTGCAGGCGACCAACTTGAAGCTGAACGCGAAGAAGTGCCAGCTCTTCCGCAAGGAAGTGAACTACTTAGGCCACATAGTATCAGCAACCGGAGTGGCCACAGACCCGGAAAAGACACAGGCTGTGAGAGATTGGCCTCGCCCAAAGGATAAGAAAGAGTTGCGCAGTTTCCTGGGGCTGTGCAGTTATTACCGCCGCTTCATAAAGGGGTTCTCCAACATCGCAAAACCTCTCACCCGCCTGACAGAGGAACACCGGCCTTATGCATGGACAGAGGACGCCGAAAACGCTTTCCAGCACCTAAAGGAGACCCTGTGCAGTGCTCCAATTTTGGGTTTCCCACAACCGGGCGGCGCCTTCATTGTGGACACCGACGCCAGCAACCAATGCATTGGAGGTGTCCTATCGCAGATCCAGGACGGCCATGAGCGGGTGATTGCCTACTACGGCAAGACGCTATCCAAGGCAGAGAAGAACTACTGCGTCACCCGACGAGAATTATTGGCGCTAGTAAAGACCTTGGAGCACTTCCACAAGTACCTGTACGGTCAGCCATTCCACCTGAGGACTGACCATTCCCCCCTAACCTGGCTATTGACCTTTAAGAACCTGGAAGGCCAGACAGCACGTTGGGTCCAGAGGCTGCAGGAGTACGACTTCACCTCGGAACATCGTAGAGGGAAGAGCCACGGTAACGCAGACGCCATGTCCCGAAGACCCTGTCCAGAAAGGTGCGGCCAGTGCACAAGAGTGCAAGAGAAGGAGCGTGCCGCAGCAGTCCGAGTAGTTGTGGCAGTGCCTGCGGACCGCTGGGATAGCGCAGGCCTGAGGAGGGAGCAGCTGGCGGACGCAG
Source organism: Mantis religiosa (assembly GCA_030765055.1). Classification (NCBI taxonomy): domain Eukaryota; kingdom Metazoa; phylum Arthropoda; class Insecta; order Mantodea; family Mantidae; genus Mantis; species Mantis religiosa. The sequence continues at coordinate 276,041,277 of CM060948.1, forward strand.
ACTTGGGGCCACTCTTGAGGGAAGTGGAGGCAGGGACGAAACCAACCTGGGAGAACATCGCACCGAGGAGCGCCACCTACAAGTCGTACTGGACCCAATGGGACTCATTGAAGACCAGAGAGGGCGTGCTGTTCCGGGTATGGGAGTCACCCGATGGGAAGACGCGGAGAGAACAGTTGGTACTTCCCCGGAGTAAGGTCCCGGAAGTCTTGGAGGAAGTGCACGCCGGTACTTCGGGAGGACACCTGGGAGCGAACCGAACGATTGACAAACTACGGCAGCGCTACTACTGGCTGGGACTCCGAGCAGATGCTGAGAGATGGTGCCGTCAGTGTCACGTGTGCGCGGCGAGTCGTGGCCCCCAGACTAGGAGGCGGGGTCGCATGCAGCAGTACAACGTCGGAGCGCCATTCGAACGGATCGCTGTTGACATTGCTGGACCGTTCCCAGTTTCCGACCGAGGCAACAAGTACCTAATGGTGGTCGTGGACTACTTCACCAAATGGCCGGAGGTGTATGCCATCCCAAACCAAGAGGCAAAGACAATCACAGACTGCCTCGTGGAGCAAGTGTTCTGTCGATTTGGGGTGCCGTTAGAGCTGCACAGTGACCAGGGTACCAACTTTGAGTCCCACCTAATGAAGGAGGCACTACAAAGGCTTGGGGCGAACAAGACCCGCACGACTCCTCTACATCCCCAGTCGGATGGCATGGTCGAAAGATACATCAAGACAGAGGAACACCTGAGGAAGGTGGTGGCCAGCCATCAGCGAGACTGGGACGTCAAGGTGCCACTGTTCTTGCTGGCCTACCGCTCGTCTACACACGACACAACTGGGATGACGCCAGCCAGCTTAATGTTCGGCCGAGAGTTACGCCTCCCTTGTGACCTGGCTTTTGGAAGCCCTCCGGAAGCGAGACAGCCAGCGACCGAGTATGTGGAGAACTTGGTGGACCATCTCCACGACATGCACGAGATGGCTCGCCAGAACATCCAGAAGGCGAGCGACCGCATGAAGACCAGGTATGATAGGCAAGCCAACAGCCAAGGGTTCCAGCAAGGTGACCTGGTCTGGTTGTACCGCCCTACCCGGACTAAGGGACGCTGCCCGAAGCTCCAGCAATCATGGCAAGGACCGTACCGGGTGGTGAAGAGGATTAACGACGTGGTCTACTGCATCCAGAAGGTTCCCCGAGGGAAGATGTTGGTGGTACACCTGGATCGCCTGGCACGCTACGATGGTGCTGTTCGGGACGACCAACTTTGAGGAGGGAGCAGTGTCACCCGAACGTCGGAACACCCTATAGAGCGGGCAAGCAGGAGACGGTCGGCGTTAGCCACGCCCCCCTCGTTTGTCTTATAGCGGTAACAAGGGGTGGCTGGGGAAAAAAACATCACTGCGTCGCCTCTTTCTGTTCCACCTGTGTTCTCGAACTTACGGGATATTTCATCTAATCTAGAACCTTCCAGGTTGGCCCGCTGACCCTATGTAAGCAACACGACGGGCAAGAGGAGTCAGTCAGTTCTTGGCGTAAGAATGCAGTGCTATTGTACGACGAGAAGACTGTGTGAGTGCATCGGAGGATTGTACGTAATTACGAGTGCAAGTGAAATTGTAACGGACGAACTGGTGAATCGTAATTGTGTGCATTACGTAATTCTGTGTAATTGGCAAGTTTAACTGTAAGTCGGTGGAAATAAAGAACATTTTTGAGTGGTGCAATTGGACTTTTCATTTCACGAACCCACAAAGTCACAATACTAAATTAATCTTTGTCTCCTTACCATTAAGAATCTTCTCAAGGTCGAAAACAAACCGATCAGGAACTATATAATTTCTAGTTAATAGTTCACTAATTGCATCTCTTCTGTGCCTGGTCTCATTTTCAGCACAATCTAATAAATTCGCACATCTAACTTCTCTTTCTATTTGTAATCTATGTCTAATATAACTAGATATAGATATATTTATATAATCAGATAACAAAGAGTTATTTTGATATTTATTTAACTCTGTGCATTCAAGTACAGCAATCGAGTAATGCTGTATGGGATTTTGAATGATATTTATTTATGAAATCATTTAAAAGATTTAAACCTTTTTGCTCTGCCAAGTCAAAATCCTCTTCTGTGTTCTTCTGCATACGACTCGCTGTGTCCGGGGCTATAGTGGGTGTTGTTGCTGCCAATTTGGTGTCTCTCAGAAGAAGCTGTCGGATGCACACGACGCCTTGCAATTAACTCTAAGAATCTACTGGACTGCTCCGCCGAAGTATATGAGCTGACCGGAACAACACTGACTACATTCTGATTTTTAAAAGAAGATACGTGAAGGCGTTCAAGCAAGGGACGCAAATGGTAAGAGTTGAAGGTCGTTGCTATGGAAACGTAAACAAAGGTCGCCAGAATGGTTATACTAGTGAATCAAAAATTTCTCAGGTCATATATCACTAGTTGTGTGCAGGTAAGAGAATTGCTTGAGTGTTCAGTTGCGTTATGTATTGTTAGCCTACTTTGTGAAAACACAAAGTACGTGTTGTGAAAGCAAGACGTAGTGGCGGTAGGATTAGAGGTAGAATGAGGATTCATGGCCCGATGCAAAGATCAGTTTACGATCGGGGTGTTACATTACATACCAAGCTAGAAAATTTGTCTTTTTTCTAGGGAAAGTCTTTGAACAGGAAGACGAGAGTTTGCTCCTTATCAATGAACCGCTTATTCCTTTCAACCAAACGTGATAGCCCCACGTCAGTACATGTGCTTGCATGTAAAAGAATTCCTGTGGGTCAAAATTTCGGTATATCGGCGGCGTTGATATGACCATAGCAATTGGTAAATTCGTTATTAATAGTATACTAAGGTATCTACAAAATAGGAATGAACATAAGACGGGGCTAGGCGTGGTTGATCTAGCCAGTGCGGTGCATGCAACGTTGTACAGTTAAGCACGCATACTGGCTCAATTTGGTGAACCATATGTATAATTTATTTGCGCGCTCTAAAGATATTAATTATAGAATTTTCCCCATGTTACAGAGCTACTTGTTTCTAAGGATTATTGTCTAAACTCCATGTTTGTAGCACACTTGGTTTCGGAGATATGGGAAGGTAAGATGCCTGACTAGAAAGAAAATAATTAACAGTCAGTGAAGAAAAACACACACATGCTATGCTGCAGCTGCATTCTGTACCCTGCATTCAGTGAAGTGGTGATCTTTTAAGCTTAAAGTACCTTCGCAACGCATTGTTTTACAAAGGCTTACTTCTCATCTTGCTACACATTTGTGATAAATGTTTAGGCAAGTACCTCCGTTAGGTATACTTCTCCACAGAGATGTAAAAGAAAAAAGAGGATTTTGGTTAGTTAAACTAGTGGCTGTGTGTTGCACGATATATTGAAGAAACAAAAGGGTTCAGAAAAGCTTTTAAAATACTTGTGTTATGTATTTTTTATTTTCACTTTATACCTGCACTTTTTGGTGCAACAGAGGTACTTCAACACGGTTTGTATTTTGACTCCGATCACTCTCTTTCAAATTGTCCACGTGCAGCTCTGAATGGAAGGCAAGTGCATTACGTCTTCATTTGTGGTACACGAGGACTGAAATTTTGGGCGAAAAAGTACGATATTTGCAAATTCTAGGTGAATACATATAAACGTACACATATCTGCCGATCAGGTTCACATTTTTTCCTGTTATGCCATTTTTATACTTCTAGTGCAGCATTTAAATGCCGAATGCGCAATACTTTAAGGAAGCAGAAAATAATGCAAGAGTCTGCGTTTCGAAAACAGTTTGGAATGTTCAGAAACAGCAACCCTTGTTGATAAAACCATACATTACTTGAAGCTGCTTAGTTTTGTTTCCAAGGTCTTATGGACAGAGAGTAATAACCACACGTGCACAATTGAGTCAATGTATCCACACACACACGCACACGCGCACGCGCGCGCGCACACACACAGAAAAATTTAAACCAGCTATTAGTTTGCTTATTCCATAAGGTGATGGTAAATCAAACGTGGAGCTTCCCAATGAGGATACCCTATGTGGTGCATGGTTCAATGAATTTATATCAATACCTGAAATTTGCTTTTTTCATGATTTTTCTTCATAATATTGGGTTCATTTTTGTTCATTTCAGTACGAATATCAAATGATATTATTTATAGTTCCAGTAATTTGTATGTATAGTGTTGTCTGCCTAACGCTACTCGGGAGAAAGTCCCAGTCCTTAGAAATGTAACTTTGTGGTCAAAAGAAGGTTTATGTGTCTTTGCAGTATGTCCTTCCTAGACATAATCACTTATAAACAATCTTCTCTATATAGGAGCGTCTTAGCTTGTACATGTCGAACTGTCCCATCACACTTTTCCCCTTGCATTGTACTTAGATTGAACCAAACGGCCACATGATCCTTTACACATCTCCTCTACAAAAACATGCTAAATGATGTACAAATACATCCAGCTCATACTCACTACATTTACTTCCAGTTGTAGTAAATTTAATAGCACATGTCTTTGTGCCTCGAAGAGAGTTAGTTTTACCTGATAAGTATGTGCACTTATTTAATTTTATTCACATTACACAGTTCTCCCAATATTCTATTTTGTATTGAAACTAGAAGTAGAAATGACGGTTTCGGGTAAATTGCGGAAATATCGTGTATCGGAATCGGGAAGCAAATATCGAGAAAAACTGGTATCGACCCATCCCTAGGTTTATTTTGTTCTTGTTGCAATTTACGCCCTCCAATGTTAAGTCATATCGGACGATGAATGGAATGGGTGAAATGTTGCAAATCCCCGGAAAAACCATATCCAGATAACTCACCTTGACTGAGATTCAAACTCCAAATCTCTTGAACGTGATGCAGGCACACTACCATCTAAGCTACTGAGGCGGGTCTACGTTAATTTAAATATAATTTCATCCATTTCATTCTTTGTTCGATATGGCAATGTTGCAGGACGTTAATAAAAAATAACCAGTGACAGTGAAGTCCAACTCAGCAAAGAGAACGTCATATCCAGTGCTGTGGTACCATTTACGGTGAAATTACTCTCACTCCTTGTGCATTTTTATCATATGTTGCATCACCAGCTCCTACTTTGTCACTAATAAGGTGCGTCAGTTTTGCAGCATCGCTTGTGTTGTTCTCCACTTTCTCATCTCTATATTTAACGTTCATTTCTTATTTTATTTGTTCCCCGTCATTCTCTAACCTCAAGACATCCATTCCCATTTTCCCTAACGCTATAACAGTAAATTATTCCAGTCCATCATTCCTTCTTCCTGAATTTCGGTTTTACACCCATATCATCACAGCAATCCCTTCCCAAACATTCTTTGGCCTTTAAGTTTCTGCTGTCGCTCTTATCCCGCAACCATCCAAGTTCGAAAGCCCAGAAACAAAAAGGAGCATTTGCCGTATTTGTAGAAGTATGCACTTCATAATAACAATTTTATTGTTTTGAAAATTTTCATTCTTGTATATCTTTAGCAACGTAGTTGCCTAATCATATGCATACATGACTTTCGATTTTACCCATGTACTTTTCTACGCAATGTTAATTTTATTTATATATTTCTCACCATTTACATTTATTAATAGGTTATTTATGTCAACTTCGTCTCGTATTCCAGCGGCTCTTTCCCACCATCGCCGAAAGCTTCCCCCCTCCCTCCTTTAGCACTGCATCTTTCTCGTAACTTGCTTCATAATTAGAAAGTGCTTAAACACCACATGTACACGTGTTCTTCAAATTATCAATCATTTTCTTTTACCTCAAATTCGTTGTACATTTAAGCTACATTTCCTCTAATTCAGTTCATCCATTTGTGTTGCTTTGTTAAATTCTGCTTCTTCTGTTTTAAGTATTTTTTTCATTCTTTCCATCATCCTCTCTATTTCTCTTTCTATGTTCACAAATCTGAATTCAACCTGCACCTGCTTCCGTTCCTGTACATTTAAATACAACTAGGCAACAATTTTTAATCTTTTGCACACCTGATCACATTTTATAAATTTCCCGTTAGGTTCCGAAATTACCGCAGTGCTCCTTTGCATTAGGTTTATTACTTCCTCTCCTGTTATATCCCTATCTAATATCTCACTAAAGTTATTCTCTATTTCTGGGATTATCTTCCCCTTGTTGGATTTTTCATATGCATATAAATTTGAGAAGTAGCTTAGCCACTCTTCCTGACTTATATTATGTTTGGTTACATGTTTTTTGTACAATGACTTTACACCCCTCCATATTTTACTCACATTATTTTCGGCAATAGTAATGATTAGGTTATCCGCTTTCTTTTGTCTCCATTGGGATTTTTTACTTTCCAGTAGTTCACTGTAGTGGTATTTACTTTGCAAATACTCTTCCTTAGAATAAGGATCTCCTGTTTCCCTCCACTTTACCAATTTTTCCTTTACTATGTTTTTAATCACCCTACATTCCTCACCACACCAGCCATTACTAGTATTAGAGTATCCTTTATTTGTCATTTTCATCCCCTCTCCTGCCCAAGTCATAACAAAACTCAAAATACTAATTGCGTTTTCAATTTCATAATGATTTAAACTATGCATTATGCCCTGCTGGCATATTTTCCTTACATCTGATTCTAATGTGTACTCAAATTTTGCTTTGTCTTCTTCCTTCCATTTGTATCTTACTAATTCCCTTTTTATTGCACTAGTCTCTGCAAGTTGTTCATTGGTTGCTCTCTGAGCTTTAATACCTATGTCTAATACTAATGGAAAATGCCCACTTTTAGTGCTTATATTAGCGACTTTAAAATTACTCACCATATGACTTATATTGCACGACTACAACATATAGTCTATTACGCTATGACCATTTGCATTTATAAAAGTAAATTCACCAAGCTCATCTTCTCCATATTTTCCATTAAGAATGTCCAAAGCATTTTGCTCACAGAAATTAATGAGTTTTTCACTACCCCTTTCTATCATCTTATCCTTGCTATGCCTAATATTCACATTTTTTCCACTTAAATTGAATACCATAATACTATCTTCACTTTCAAATAGTTTTTCATATTTTTTTTTATTCAGAATTGTTCCTCTGTTATTGGAGAATGAAATCATCTTTTACCATCTACTATATATCTACCTTTGAGAAAGCCTTTGCATTCTCAAACAGTTAACATTTGTTTAAAATTACTTTGTGCATAGTTAGAAGGTCCACAAATCTAGATGAAATTAGGTGCTTTCTTTAGAAATTTCTGACCATTGTATTCGATTTAATAGCAATATCACTCATGATACAAGGGTTGGTTTTATTAAAAAAACCTATATACTATGGCAAATATTGCAGTGCTTCAAGTGAGATATTGAAAATAAGGTACTGTTGTTCATCTTGACTCTCTGTATCTGTTCACCTAGTAAACATTTAGAGAAATTACATTTTTACATGCTTTTCTACACACAACCTTCAAATTATAAATTTACATTCTTGTAAGATATTTATTGATATACACTAGCATTAATGGCCAGCTTTTCCAGAATACAAGTGATCTTCCATTTTAAGCATCGCTTATACTAAAAATGAAAACTAACAGTGGGTGGGGATTATTTTATTTGAAACACCTGAAACATTAGTTTGATGCACTTTATTTTTGTTGGCAATTAGCAGTTACATTTGACCAGGAGTTCACATGCTGAAATGTACATTACATTCAATTTTCTGTTAGTTTACTGATAAATGTTTTTTTTTTTTAAAAAAAAAACCTTTGATGTCAGTATGAAAAATATTTTTTTGACATATTTACAAACTATTGTTTTTACATATTATGGCCTAACATTGCACACAATCTATTGTTAATTAGTAATGTACATAAATAATTAGTAGCAACTGTTAATTTCTTAAAAGTGATAGTATGACAACATGTACAGTATATTTACATATATAAAATACAGATTTTCTCAACTTATCACAGCTGTAATAATATAATTAGGGCCTACAACATTCAGATTAAATCTACAAGGACTACATACTGGAATGCATTGGAAAAGTAAATGCACATTCTGTCAACACTGTTTCAAATTATCTGCATGACTAGGAAAGTAGGACTTCAGATATGTATTACAATTTGAGACCAATGTGACATGTTGTAGGAAATGGCACTTTACACATTCCAAACTGAGCATAACGTAATATGTGTTAAATGTATACATGTGCAACATTAAAATTGTTAAAAGTAAAGAAAATCGGAGTATACCTACATGTGAAGAAAAAATTTGTTTCTTAAAAAGCTACATTAAAAGTTTTCATTTTTCAATGATAGAGATCAATGAAGCTATCTTACAGCATGTTCTGTGACAAATCCCTTATATCCAACAAAATTTCTTTGGCACGTTTTAAATTATAGAGAAATAACTATTATAATTTTATGAAGCACTTGGCTGTTATAATACTAATTAATAAAATAAAACTATTCCAATCCTAAAACTATTTGTAGTCGGTTTATTGACACTCATCACTTACTTTTCTTATATTATTGAGGGACTAGTTTCAAAAGCTATTGCCTCCATTTTCAACCTCTCTCCAACTAGCATCTGTTGTTGTCTACTCTACTCTCTCTCTGGTGGTGGAACTATGAACTTCTTTGTCAAACTATCTACTGGTGGGATTTCGAAGTTCATTACGTGGTCCTTATTTTTCCATATGAATTGTTCTCCCATGTTGTTAGTTTATTTTGGTTTATCACACCTTTTAATAATTTTGGATTTGGATCAATGTCGTGATTTTCATTCCAAAAATGAAATGCTACTGCTGACTTTTCTTCTTGTTTTAATCTGATAAGGAGTGATAAACCAAAATAAACTAACAACATGGGAGAACATAATTCATATGGAAATAATAAAGACCGCGTAATGAACTTTGAAATCCCAGCAGTAGATAATTTGACAAAGAAGTTCATTGTTCCACCACCAGAAAGAGGAGATGCTAGTTGGAGAGAGGATGAAAATGGAGGCAATAACCTTTGAAACTAGTCCCTCAATAACATAAGAAATGTGACAAGTGTCAATAAACTGACTACAAATAGTTTTATGATTAATTTTGATGTCACTGTTACTAAATTCCACCAAACACACATATTCCAATCCTTTTCTTAAAAACTCTTCAGACATACTTGGTCTTACTGATATTAAGCCTAAGCATACAAGAGTGTAAGAAAGGGAACATGTGCATCAACAACATAATTTGTAATTGTTGCAGCAGTAAAAAACACTCACTTCATTTCCATTATTCAGAGGTTTGTGATACTGCTATTATTCTGAGTAACTCAGTGATCAGATGAAAAACCAGCATAGGGACCTCACAGAGATTCCTTTTCTTGATATGGACATGCTTTTAATTGATTAAATTAGATTCCATTCTCTGTACACACAAATAAAGTGTTTATTTATTTATGGACACTATTTATCTGTAGTGTTTCTCAGCTTCCCATTCGATACTGGGCATGAAAGAATGCTAAATCTTGCTCTGAGGCCTTGCTGCTAACTATAGAAGTTTTTAATTATGCAGAAACAGAGTAGACAGTTTTTTATGAGTAAATCCAATTTCATAGACTTTATATTTTCAATATGTTTATTGCAGCTACAAATTCTGTTGTGTGAAGATAGGCTCCCTTTCCTGTTACTTGTCACATAAGAATATGGAACAACTTCAGTGAATTCTAAAAGAAAAAAATCTATAATCTATGTAAACAATAGTTAGCTTTATTAAGCTGAAATAAATAACTCTGAAATTACTACAACAAAATGTTACAGTACATGAAAATGCTCAGGAATCTCACATCTCTTAATCCTATTATAATTAACAGCTTACAAATGTTCTTAATTTGGTGAACAACTTATAAAGGTATTTCAATATAGAATTTTATATATACTTTTATTTTAGAGAATAAATTACAAATATTACTTCAAAATGTTTGGTAGGTCCATCAATTTAACTCTGAACTTTGGTTTTCTCATTCAATTCACAGTTCTGGATTCAATCCAAATTGGTATAGATTTTTCCAATCAAGCTTTAGTTCTGTTGCTTTGTTGTCAGTTTTCAATACTTAAATTTTGTGGAAGGCTTTAAAGTTGAAAAGCAATGTAGTGCAAAAAATGTTTCATTCATCTTAAAATTCCACAATATAAGCATTTTAAGGCACCCAGATTCAAGATTCCCTAAAGAACATTCAAGAAGAGAAGAGAATTTTTTTTTTTTTTGTGTAATGGCAGAAGTACTTATATTTCTTTTCTTCATTGAGTATTAATTCCATTGAAACTATAGTGAAAATTATGGTTAAGTTGCAGCACCTGTAAGATCAGATTAACCTCTTGGAGTACCAAATTCATTTCAGCTATTAAAATGTAGCATTACATTATGTAGCAGTTGCACTATGTCAGCTACTTGTTTATTTTAACCCTGTTACACACGCTACAAAATGTGAGTCTGCAGTTTTAATTTTTTGCAGATCATTTTTGGTCATTTAACCATGAAATGAATCCCGAAGTTAAACTATTAAATCAATTAAATGGTCCCATGGATTTAATAGTTTGGAAAAAATATTTATTTTAAAAAATAAAAATCGTGTAATGAATACCGGCAATTGAATCTGTTTTTAGGTTTGTTTCGTCTTCAGATGTTGGTAGTGCATAGATACGTAATTGCATGGTATCCTGGACAATGAGTTGTGTTGACTGAAGATGTGGGCAAGTGTCCATGAAATTAATTTTGCAAAAACATAATAGAAGTACTGTCATCGGCTTCTTAAGTTAAGTGGAGAATATTTACTAAATATTTTTATTTGTGTAGTGTTTGTTACTCCACTATAAATAGCTTCATTTTCTGTGTAATCAATGAATTAGGATTTTAGTTAATTGATGGAAATTAATCATTTCTTCACACTAGCCGTATATAGGCTAAGATCTTTGATAGATAGAGTCAACATGAAAAATTCAATGGCATGGCGTTTCAATGGCATGGCCACGCCATGCTATCAAATTCAATGCCATGCTATCTATCAAAGATCTTAGCCTATATACAGCTAGTGTGAAGAAATGATTAATTTCCATCAAATAACTAAAATAATAAGAGTTAAATGATGAAGCCTGGGACTCAAGTACTTACGACAGTAAGTCGCCACAAATGGGTGTATCTCGAATGCAAGAACCCCTAGTGCTCTACCGGGGAAATATACGAGTCAAATGGAGAATTTAATGTCAGGACGGCACATTGGCCATGGCAGTTCAATGGGTTAGAGCAACTGGATGGAAACCAGGAGATCTGTGGTTCAAATCCCGGCCATGGCATTGAATTTTTCATGTTGACTCTATCTATCAATGTATTAGGAAATCAAGTTTTCCATTAGTGGCCTTTTCTAACTTCCCCTCCTCCCTTAACAAATCACTGCCAGTAATTGGAGACAGTCATTGTCTGAAGCAGCATATTGCTGTTGTGTGGAGTGTTAGTCCATGTGCATGTATTCTTGTGTCAGTTCTGTGATCACTTCTTTCAATTCTGTTGCATGGTTTGGCAGGTAAGAGAGATTTCTTTCTTATAATATTACAAAATGTGAATCATAAGGTTTAGAAATTTATTTATCATAATTGTCATTCAAATTTCTTTTTAACAACCAACATTGAATTCTGAAAGAAGCTTTACTTTTTTATTTTCAGAAGAATGGTGAATAACAAGCAGCTAACCGCCTCAGTATCGTAGATGGTAGCATGTCTGCCTCACGCTCAAGAGGTCCCGAGTTCGAATCGCGGTCAGGGTGAGTTAGCTAGATAAGGTTTTTCCAGGGTTTTCCCTTATCCTTCAAGATGAATGTCAGATTACTCTAAGCTCCATGGACCCTGGACTCATTTGAGCATTATTTCACCCAATTCATTCACCGTCCGATATGACTTAACATTGGAGGACATAGAGAGAGAGAGAGAGAGAGAGAGAGAGAGAGAGAGAGAGAGAGAGAGAGAGAGAGAGAGAGAGAGAGAGAGAGAGAGAGAGAGGGAGAGGGAGAGAGAGAGAGAGCAGCTGTTGAAATGGTTGGAGGAATAGCCTGCTAATGAAGATTGTAGTGAATGATATAGAATCAATCTTCGAAAGTGATCACATTTCTGAAAGTGAACAGTCTTTGGAAGAAGATGGTACTATCGATAAATATGACCTGTACGTTGGAAAAGATGGTATGCACTGGAGTCATCAACCTCTAGTTCAAAACAGGATACTAAGAAGAGCTGAACATAATATTATCAAGCATTTACCGAAGTCGTAGTTGAAGCAAAAAGCGCCAAGATTTCAATTGATTGTTTCCACATTTTCTTCACAGATGCCATTTTAGAAGAAATTGTTTGCTGCACTAACAGTTACATATCTACGATTCTTTCTAAGTATTCCAAAGCAAGGAATGCATCAAACACCTATATTAGAGAAATCAGGGCATTTTTAGGGCTTCTTTTTTGGCGGGTGTTCTACAGACATCACACACAAATTTACAAGATCTCTGAGCTGCAAATGGTATTGGAGCAGAGTACTTCAAACTTTCAATGGGGATAAATCACTTTTGTTTCTTGCTGACATGTCTTAAGATTTAATGACATCAGAAGCAGAGTTCATTGGAAAGAAACAGATAAATTAGCCGCTGTCTGATTCTTGATCGATCCGTTCAATAAGAACTGAAAGAAATACTACAGTTTATCAGAACTAGTAACAGTGGATGAGATGCTGGATACCTTCCGGGGAAGATGTGGATATAGATTTTTGCAATTACAGATGCGAAGATGTTTTACACTAGTCTTCTAGAATTATACTGCGGAAAACAGGTGGACGGGCCATATGTGTGTGACAACATATATCATGCTATTGTCAAAAGAATGGTGAAATACATATCCAAATCTCACAGAAATGTAATATGTGATAGTTGGTTCACATCAATTCCACTTGCTGTAAAATGATAAGCTAACAATGGCTGGAACAATTTAAAAAAATAAACGTGAAATTCCTCCATTTATGACAATAGCAAAAAATTGTCCTCTAGAATCCAGAATTTTTGCATTTAGGAAGAATATGACACTTGTTTCATATAAGGCTATGAAAGACAAGGTTGTTCTGGCACTGCTTTACATGATGATAGTATTGACAGTGAATCAGAAAAGTTCTAACCACAAATCAACTTTTTATGATACCAAATCTGCTGTGGATAAAGTTGATGAGATGAAATGTACATACTCTGTGACAAGAATTACCAGAATATGGTCATTTATAACTTTTTTCCTCTCTTCTGAATATTGCTTCAATCAATGGATATGTCATTTACAAGAGCAATTCAAAATCAACCACTCCCAGAAAAGAATATCTAAAAACTCTTGCCAAAGAAATGTTGCATGATTATTTGAAAATGAAAGTCATTCAGCTAAATACTCCTGCAAGCATCAAGAACCGCTTCAAGGAAATATTGGGTTTCCAAAAGCAGAATTTACTCTTACAGATCCACAACTAAATATTCAAGGAAGATGTAACAACTGCGACACGAAGAAAAACTGACCAACAAGGTTTTCTTGCTAGCTGTGCAGTAAATTTGTGTGCCTGGAACATGTCACAGCATATCTGTGCAGTGAGCGCAATGACAGAGTCAACATGAAAAATTCAATTGGGATTTGAACCACAGATCTCCTGGTTTCCGTCCAGTCGCTCTAACCCATTGAGCTACCATAGCCAATGTGCCTTCATGACATTAAATTCTCCAGTTGACTCGTATATTTCCCTGGTAGACCACTAAGGGGCTCTCGTATCTGAGATACATCCTTTGTGGCAACTTACTATCGTAAGTACTTAAGTCCCAGGCTTCATCATTTAACCCTTATTATTTTAGTTAATTGATGGAATTTAATCAATTCTTCACACTAAGGTTTTTGAAAGATTGAGTCAACATGAAAAATTCAATGCCATGGCCGGGATTTTATGGGGGAAGGGCAGGGATTCTTTCTGCACTATTTTTCTACAATAGATGTTTTAATGTGTGTTCATAAAAACAGTTAAAACAGAATGAACATTAATATCAGTGACTACAATAAGTGTTCCTAGTGTTTTAAGAGCAAATTATTACTTAAAATTATTTATTTTCACCAGTGATGCTTCAATATATTGTTTGTGAATTCACTGCACTTATATATTGTTTTTCGAATCCATAAACTTAAAATAGTATATCCAACTTGTATAAACACTATGTGGACTCTTGGTCCGAGGGCGTGCAATGGAGGTAAAAAAAATAATGGATGTAGCAGAGGGTTAATTATAAAGTGTTGTTCAAGTTTCAAAGACTTTCACTATTTGTTCCGGTTTCCACTAAGAGTATTTAATGATTACTGATAAAATATTTTACAGAAGTATTTCAGTCCCAAAACAGCCTTCCCTTAAAATAATTTCTCCATTTTCCCTAAAAACTAGTTTCATCAATTAGGTGGTTTTAGAGTTGCATCTAGCTGTCTCAGAACCTACATATTCAAGGAATAAGTTTAAGTTACAAAACAAACAGCTGGGAAAAATAATTCTTTAATAGCACAAGATATCATTCCATGCTGAACAAGTTCATATGCAAAATATAAATACTCATTTAAATGAATGCTGCTATAATACAGGGTATTAGGAGTACAAGTGCAGATATTTTGATAATTGGTACATTAATGTATATATATATATCCATTTTGGTGTGTTGGTTGTTTATTCTCTTTGTCTAACAGTTTTTCCCACAAACCAATCATACAGTTTACTATCTGATGCTTTTTGCATGGTTCTTACTTTGATGCAAAATGAACAACTTCAGGCTAACTGCTTTGCTTCCATGTGTTCACACTTCCTGCTGGCCTCACTAGGGTGTGGTCTCTGGTCTTGCAGAAAGGATTCAAACTCAGTTCATTCATTATTGCAAGGTAAGCCTCACTCTGCATTAGATCTGCACCCTCTCAAGCAAAATTAACACATATGGCTTGCGTAGCCGAGCTGTTAGACTGCATGATTCTCACCTGGGGTCGATCCCAGTTGACAACGAAGTGAAATTTGTGATGGACAACACAGCGCTGGTGCAGGTATTCTCCAGAGCCTCCAGTTTCCCCCGCCATCATTCCACCAATTTTTCCATTATCACATTATCATCTTTCCTTTCATCCACTTTGCCCTCATTCCGGGGACTGGGCTGAGCTGATCACCCATCCCTAGATTTTTCTCTGATCCATAGCTATGGTTCGCTCACCCGAGGCCTAAAATATCATAAGGGGTAGAGTACCATAAATGAACAGGACTGTGACCTATATCAAGAGAAGTAATATAAGACTAAAACTGAAGCAAATACTGACATAATATTGTTCATTACCAGTGCACAGATTTTGATATGTCACCTTTTTCCTCGTGTTGTACCCATTACTCTTAAGTATTACAATCCTGAACATAAATCCCTAGTTATAAAAATATGTATTTTATTGCATACTTATGTTTTTGAAGTTTTAGGTCTTTTTTACAATTCTTACATTACTTTTTTTTAAGTCTTTTTGTGGCTGGGATCCTTTTGGGACTCTTGCTTTTTTTGTTATTGATGCACCACCATACACTGTAAAAGCAGGAAAGTCAGTACAAACATTTTTACCAAAAATGGTTCATATTACTTGCTTAGCACATGCTCTGCATAGGATGGATGGTAGAGGAAGTTAGAGCACATTTTTCTCAAGTGGATTGATTGCCTGGTGTCAAAGACAAATAACATTTTGTCAAGGCTTACTCTTGTAAAATACTTTTGAAGTACATGTCTCCCAGAATTCCACTCCCTTCAGAGCTTCATCATCCAATGGAGCACAGATGTAGATTCAATTTAGATTGAATTATGAATCAACTGAATTATTGCAATCATTTCTAGATAGTGAAAAATATTATAACACAATCATGACAATATTTCTGCAATTGATATAGCTAAAACACTTATCAAACAGAAAATTGAGTAACAGCTTGCCTTCATAATGGCAAATTTCATTTGAATAACACAAGAAATTACACATGTACAGGAGAAAAGTGAGGGTATCTAATAAAGTGCAAAGTGTTCTTGATAAAAACCCTGGATACAAAACTTTGTGTCGCATTTCTCAAGTACTAACTGTTGAAACATTTGATACTTTGTGTATTGCAGAACATCTCACTGCCAATGATTTATCTTCAAGTGTGCTCCAGCTGTAACAGCATATGTGAAAAGAAGTTTTTCACAGTACAAAAATATGCTTTCCGACAACAGGCATTTCTTGACTTTCAAAAACCTAACATGCTGCTGGTTACCTACTGCAATAATTCTGAATAAAGTAAATTCTTTTTATAAGTTCACCTGTCTAGAGTATATAAAATCACGAGTTAAAATTAATTTCTAATTTTAGTTCTAATGTTACAGAAGTAAGGATTATTGTGCTGTACTCTCATACTCTGATTTTAAGAGAAAACTTTTAAAGTAATTTTTAAACCATTTTATTGGTTTCAAGTCATTTTATTGATCATCTTTAGATACTTTTAGGTCACCAAAATCCAGGCCCTGACCATTATACTGTCCTCAATTAATAATAAAATATCTACACTTATACCCCTAACAGCCTGTTTGTAACATCATGGCTGAGTGGTTAGACTGCTTGACTCTCACCAGGGTGGCCCGGGTTCTATCCCAGGCAACTGCAAAGTGTATCATACCATGTATCATCAGTGTCACCGCCTGCAGTAAAAGAGGTGTTAAACACTACACATTTCATTTCAAAGAAAAGTTGTGCGCTAAATGTTCCATTTCCTAAGCCAATTCTAAAAGTATAGCTGAACATGTAACTCTGGAAACGATAGATTAAAATTTCCTTTTTACACAAAATAATTTAATAACATATTTCATAAGATAAAATAGTAATTGTTAATGAATGTCAAGTTTAAAAATAAAAGATTCACAAAACAAACTGGAATGGCTTGTTCTGTAATCTAAAAAAGTGCAATGCTTAAGAATGACAATTTTCACCTCTTTCTCAACTTCTTAAAACTAGAATTTTTATATACACCTTTAGTATATTATTTTCCAATACAGAAAGGAAAACTAACTTTTACTCTCTTAACATGCCAATGTGTGACGAGACTGTAGTTTTGACATTTTTATTCCTATACAAACTTTCCATTCTTTAAATTTAAAGGCAGTCAATTAATGATACTAAACAATACTTATTAGTGTCATTAATCAACTCCCTTTAAATTTAATATTAGGTTTCCATTCTTTATTCCAGCTATGTAAATTACTGACAATACCATCAGACTGATATATTAAATCAACAGCAACATCCTTAAAGTGCATCTGTATTTAATCTTTCACAGAAGTCTGCTTCACTCAATGAAAGTCTTAGATTCAAGCTTTCATTCAAACCATTAAGTTGAGTATCATGAATATAAGCTCTCTACTTCAATATTTGAATTAATACTACTGAAAAACCATATTATGTTACTAAGGTTCTCCAAACAGGAATGGAAAGCTCAAGACAGATGTATAAACATCAGGTTAAAGCTTAGCATCTTGATCAAAGGAATTATAGCTGTAGTAAACAATTCACTTTTTATATCAAAATTTAACTGTATTGGAACACCGTAGTGAAGTGAAATAATTATTAAATTATAGATGAGTCGTATTTATTACACATCAGCTTCACTTACGTACCTATATTGAGAACATGTTTCGCGAACCATCGTTCGCATCGCCGGCTCTTATGCGACTAAAGCTTGATCCACTGGTGTGGGTAGTTCTGTTGATTTTGTGATGAATTTAAATGTGGGGTTGTCTTCTGGTGGGATTTCAAAGTTCATTAGTTGGTTTTTATGTTTTTCTATGTATATTCTCTCCCATATGATGAGTTTGCTATGTTTTTGTACGTATTTTAGTAATTTGATGCTATCTTCAATTTCATGATTTTCAGACAAGAAATGAGGTGCTATTGCGGACTTATCAATATTTTTGTATCTTAAGTGCCTAAAATGTTCTTTCTTTTTCTTGCCTATGTTTCTTTTTGTCCTCCCTGTGTAAATTTTTTCACAGTCTTTACACTTAATCTTGTAATTGCCTGACTTTTCTTCTGGTTTTATCTTATCAGTATTATTACTGTTAAGTAGGTTTTTAATGTTGTAATTGTTTTTTGGTGCCAATGTTATATTGTATTTCTTGAATATTTTTTGTGGCCCAGGGTTGGTAAGTAAATTTAGCAAATCTAATTTCTTGTTTTATTGGTGAAAGAACTGTGATCTGTTTTAATCTTTTTTGAAGTTTGAAAGATTTTAGTTTTTCCATATCCATTTTTAATTGCAGTTTTTAAGATTTGATGGTATTCTTTTTGATATTCTTGCTGGCTGAGGGGTGAGACTGTTGATGGTGGCATGTTTGTGTGGAATTGGGTTGAAACTATTTGTTTTGATGTAATTATCTGTGTGTGTTGCTTTTCTATGAATAACAAATTCCAGTTATTCATTGCTTTTTTGTGATTTTAAGGTCCAAAAAAGGTACAGTACAGTCCTCTTCAGTTTCTACTGTGAATTGTATGCTGCTTGTAGATAAAAAACTACAATTTTTCAAACTTCAAAAAAGATTAAAACAGATCACAGCTCTTTCACCAATAAAACAAGAAATTAGATTTGCTAAATTTACTTACCAGCCCTGGGCCACAAAAAATATTCAAGAAATACAATATAACATTGGCAACAAAAAACAATTACAACATTAAAAACCTACTTAACAGTAATAACAGCCAGGGCTAACAGCCAGGTCAGATTAGGGTAACTACCCAAGCTTTCAGCGACTAACTCTGCCGCCATCCTCAGGGGTACTGAATCTAGGCTACTGATGTTGCGATATTTATACCTGATGCGCGGCCAATAAGAACCGCCTACTTTCTTCCCATTGGCCGAGCTCCGGCCGATGGAGAAACGTGCGGAACCAATCAGGTGATTGCCAATGCTTCTTTGCACTGTGGAGGAGAGATATGCTGAAAGCTTGGGTAGTTACCCTAATCTGACCTGGCTGTTAGCCCGAGAAACTATCATCAATAATCAACACCGGGAAAGCTTCAAGTCATTAATAAGTAATAATACTGATAAGATAAAACCAGAAGAAAAGTCAGGAATTTTCCAGATTAAGTGTAAAGACTGCGAAAAAATTTACATAGGGAGGACAAAAAGAAACATAGGCACTAGAAAGAAAGAATATTTTAGGCACTTAAGATACAAAAATATTGATCAGTCCGCAATAGCAGCTCATTTCTGGTCTGAAAATCATGAAATTGAAGATAGCACCAAATTAATAAAATACGTACAAAAACATAGTGAACTCGTCATATGGGAGAGAATATACATATAAAAACATAAAAACCAACTAATGAACTTTGAAATCCTGCCAGAAGAGAATCCCACATTTAAATTCATCACAAAATCAACATATGGCAGCAGCAAATCCGGAACTACCCACACCACTGGATCAAGCTTTAGTCGCATAAGAGCCGATGATGCAAACGATGGTTCGCGAAACATGTTCTCAATATAGGTACGTAAGTGAAGCTGATGTGTAATAAATACGACTCATCTATAATTTAATAATTCACTTTTTGCTTTGAGTAGAGAAGCAACACACACTAATAAAAAGCATATCTAAGTAGTATCAAAAACAAATTGGGTAGAAAAATGAAAATATATTTCTAAATGACCCATGACTTTTGTAATTGACTCAGATGCTGGAAGTCAGATACCAAACAAATTCAAGGATTTTATAAAACATACAAATCTTTATAAAAATATCGAGATTTAACTGTATTGGAACACCACAGTGAAGCGAAAAATTATTAAATTTTAGATGAGTCGTATTTCTTACACATCTGCTTCACTTTCGTACCTATTTTGAGGACATGTTTCGCAAATCTTCGTTTGCATCTACGGCTCTTGTGCGACTGACGTTAGATCCAGCGGTGTGGGTAATTCTGGGGTTGTTGCTGCCATCTGTTGATTTAGTGATGAACTGAAATGTGGGATTCTCTTCTAGCGGGATTTCAAAGTTCATTAGTTGGTTTTTATGTTTTTCTATGTATATCCTCTCCCATATGACGAGTTCACTATGTTTTTGTACGTATTTTAGTAATTTTGTGCTATCTTCAATTTCATGATTTTCAGACAAGAAATGAGGTGCTATTGCGGACTTATCAATATTTTTGTATCTTAAGTGCCTAAAATGTTCTTTCTTTTTCTTGCCTATGTTTCTTTTTGTCCTCCCTGTGTAAATTTTTTCACAGTCTTTACACTTAATTTTGTAAATGCCTGACTTTTCCTCTGGTTTTATCTTATCAGTATTATTACTGTGAAGTAGGTTTTTAATGTTGTAATTGTTTTTTGGTGCCAGTGTTATATTGTATTTCTTGAATATTTTTTGGAACTTTTTTGTGGCCCAGGGGTGGTAAGTAAATTTAGCAAATCTAGTTTCTTGTTTTATTGGTGTGAGAGCTGTGATCTGTTTTAATTTCTTTTGAAGTTTGAATAATTTTAGTTTTTTATCTACAAGGTTTTTTCCATATCCATTTTTAATTGCAGTTTTTAAGATTTGATGGTATTCGTTTTGATATTCTTGCTGGCTGAGAGGTAGATTTACTAATCTGTGTGTCAGACTGTTGATGGTTGCATGTTTGTGTGGAATTGGGTTGAAACTATTTGCTTTGATGTAATTATCTGTGTGTGTTGCTTTTCTATGAATGCCAAATTCTAGTTTTTCATTGCCTTTTTTGATTTTAAGGTCTAAAAAAGGTAGAGTACAGTCCTCTTCAGTTTCTACTGTGAATTGTATGCTGGGTTCTTGCAGGTTGAGTAGTTTCAAAGCATCATCTATTAGTTTGTAGGGCACTATTGCAAAGATGTCGTCTACATATCTGTACCATGTTTTAAACATATGAGGGAAGGCTTTAGTAATATGTGTTTCGAAAAAGCTCATGTATAGATTGGCCAAAAATGGTGATAGCGGGCTTCCCATAGACTAGCTATGGATCACAGCTCTCACACCAATAAAACAAGAAACTAGATTTGCTAAATTTACTTACCACCCCTGGGCCACAAAAAAGTTCCAAAAAATATTCAAGAAATACAATATAACATTGGCACCAAAAAACAATTACAACATTAAAAACCTACTTCACAGTAATAATACTGATAAGATAAAACCAGAGGAAAAGTCAGGCATTTACAAAATTAAGTGTAAAGACTGTGAAAAAATTTACATAGGGAGGACAAAAAGAAACATAGGCACTAGAAAGAAAGAACACTTCAGGCACTTAAGATACAAAAATATTGATAAGTCCGCAATAGCACCTCATTTCTTGTCTGAAAATCATGAAATTGAAGATAGCACAGAATTACTAAAATACGTACAAAAACATAGTGAACTCGTCATATGGGAGAGGATATACATAGAAAAACAAAAACCAACTAATGAACTTTGAAATCCCGCTAGAAGAGAATCCCACATTTCAGTTCATCACTAAATCAACAGATGGCAGCAACAACCCCAGAATTACCCACACCGCTGGATCTAACGTCAGTCGCACAAGAGCCGTAGATGCAAACGAAGATTTGCGAAACATGTCCTCAAAATAGGTACGAAAGTGAAGCAGATGTGTAAGAAATACGACTCATCTAAAATTTAATACTTTATAAAAATGTTTGTGGTTTCACCATTACCATGTTATAATATCTCACTATATGTCAAATGATATCTACAAAACATAGTGACCTAATTTTACCTGTGGTGTGCTGACTTACTTTGGTTTTAAATAGCCAGAATAAATGAAGTTTTTAGTACACATCTTGTGATGTACACCTCATTTGCTAGCTACATTCTTGCACACAAATAGGGGAGAGTTGTCCATATTGTACCATTTCTAAGTTGTACTGCTAGTAATATCCGGAAAGCTAGTAGTGCTAGTTAGCTGGTGGTGGTATTTTATGAAACTAACCTAGTGTGTGCTTTCCTTGTGCAGTGGTCGCCATGCTGTTGCATCGGCTGTATAAATCAGAGTTATCAGAAAGAATTCGTGTGCATCCATGTAATATTTGTGAAAAATTCACAAGGATATATCGTGCAAAAAACAGTGTATTAAAAATAACTATTTTTTTTCAATTTTAAATGATATTTTTACAATATGATGCTGCCACATGCATGCTGGTAGTGTCGAAGGCTCTTATGAAATAAATTATTATATAGAAAATGGTTCAGTTGCCTATGTCCTACCAGTAAGTGAGTGCCTATAGTGTACCACTTAAGTGGAATGGCAGAAATAATTAGGACACTAGATTTGTAAACTAAATTGCATGGTTTGGTAGTAGGCTTACTTTATTTTGAGGCAGTATTTTAATTAATTTTTGTTTCTATTTTTAGATGGCTGAAAAAAGGGTCTATGGTAAATGGAGTAAAGATGACTTGGAAAGGGCTATGGCTGCTTACAGAAACAGGGATTGTGGCCGTAACAAATGTTGCAGGAATGTGTTCCTAAGGCAACATTAAAGCGGCATCTTTTATCGAAGAATACATATGCAAATGAGAATGTAAAACCAATTGGCAGGGGGACAGTTTTCACACTAGCCATGAAAGAGGACTTCGTGAAATACCTGCTAGAGGCAGAAAGTATGTTTCTAGGACTAAACACTAGTGATGTTAGGCGCTTGGCATTTGACTTTGCAGAAATAAACAATTTGCATCATAATTTCAAACGAGACAGCAGAATGGCAGGGAAGAAATGGTTTTACAAATTTCTAAGCCGACATCCGCATCTGTTGGTACAACAACCGGAAGCCATGTCACTAGCTCGAGCAATTGGGTTCAGTTGGGAGAGTGTGTTTCAATTTTTTCGATTTGAGAAAATTGTAGATGAAAACAAACTAGATGGTTCACGTATTTATAATGTCGATGAATCAGGTTTCACAACTGTGCAAAAGAATATGGGAAAAGTGGTTGGACTGAAATAAAAGAAGCAGATAGGTGGTATAAGAAGTGCAGAAAGAGGTGTGACTACGACAATGGTTTGCTGTGTAAATCCTGCAGGGCATTTTGTGTCACCAATGATAATATTCAAAAGACAGAGAATGAACGATGCTCTCAAAATGGGTGCTCCAATTGGCAGCATAGTGGAGGTTTCTGAAAGTGGCTACATTAATTCAGAACTGTTACTAAAATTAGGCAAGTGAGTCAACCTTGTATATACTTTTCTCCACTTACAAGTTTTTTATGAAGACTAGTTTCTGGGGACTTCTCCCCTATCGTCAGCTCTGTGGTTGACTGATGATGCATCCGGTGTCTATCATCAGTCAACCACAGAGCTGACGATAGGGGAGAAGTCCCCAGAAACTAGTCTTCATAAAAAACTTGTAAGTGGAGAAAAGTATATACAAGGTTGACTCACTTGCCTAATTTTAGTAACAATGGCACTCCACTTTCTGAAATACTTCTTTTTATTCTATATAATTCAGAACTGTTTACAAAATACCTGAGACATTTTATTTCGCATGTCAAAGCAACAGTGGATAGGAAGGTTCTTGTGTTATGGGACGGCCATGCCACCCACTCCAAGAACTTAGAAGTCATTGATATCTGCAGAGAAAATGCACTGATACTTTTACAACTTCCAGCCCACACTACACAAACTCCGGCCTCTGGATATTGGATTCTTTTCATCATTGAAGACATACTATGATGCTGCTATTGAGTCTTGGATTTGATCAAATGTTGGGTGTGCAGTAACTCAATATCATGTGTGTCAGCTGATGAATGAAGCATATGGGCGTGCTTGTACAGTAGCAGTTGCAGAGAAAAGTTTCAAAGCTGCTGGAATTTGGCCTGTAAATCGGCACATTTTTTCTGATCATGAATTTGCTCCTGCTGATCTCAATGTAGATACAACTGAAGAGTTACCTGAAAGACTCCAGGTCTAAGTCCAGCAACTCCTACTATGAAGAACCCAAACGAGAACATCCAAAATCCAGCTGTCCCTTTCATTTCTACCCAACAAATTCCACCAATTTCTGGAAAAAAAAAAAAAAAAGGTGCAACAATCCGTCGAATTGACTTCCTCACCTCACAAAAAAAGACTTGGAAATCAAAAGACTACGGACAGGACGTAAAAACAAAGGAATGCTGACTCCGCAAGAAGCATCAACATCTTCAGGACAAAGAACCAAGCCTACATCTCAGGGACAGTCAAATGGTATAGATGTGAATGTGACAATTGAAGTAAACAATAGTGATTGGTTCTGCCGTGTATGTAAAACATGTAATTTGGAAAATATGACACAGTGCACAAATTGTAAAACATGGATTCGTGACTCATGTGGAAAGATCAGGAAAAATGCAAAATTTTACATATGTGATTCATGTGAAGTGTGAAAAATAGTCCTGCAGAAGTAGCTATTATATTGTAAAGAAAGAATTCACTATGTTTTACAATGTTATCTTGACACTGTAACTGATAATAGCAATAAAAATTCAGTGGTACAAATTAGGAACCCAGTGATACAAATTAGGAAACCAGTTGCCTATATCGTATCATTTGCAGCATTTCAAAAAGTTAAATATTTTATTAGCCAACATTGATCCAACAAGGAAGTTGCAAACGTTTTATGTCACAAAAATATTCAATTTACATTATCTGTAATTAAGATTTTCATATTTTGAAGAAATATATGTTTTAGGAACACTTTTATGCAAACCGGTACAACATAGGCAACTCTCCCCTATGCACAAATGCACCACCCTCCTTTTCTTATGTATGAATGCAATTAGCATTCTTTAAATGTTTAAAATACATATCAATACAGTTCAAAACAGCAAGCATTGTTTCAATGGCTTCATTCAGGATTCTCTTCCAATATATCTACTTTTATTATGAAGCAAAGGTTAGAAACAGTGATGTATTTAACATTTGAAAGTAATGAGTCAGCAATTCAAACACAAACATCACTCAAAATATCCTTACTTGGACATGTTTCAGGGAACGGTTTGTCCCCATTATCAACAGTTATCTGTCAGTCAGTCAGTTTGAATTACCGACTCATTACTTTCAAATATCTACTTTTGTTTCAACATGCTGCTGTAGTCCCCTATTATTACATTTAAGAGTACTGCTAACAAACTATGGTACATGTTTCTAGGTAATATGGTACACCACAAGTCTAATTATGCTCAACTTTAAATTAAAAATATCAGATATTCTATATCTGAAAATTGTAGCATCTCCCTCATTCTTTTCGTTTTTTTAAAGTGGAAAACAAAATTACCATAAAACATGTCTCCCTTTTTCTATTTGTAATGATAAGGCCAAACTGTACGGTGTTTGATCATAATGCCAACTCTCTCACTGCCTATTATGTTGCAGGTTCTTCAGTTAAGCTTTAAACTAATGAAAACCATCCATGGCAAACTAGAGTAAATCTTTAAAACATTCTGTCGATATTGGCACATTTGAGATCCTAAGCACAATGCTTGCACATGTGAAAATAGCTGTACTTTTTAATCAGTAGTATTTTGCTTCTGCAAAAAACTATCAATTTCACACTTGTATAGTGCCCAACTTCTCAGTTTACACAATATGTACTATTTGTGTAAAAAACTGGTGTGGTTATTTCACTTCTATGCTACACATCAGAAGTAAACAATTTTTCTAATACTAAATCCATATGATTCTGTTCTATGAGAGATTCTAGAGACACTGCTAATGTTGGTTTCAATAATAGTGTGGCCCTATTTATAATGGAAACTGGCCATGATTGTCTTGCAGATCACCTTTATAAAATACACTGCATACCTACACCCAAATGTACCATCTGTAAAGAGGATGTCATCATGAACAAACACCATTTGGACAAATGTAATGGTCTCAAAAGTGGGAACCTACAGGCTTTATATTGGGAAGCCAGGGGGAAAATGATGCAAATCAACTAATCCCCAGTGCCATTAGTCAACAACAACAACAGTGCTCTGACACATAAGAGGGTAAACATCTGCTTCATGTTTTAATGTTACTGCCTTTAAAACTTTGAATTCCTTTTTTATGTGGCAGAAAAATAGCAACACTTCTCAGAGAATAATGGGAATTCTGAAACTGAATGCACAAATTATTGTTTGGTAAGCTATGTAAGTGCACAGTTGTTCTACATTTTGCAAATTTTGCCACGTATATTAACATGACATGCATAACAACATTATCAAGGTTGTAACTGACACCAGACAAACATGTAATTCAAATCTTATTAATTAGAACTCATTAGAGCAAGTTGCGATCATGCAGGATATTTGATGATGAAATTATAAAGAAAATACAGAGAGACTAAATTCACCATTTGGTCCCGTAAGTTCCAACTCAGCAGAAAAAAAAATTATAATAGTATATAATTTAAAAACATAATACTGTACAATATAATCACTATTTAAGTGCATAGAGGATCCCAGAAATAATGTGCAAGCCCTATTTGCAAGGAGATATGTGGTAGTTTTCTATGTTATTAGCATGAATGATCTGAACAAGTCTCTGCAGATTTAATCCAACTTCTGAGAACTTACTTCCCTAATGCCTGTCACAATGCATAAAAAACAATCAATGCTTCAAATTATAAACTTTTCTGTGAAACTTTTCATAGCTATTTTCATGATAAATTTACAAACTGCTCAAGAGCATGTGAGTGACCGTACAGACAAACATTAGAAAGATTTCTGATAGTCTAAACCAGGAATAACTAAATGAATCAGTGATGTAGTAGAACATCACAATGAAGGGGTTTCAGATAACCACTGCTACTGGGTGTGGAGGAAAAGGAAGAGTAGACTGTATTTATAAACACATATGTAGGAAGCATAACAAAACAAAACAAAACAAAAAAAAAAAAAAAAAAAAAAAAAAAAAAAAAAACATTTCCTTTGGTAGGGCAGCTCTTCCTTTTCTATAAATTTGTCTTTCCCCTTGCCTCCTTATTCTGAATTCTTCTCCATGTTATGAGTAAGGATTACATGATCTCAGAGGTCAAACAGCTTTCAGTTGGCTAGCACTAGGACTATAATAATTTTGTGAACGACATTATTACTATGGTAGACAGAGGGTGACTTGTGAACAAAGAACCCATGAATGTTGTGCTCCCAAAACAAGGCACAAGAAAGACTGCTGCTTTATAATGATAATACAAACCACATAAAATTTGGAAACCCCTGATTCAGTCACTAGTCCAGCCTGAGTCCATACAACTGGATTTTTCTCCTAAGTGAAATTCACTTAGAGGTCAGCCTTAGCATTACACATCCAAGATATAAAGTTCAAAATGGCAGTCAAAAAATATCACATGCTGGCTTCCAAATCCACAGATCCTGGCTGGAGGATGGACATTTTTTTCTTAAGTCAGGATTATTATACATCTTTCCTACAGTAAGGATGATGAGAGTGTAAATGTGTGTGTGAAATTAATGAAAACTCAACTGTGTTGAGCATCCTCAGAGGACTCTAAGGTAAATAAACTCGGATTATTCCAAATGTAAATGAGTAAAATGTAAACATAATTTACCAATGTGCCATTGTTCCAAAGGCAAAGATGCCAGTATGACCTTAGAAGTCAAAAAATGAATAATTATCACATTGTTAGAAAGCAGTTATTGAACCCAAATGGATTATTTTGAATTGTGATACAAAAAATAAAATGCATAACAATTAAGCAATTCTGTGCTTACTGCTGAACTCACCCTTATAGTATGAAAGAACATTGAAAACATTATTGTACATGAAAGATTGAATTTTAAAAATTGGATGCCCTGGCAAGAATCTCATGCACATTAAACCTCACCTGATTCCAGATCCAGGTAAACCTTAAAGATTATTTAAATACTCTAGATAAATTGCACAAATAGACCGAACTGTCTCAAGTGCTCTTTGTTACCTAGTTGTATTGTTAATCTCTATTAGATTATATTTGATAATTGTTCTTACTTGCTATATATAAGCAGTAAGATCAAGTTGAATCCGACATGAAAAATACACATATGGAAGCCTTGGCACAAAGGAACTGAAGATACATGGATCAAATACTAAAATTGCATTGAGCTTTCCCAGTTATTGCCTACACGTGGCTAGAAGAACAATAATTATCAGATATTACTACATATTATTTAATATTTTGTTGCTGAAAGCTCAAATGGAATGGAAACACACTGCTATTAATAATGAATCAAACAAGTATGGGGCATTTATAATGAAAATTATAACTTTAACATAATAATGTAAAACTTAAGCTTAACATGATATACTGTCACTCACATCAACAAATGCAAACTTAAGCAGCAGCCAAATAGAAGTGTTTAACTGATCCAATATGGTGGCCTGCAAAGTGACTGCTGACAAATGAAGGTAGAGTATGTACATGTATATAATGTATATTAAATTTTTCAGAAAGCTGAAAACCTATTTAAAGAATTATCTTACAAAGCAATGTTTTTACTCTCTTCAAGAATTTTATAATTGTTAACATTTTTGTATATTTGACATTGCCCATCTGCACTTGTACGGCAGCTGACAAATTAACTTACATGTATCAAAATGAAGCCAATTAGCTACCTGTTTAAAGTGCAAACTCACAAAGAAAGGTTCACCTATAATCAGTTTTGTTTTGATGCAAATTTTATAGATATTCCAATAATTCCTGACTAATGTTCTTACAAAAAGGGCAGTTAGGGAGTCTACACACAGCAATGGAAAATCTAATGGGAGATGGCAAGACAATCACAGACAATCTTGAAGGCTTAGATCTTGCAATCTTCAAAGTTTACATAATTCCATATTAACTTTTATGTTTACATTATACTTATAACCAATTTTCATTAAAATGGGGCCTAAAGAGAAGATAATGCAATTAATTACCTCTTTGCATGAACATTCTTACAGCTAGAAATTAATAAACATTATAAAAATTTGGAAGAAACGGAATTGAAACTTTATAAACTTCATTCAGTTTTAACGGAAACACTGGGAAACACGATGTGGGATAATTTCGAACAAAACTATTTGGCAATGCTAAGCAAGAAAATGAAAACAAAAACCGAAAAACTAAAGTACAAATTGACCAATTTGATGAACATTTCTTCACATCGAAACCATACCGAAAATAAGTTCAAGAATAAGAGACACATCGGAAATAGAAACTTGAGTCCTGCAGCAATTAGTCCACACGCTAAATGCAAAACAGCAACAAGTAGCGTAAACGAAAAAACAAACACGCAAAACTTTGAAAACGTTGTAAATCTTTCAAATCAAAATTTCTCCACAAAAGAATTAGGTCTTCTAAACAAAGGATTAAAAACTTGCGTAAGTTTTTCAAACGAAATTGAGGACTACATTGCAGATATAAACATTTCGGCACAGTGTCTACCAGTATCAAAACAAAACCCACTTAAAAGCCAATGTGAAAATATTTTGGAAGAAATAAAAACCAGATCCGTTCACAAGAGCAAACAAAATATTATCCGTTCATTGAAACAAAAAAACGTCATATACACCAAGGCAGACAAAGGTAACAAAATAGTCATAATGGATAAATCTGATTACCTTGAAAAAATGGAAGAAATGCTAACTAACAGTGAATATGAAACCATTAACAAAAATCCATTAACAGCTTGCATAAAATCATTTGAAAAAACAATAGCAAAATCAAGTATAATATCAAACAAATATGCAGTTAAACCAGATAACCCAACCTTACCTAGACTTTATGGCTTACCCAAAATACACAAACCATCCATAACAATGAGACCTATAGTTAGCAGTATAAATTCACCAACATACAAACTTGCAAAATGGCTAACAAACAAATTCAACTCATTTCCAAAATTCGATAGCCTAAGCATAAAAAACACCTATGAACTTATAGAACACATTAAGGATACTGAACTAAATGAAGAAGACACACTAGTCTCATTTGACGTTAAATCACTGTTTCCCAGCATACCAGTTAAACAACTCCCAACATTGATAGAAAAATGGCTCAAATCACTTGGAATGTCATCACTTGAAATTTCAGATTACATCGAACTTACCAAATTATGCATAGAACAGAATTTCTTCCAGTTTCAAACAAAATATTTCCATCAAACTTCTGGTTTAGCAATGGGCAACCCCTTATCACCCTTCCTGGCCGATCTGTACATGAGTGCACTAGAAATAAGGATCACTAAAGGTTTCCCATGGATGTTCAAACTCTGGCAAAGATATGTAGATGACATATTTGCCATAGTGCCAAAAAAACACATCAGTGATGCACTAAAACTTTTAAATATTCAAGAAAAAAGCATCAAGTTCACTGTAGAAGTTGAAAAAGACGAGTATTTACCATTTTTAGATCTAAAAATAATCAGAAATAAAAATAGAATAAACTTTGGCATTTACAGAAAACCAACACAGACAGACAACTACATAAAAGCTAATGGCTACAATCCAAGATCCCACAAACAGGCAATCTTTAATAGTTTAGCACACAGACTGGTCAACATCCCTCTCACAGCAGAAGAATACAAAATAGAATACAACAAAATTATTGAAATAGCACAGAAAAATGACTTTCCCAAATCACTAGTAGACAAAAAAGTGAACTTAGCAAAAAAGAAGAAACTACTAAAGGAAACCACAACCCTCTCAGCTACAGAAACTAAAATGATCTTCAAAAAATTCACTTACCATCCATGGGCCTTTGATAAATTCAAAAAAGTCTTCAAAAAACAAAACATTCAACTAGCTCCAGTGAACCATTACTCCTTAAAAAACCTAATTTGCTCAAACATCAAAGATGACATTCCATCTAACAAAAAATCTGGTATATATCAAATTGAATGCTGTGACTGTAGTCAAATTTATATTGGAAAAACGAAAAGAAATTTAGAAACAAGAGCAAAGGAACACTTTAGGAACATAAAATACAAACAATTAGAAAAATCAGCAGTTGCCACGCATTTTTGGGAAAAAAACCACAACATAAATCCAGAACCAAAATTACTAAAACATACAACAGGAAAAGAAGAACTGTCCACATGGGAACAAATCTTTATTTCAAAAAATAGGAACAAAGTATTCAATTTCGACATCCCCCAGAAAGATTTGTTCAGCAAGTTCCTCGAACCGCCACCAGAGGAGACCGAAGACAAAATATTGCCAGCTACACCAATGAGAACTAGTCGATGTCCGGCTGAAGATAGAGGGAAGACCTCAGAAACCGGTTCCGGGAAAATTTAAAAGTGAGTGTTGTTTTGTGTTATTAATCGACTCCTAATTAACTTAATTTATACAACAACACTGTTTTCAACACTTCCATAAAAGGATTTATAAAATAGGCAAACAAGTCTTCAAGAAGTGAAATTATACCAACTGATCGCACATAAAAACAGCTGACAATATGGCGGATAAGGTAACCTATTTAAAATTTCAAACGCATGACGGATTCAATGAAAATTTTGGTAACAAGCAAGAAATAAAAACATTCTTAAAACTGCATGAAAAGAAAAGGAATCTTTTTGCAAACATAAAATTCATAAAGCTATGTTTACGAAATAAAGTGACACCCCGATTTGTCCGGAGGATAGTAAAACCAGGCTACGGGAATCAACACAGAGCGGCTGAGAAAAAAGTTTTACAGCTAGAAATTAATAAACATTATAAAAATTTGGAAGAAACGGAATTGAAACTTTATAAACTTCATTCAGTTTTAACGGAAACACTGGGAAACACGATGTGGGATAATTTCGAACAAAACTATTTGGCAATGCTAAGCAAGAAAATGAAAACAAAAACCGAAAAACTAAAGTACAAATTGACCAATTTGATGAACATTTCTTCACATCGAAACCATACCGAAAATAAGTTCAAGAATAAGAGACACATCGGAAATAGAAACTTGAGTCCTGCAGCAATTAGTCCACACGCTAAATGCAAAACAGCAACAAGTAGCGTAAACGAAAAAACAAACACGCAAAACTTTGAAAACGTTGTAAATCTTTCAAATCAAAATTTCTCCACAAAAGAATTAGGTCTTCTAAACAAAGGATTAAAAACTTGAGTAAGTTTTTCAAACGAAATTGAGGACTACATTGCAGATATAAACATTTCGGCACAGTGTCTACCAGTATCAAAACAAAACCCACTTAAAAGCCAATGTGAAAATATTTTGGAAGAAATAAAAACCAGATCCGTTCACAAGAGCAAACAAAATATTATCCGTTCATTGAAACAAAAAAACGTCATATACACCAAGGCAGACAAAGGTAACAAAATAGTCATAATGGATAAATCTGATTACCTTGAAAAAATGGAAGAAATGCTAACTAACAGTGAATATGAAACCATTAACAAAAATCCATTAACAGCTTGCATAAAATCATTTGAAAAAACAATAGCAAAATCAAGTATAATATCAAACAAATATGCAGTTAAACCAGATAACCCAACCTTACCTAGACTTTATGGCTTACCCAAAATACACAAACCATCCATAACAATGAGACCTATAGTTAGCAGTATAAATTCACCAACATACAAACTTGCAAAATGGCTAACAAACAAATTCAACTCATTTCCAAAATTCGATAGCCTAAGCATAAAAAACACCTATGAACTTATAGAACACATTAAGGATACTGAACTAAATGAAGAAGACACACTAGTCTCATTTGACGTTAAATCACTGTTTCCCAGCATACCAGTTAAACAACTCCCAACATTGATAGAAAAATGGCTCAAATCACTTGGAATGTCATCACTTGAAATTTCAGATTACATCGAACTTACCAAATTATGCATAGAACAGAATTTCTTCCAGTTTCAAACAAAATATTTCCATCAAACTTCTGGTTTAGCAATGGGCAACCCCTTATCACCCTTC
Source organism: Mantis religiosa (assembly GCA_030765055.1). Taxonomy (NCBI): domain Eukaryota; kingdom Metazoa; phylum Arthropoda; class Insecta; order Mantodea; family Mantidae; genus Mantis; species Mantis religiosa. Next base: position 276,074,264 of record CM060948.1, read on the forward strand.
CTGGCCGATCTGTACATGAGTGCACTAGAAATAAGGATCACTAAAGGTTTCCCATGGATGTTCAAACTCTGGCAAAGATATGTAGATGACATATTTGCCATAGTGCCAAAAAAACACATCAGTGATGCACTAAAACTTTTAAATATTCAAGAAAAAAGCATCAAGTTCACTGTAGAAGTTGAAAAAGACGAGTATTTACCATTTTTAGATCTAAAAATAATCAGAAATAAAAATAGAATAAACTTTGGCATTTACAGAAAACCAACACAGACAGACAACTACATAAAAGCTAATGGCTACAATCCAAGATCCCACAAACAGGCAATCTTTAATAGTTTAGCACACAGACTGGTCAACATCCCTCTCACAGCAGAAGAATACAAAATAGAATACAACAAAATTATTGAAATAGCACAGAAAAATGACTTTCCCAAATCACTAGTAGACAAAAAAGTGAACTTAGCAAAAAAGAAGAAACTACTAAAGGAAACCACAACCCTCTCAGCTACAGAAACTAAAATGATCTTCAAAAAATTCACTTACCATCCATGGGCCTTTGATAAATTCAAAAAAGTCTTCAAAAAACAAAACATTCAACTAGCTCCAGTGAACCATTACTCCTTAAAAAACCTAATTTGCTCAAACATCAAAGATGACATTCCATCTAACAAAAAATCTGGTATATATCAAATTGAATGCTGTGACTGTAGTCAAATTTATATTGGAAAAACGAAAAGAAATTTAGAAACAAGAGCAAAGGAACACTTTAGGAACATAAAATACAAACAATTAGAAAAATCAGCAGTTGCCACGCATTTTTGGGAAAAAAACCACAACATAAATCCAGAACCAAAATTACTAAAACATACAACAGGAAAAGAAGAACTGTCCACATGGGAACAAATCTTTATTTCAAAAAATAGGAACAAAGTATTCAATTTCGACATCCCCCAGAAAGATTTGTTCAGCAAGTTCCTCGAACCGCCACCAGAGGAGACCGAAGACAAAATATTGCCAGCTACACCAATGAGAACTAGTCGATGTCCGGCTGAAGATAGAGGGAAGACCTCAGAAACCGGTTCCGGGAAAATTTAAAAGTGAGTGTTGTTTTGTGTTATTAATCGACTCCTAATTAACTTAATTCTCCTTAGTAATAATCTACGTACCTTACCTAGAGTGCACTTCAGTCATGTGTTACACAAGGGATTACAAAAGGGAATTATATTAGAATTTAATGAATCCATTATTTAATTTCTGCTGAGCCAGAACTTATGACAGAATAATCAGTGAAGTCAGTCCCAACAGAAACTTGCTGGAGAGTATTTCTATTGGCTAAAATATCTTCTAGTGGCTTAATTTAATTTTTCAGATCTGAAATTAAAATAACAATGATATCCCTCCACTGGACCTATAAGCAACGAAAGCAAACTAAAGATTGTTGGACTATCTTAAAAACAACAAATTTTCAGAAGAAATGCCTTGCACATTAAATAAATTCTCATACAGTATGTCAACACAACAAAACAGCTTCATATAAAACAAGAAAACTCATACATATTTATACATATTTTTATACAATTAACTTCATTACAAAAACTCTGTTCTCTTTTGTGTATAATCATATATCTTAAATTATAATGCATCTAACATCAACTTTCCTAGTGTCTACAATGAATGACTTTCATATTCCAAAATCTTTTAAAATCACATCCAAAGTTGTAACATAAACATATATCAGTCATTCTCAAAAAGTGAGGTATGATCGAGCTTAAACACTGATGTAGCATTCTACATTTTCTTCAATCAATTTGCCCAAGAACATGCAAAGATAGTGCTAGAGAATAATTTGTTTACATCAAATCAGGCATTACAACATGGAAGTCCTTAGATATTCACTGTTTCTGGTCTTCAGTTGTGATTTCTATATAACTGACACTGAAAGAACTAGTAGAACACAGAACATACACATGCATCCATTGCAGGTCCAAATGCATTCATAATAGTTCTTAAGACATTTACTTGATTGCACTCTTACATTTGCTGTTTCCCCATAAAAGTTCCTGAGGGCAAGGAGGTACATCAACTAACAATTACATGATCCATTTAAAATGACTTGCAAGAAAGTAAAAATATTATTGGTTTGTATTACCTAATATTTCTTAGTGATCAGGTATAAAAATTGGAGATCTAAATCTATAATTTCAGCATGTATTAAATATGCAAGACATTTTATTTCCATATCTGACTCAAGCACAAGTTTCAAGTATCATATAAGGAGACATTTACAATTTAGTACCATGAAGCATACCCATGAATTTTGTAGTAAAATTCATATTTTCAAGGCTTCAGCTTAGAAAGCATATAACATATGAACAATTTCAAGCAGATCAATGAAATTTACAAATATATTCTATAGTCGAAATTTAACTGTATTGGAACACCACAGTGAAGCGAAAATTATTAAATTATAGATGAGTCGTATTTATTACACATCAGCTTCACTTACGTACCTATATTGAGGACATGTTTCGCAAACTATCGTTCGCATCGTTGGCTCTCATGCGACTAAAGCTTGATCCAGTGGTGTGGGTAGTTCTGGAGTTGCTGCTGCCATCTGTTGATTTTGTGATGAATTTAAATGTGGGGTTCTCTTCTGGCAGGATTTTGAAGTTCATTAGTTGGTAGATAGACAACATGAAAAATTCAATGCCATGGCCGGGATTTGAACCACGGATCTCCTGGTTTCTGTCCAGTCGCTCTAATCCATTGAGCTACCATGGTCAACGTGCCATCCTGACATTAAATTCTCCATTTGACTCGTATATTTTCCTGGTAGACCACAAGGGACTCGCATTCGAGATAGACCGTTTGTGCCGACTTACTATTGTAAGCACTTGAGTCCCAGGCTTCATCATTAAACTCTTATTAATTTAGGTAACTGATGGAAATGAATCATTTCTTCACACTAGCCATATATAGGCTAAGGTTTTTGATAGAGTCAACATGAAAAATTCAATGCTATGGCCGGGATTTGAGCCACGGATCTCCTAGTTTCCGTCCAGTCACTCTAACCCATTGAGCTACCATGGTCAACGTGCCGTCCTGACATTAAATTCTCTTCCAATGCCTTGTTCATCTGTTGTGGTAGCTTATTCAGTTCTTTGTTCCAAAAAATATTAAAAAAACATAAAAACCAACTAATGAACTTCAAAATCCTGCCAGAGATAACCCCACATTTAAATTCATCACAAAATCAACAGATGGCAGCAGCAACTCCAGGCTAAGGTTTTTGATAGAGTCAACATGAAAAATTCAATGCCATGGCCGGGATTTGAGCCACGGATCTCCTGGTTTCCGTCCAGTCGCTCTAACCCATTGAGCTACCATGGTCAACATGCCGTCCTGACATTAAATTCTCTTCCAATGCCTTGTTCATCTGTTGTGGTAGCTTATTCAGTTCTTTGTTCCAAAAAATATTAAAAAAACATAAAAACCAACTAATGAACTTCAAAATCCCGCCAGAGATAACCCCACATTTAAATTCATCACAAAATCAACAGATGGCAGCAGCAACTCCAGGCTAAGGTTTTTGATAGAGTCAACATGAAAAATTCAATGCCATGGCCGGGATTTGAGCCACGGATCTCCTGGTTTCCGTCCAGTCGCTCTAACCCATTGAGCTACCATGGTCAACATGCCGTCCTGACATTAAATTCTCTTCCAATGCCTTGTTCATCTGTTGTGGTAGCTTATTCAGTTTTTTGTTCCAAAAAATATTAAAAAAAACATAAAAACCAACTAATGAACTTCAAAATCCCGCCAGAGATAACCCCACATTTAAATTCATCACAAAATCAACAGATGGCAGCAGCAACTCCAGAACTACCCCCACCACTGGATCAAGCTTTAGTCGCATAAGAGCCGACGATGCAATGGTTCGCGAAACATGTCCTCAATATAGGTACGTAAGTGAAGCTGATGTGTAATAAATACGACTCATCTATAATTTAATATATATTCTATAATGTTTGCTTTAAAACAAAATCATATAAAAAAAAAAACGTACGCATACTGTAAAACCATAAAATGTTGAAAATGAACAAATTATTGTATAAAATGATATTTTAGCGCTTCTATCTTTTAAAATTAAATTAATATAGTATAAAATAATTAACTCAATCCTCAACAAGTAATATCAACAGCTGTCAACTGAATTTTTAAACTGTTTCATCAATCAAATGCTTGAAAAAGCACTTACCACATTTAAAATGTTGACAATTTTAATTTAACATTCCCCTCTCTAAAAATAATATGCAACAGCTGTATCACAACTCCTTTATGAGCACACTGCTTATTGAGTCGTACTCTATGAGGATCTTCTGTATTTTGTTAAACTCTTGGGATGCAAGATGCAATCTGTCTGTAGCACCAAGCAATAAATGTATTTCTCTTAAGTGACACAGTTTACGCAGTATAAGCCTTAGTGTTCTTGCCAGTTGTGGTTGTGGGTTTCGCTGGTGGTGGAGTTTGGTTATATGATATTGATGAAGCATCTCTGCCATATTCCCGAGTATAGTTCTTCGCAGTTGTTGTATGCAGTTACGTGCAGTGCCTGTATGTCGAGCTTCTCCCCAACCAGCACAAAGGCCTAGCATTCCTCTCATCCTGCTCCCTAGATTTGTGAGCACAAAGTCTAGTAAATTGGGTACTGTCACTGGCCGATTCTGTGGAAACACACGACTCTCTGATTTTCTATAACAAAATACATACATAAAAGTTCCAGAATGTATATTATTTATAAAAAAAAAATCCATTAGAGGATACAAAACTATGCTTTTGTTAAGGATTATATAGGCTTAAGGAAACATATTTTAACCAGCACAATGGTGCTGGGAGAGGGAGAGAGGGAGAGAGGGAAGGGGAGGGAGGAGGGAGTGGGAAGGAGAGAGAGGAGGGAGGAATAGGGGGAGAGAGAAAGAGAGAGGAGTATTACCAATTCTGAAATACAATATGTTTCCAAATTATACTGACATACTTTGGAAGCATATTTGGGAAGGAACCTATGGACTGCAAAGTTTCGTTTCAGTGGTAGATAATATTACAGAAAGGGATGGAAGTAAGTGGGTATGTTAAAATAACAAGCAGTTATTTGTCATATAATTATTCATCCAACTTAAGAGACAAACAAAAACACGCATGTAAAGACAAAGATAAAAAGATAAACACTCACTCCAGTGTTAATTTCCAGTATGGCTCCAGTTCTAATTTCATCTGTAAGTGTTAGAATACATGGACATCAACATGCACGAACATGGCATACTTTATCATGCCCTTCCAGAAATGCCAGCAGTAACTTCAATTTCAACAGCTGCACGGACTATGTATGCTACAAGTTCATCTTCAGAGTCCATATAGGTTATACAAACCACAGCCTTCACGTATCTCACAAAATAAACTGATCAAGGTCAAGGCAGGCAAGCATGCTGGCCAGGCATCATGACCTATCCAATGAGTGCCAAATGTGACTGTCGGAATGATCATGTACATGATTCAAAAAATGAGATGGTGCACTGTCATGTTAAAACCATATGCTGTGTCCAATGCTTAGAGGAAGCAGATCCAGTAAATCAGGCGCAGAACATTTTGTAGAATGTTCAGCCATTAGGGTAAAACATATAGTTCCAGAAGTAAGTTATCCAAAATCCCTACCACACATTGACCACATTAATAAGGGTATATTAAATACCTTTCTGCCGTTATTATATTCATTTTCATCTTATGAGAAAGAATAAGATCTAATCGTCCAGTATTATTTTCATCCCAAATAAATAGATCTATTGAATGAGCTCATAACTATCCTCCCCAAATCAAAGTGCCCAAGATCACATAATCATGGCATAGAGGGTTTAGGAACACTGGGAATTGTGGGAAATATTCTCTCATGTGTGAAGCATGTTTTATCCTGAACAACACAGGGTAGAAAAATCTGATTCAAATACCAATTATAAAAGTTCATTTGGGCTGGAGAGATACATGGTGTTAGAGCATGGACATTCCCAAGATGGCGAGTAGGCAGTCGCATTTCCTGCAGAATCCTCCAAGACTGTGACAAGGCCCTTATAAAAGATATGCTGAGTATTCACAGATGAATTATTTGTCCCACCGCAGCACAGCTTCCTTGACATCAGATGTCTCCATCCTTGACCTTCTCATTGCTGCAGTGTTCACCAGTAGCACAGTCTGCAATGAATGCTAGCAAATGTCATGTGGTGAGGATGCTGACAATTTAAATATGTACCCTAGTCAAGCATCTGTGCCATAAGACCAGATGTAAATACTGAACTGCATGACAGAGGCAGGCCTCCCAATTCATGCCATGTATAGTTCCATGTCTGCCATTGTTCACAAATGTCACGGTTCTGCTTGCACATAAAGATGCAGGCAGATGAACTGCACAAAATTGTAGCTCCATAGAATGAGGTTCACCCACCCTTTCTTCTTTCGACTGTGGTGAGGTACAACAAAGAAATGTATAACAAGTGTTATGTGCTACAATTGAAACCATATGCTACCGAGTTCTGGAAGTAAACAATCCAAGTGATAGTAATAACAAATGGGGTTGCAATGAAATGAGTGTTTATCCGGTTCCTTCAATTTCTTTTGCTGAGAACTCTCTTGCAATGAATTAAAGTATTGCAGCCCATAGTTGCCTTTACAAAGTAGGTTTCGAAGAAGTTTATCTAACTGCTCCAAAAGTTTCTGTCTAATTCAGAGACACCTGTATAATTTCTTTATGGTTATGAATGTAAGTTAGGAACACATTTTTCCACATCCAGTAAACTGTAATAATTTTGCACAGAAATTAAATTTAAAATTTATAAAATGTTAAGTGCAATGAATGTGGCAAAACGTAATATAAGACATGATGTGAAATAAGAATAAAACATATATTTCAAGCTACACGTGGCTACTTCAATTAAAAGATCTATCGCTCAAATACTGGATATGACCTTTAATTTGTCAGTTCTAATTCTACCATTCAAACTTTACCTTCACATGGCTTGTGTATGTTAAAAGAATCCATTATTCATTAACTGACATACATACATAAAAAATATCACATATATTTTTCGAGCAGAAGACAAATCTACATATTGCAGATTGTGGACACCATTTCATTAAGATAGTATTATTCACAAAACTAACTAAACTATTCAATTTATCCACCATATGATTTGCAATACAGAAATAATGGCTGTCAGATTTAAACAAGTAATATAATAATTAAGAACATTTGCATAATGAATAAAGATGTATATACAGGTTTTAACTGATAGACATAAAAGAAAAGTAAAAATATAAACAAATACAGAAACAAATTGTGACAAATATAATCTCTCTCTTTTTATAGGAAACTGAAGCTACTGACAGTGAAGCAATCCAAATATTATAAATAAACTACAACACTTATTGACTAACTCCACTTATCTGTTAAAATTCTTCAGAACCGGTTTCGTGATCTTTTCATCACAGTCTCAGCCGGTAGACTGATTTGGTTTTCCGTTACTTCCGGTAGATGATGGAAAGTTTGCTATTGTGGTGCTATCTACTGGAGGCAACACAAACTTATTGACAAATTGACTTATTGATGAATTTTGAAATACTGCATATGATGCAGCCAAGTTTGTGTTGCTCCCACTAGATAGCAGCACAATATCAAACTGTCCATTATCGAAATAACTGAAAACCAAATCAGTCTACCGTCCGGGGAAAAAAAAAAAAAAACACGCACGCACGCACACATGCATGCACATGTACAAAAATTACATTTGGTACCAACAGCTATGTTTAAGGCTGTGGCTATAGATACAGAACCTTTTAGCAGCTATTTTCAGAAATTCTATACAGAAAATCTGTTCATAGTGCACTCAAGTGCTGCTGCATTTGAACTGGGAAATTGATTCTATTCTTATTGGACATCAGCAATCGACTCTCTTTAAAGTTAATGAAATTTAGTTCTATTCTTTCTCACAAGATTGAGAACATAGTCATATTCAGCATTATGTAAGGAACAGTTACAATTGCCAACATAATTGACACTATTTTAACATATTTTATCTGACCCACATATAAAACCCAATATTGCCCATTTATTTTCTCACCAAAGGGATGTCCAATGAAGTAGCATCTGACAACTGTACATGAGTGCACACTGAAAGCTAACCTAATATTTTGCACAGCGGTAGAAAATATAATTACACATACAAAACATTAGCTGCTTAAATCAACTGAAGTATCTAAAAACTTAACTATAATGCTGCATTTAAAAAACAATGGTGGGCACTTTAACATCAGTTGAGAAGTATTGAACACAGAACCAAGGTGAGTAGTGGACAGACATGAGTGGTTATCTGTATTCAATGTATAAAATGGCTTGGCTTCACATGACTTGATGCCCCTCCATTACAGCTAACAAAGGGTACTCAGTATTTCAAAGGTGCAGTGTTAAAATTTTAATTTCATGTACTTCTAGTCAATTTAAGCGGCTAATGTTTTGTGTAGCTAATTGTTGTGTATTTCTACCTTTGTGCAAAGTTTGAGTTAGCTTTCAATATGCATTGATGTACAATTCCCTTGTGAGGCGGGCCCAAATGACCTAGCTGACAACAGAACCTTAAACCCCACACACTCACTCACCCTTGTGAGGTGTGTACTTGGGAAGTCCTGGGTTTGATTCCCATTGGAGCAGCTCCCATACTTTCAGCTTTCTATACCTTTTCCAGATTGGTAGGCGAATATTGCATCAATCTTTCTCAGATTGCAGGACCTGGTGTGCTGGTCAATGATATGACATCTCTCTTTCTCCTGGAGGTTTTTGCTTCTTAAGGGGAGGCATCGGTGAAATTTCATCAAAAATGACAAAAAAGGACATTTTCCGTTTTTTGCATTAAAATTATGTTTAAACATTGTAGTTTCAGAATCTGCCGTCAGTTAGGCTCTAGCACCATTTAAACAGCCACTACGTCATTATTTAAATGCCCATGTGTGGGTGGGCGTGGCCATTTATATTGCTTTTTCTAGTGTGTTGCAAAGAAATTGATGAAATTCTCACGTTTAAACTATGCGGTTTGATTCTGTAACTGTAGTAATGTGCAGAGACATCTTGTGGATGTTTGTGGAAGCTACTGAACTTGTCCGCTACCATTTTCTATATATTATTTCCCACTTACTACTTTTGAAAGTAAACAAACATTTCCACTGGCATGTAGTGTTTGTGAAATATGGTTTACATGCAAGTGAAAGCCGTGGATAGGAGCTTATATTAAATTATTGTTGTTAAGAATAGGAATAAAGCCTGATTTAACATTGTAGTGCTTTCTTGTTGCAACAGTAGGTATATGATTCATACCAGGTTAGGTTAGGAGTACAGTGGCTATTTCGAAGCAAAATATAATGATATATATGGTTTTCTAGCCATAATAGTAAGTAATGATACTAGAATGCTCTGCTTGAGGTAAATGTTAAGTGAAAACATATTATAGCCCAAGAGTTAACAGTGATTCTAGTAGGTCACCTTTTGATGTAAATAGAAGAATGGTTGATGTATTTCTGGGCATTGGTAAGGGTCATATTTCTATGCAGAAGTTTTGTATGACCATGGGTATGAATTGCATGAACTATTCTACTTACAATTTCCATTTCATAGACAAAAATAAAGAGATTAGTTAGTACTATTCTACGGGAAAGTTGCATTAAAGGAGCACAGAATGGTAATGAAATTTTCCATGGAGTAAATGTCACAAAGAAGTTTTTGTATTAAGAAATAAATTACAAATTGCAGTGATTGCAGCTGTTACTGAATTGAATATGGGTTATAAAGATAGACTGAAAGTTAAGGCAAAAGTGCAGCAAGCAAAGTAAGTCCTGCTAGCAAGAAAATTAACAGCATTAGGGATAGGTGAAAGCTAAAACAATGTGCTCAGAGTTCATTGAGCAAATATAAATCTGCCAAGCAGCAGTTAAAGGTGACTAAATTAAAAGAAGAAGAGGATAATAAACTAGCTGAGTGGTCTTCATATAGTGCAGGAGGGTTTAGAAACATAGAACAAAAATTTATATTTAGAGCTTCTAACTAGATTTTTCTTCATGTCCAACTTTTAGCATTTTTAATACTCCTTACAGTCCAGACACTAAAGTTTTCAATGAATTTCTTTAAGTTTTGCATATATGTATATTCCTAGATAAGTTTTCTATAAAAATTGGTATCTATGGCTGTATATGAAAAAATTAATAATGATTGGTATTGAAAAAAGAAACCTGACAAAACTTCAAGAAAATTCTATCATATTCCTTAAATTTTCTCCTCCAGAACCATTAGACATGGGCAAATGAGTATATACATATACAGTTTTGTAACTATTATCTAAAGGAACCAGAATCCAAAGTTCCAATCATTTATAACAAAAATTGTAGAGAATGTAAAGAATGTAAAGAAATTGCAGCAAAAAATTAAATTATCATTTTTTTGGTAAAAACTATTGTAGATAGAAAAATTATAAAAAAAGGGCCAAAGGTAACCAAATTAAAGAGAAAGAAGGTAATAAGATAGCTGTAGGGCCTGCATATGATGCATGGAGTTTTCAAAGTAAAGAAAGTAGTGTAATTTCAATCTAAATCTTTAAATTCATTTTTCTCCACTTTCAATTTTTGAACATTTTTGTATCTTCAAAATGCTCCAACTTCTGCAATTCTCAACGAATTTGTATTAAACTTTGCATACATATTCCTAAATAAATGTTTAATAAAAGTTGGTATTTTTGTTTATTTAAATTGAATAGTTTATTTATTATTGAATTTTAAAGCTCAAAATTGCAAAATTGCAAAAAAAAAAAAAAAAAAAAAAAAAACATTTAATATATTCACACATAAAAATTTTTTTCTCCAAAAAATACTTGATACACACTTTAAAAGTATAGCAACTTTTATAACTGATGTACAGAGAAACCTGAATCTAAAATTTAAAGTCTCTAAAGGAAAAACTGTATGACCTGGGACTTTTTATGTAACATACAAAAATCATACTATAAAAAGCACTAAATATTTAAAAAAAAAAAAAAAAAAACTATTTAAGATAGAAATATGAATTTTGAAAGCTTAACTAGATTCCCTATACCCCACCTAATGACAAAATTTCAAGCAGTTCTGATGTAAACTCTGGATTTTAGCATTTTTCACAGATGCCTCCCCTTAACCCTAACATTATCCCCTAATTCCCATGATGTGATCAGAATGTAATGTTATGTTATCTGATATAATTTAAAATAAAAAGTTCCATTTTATATGAAACATTGAAGATCTCACACCATACCGAAATGCTTCCCAAGAACATAGGTAATCAAACATTAAATAGTAAAAACACCTCTTCCTAGGCTACACAAATTTCTAGTCCATATTTTACATTTTTTGACATGAACTATTAACAAGTATTACAAAAATGGGAAATTTATAGACTATGGCCATAGAATACAAATAAGTTAATGTACAGGAAGGAATTAAGTTTATGATTCAGATTGTCTATTATTGAATGTTTGCTCACTTCTGCTGATTTATCATTAGGTCTTTCCTAATACGACCAGCAGCTAAGTTGGCAGGTGAGGCGGGATGGTAGTGGCATTTACTGATGTCAACCATGTTCACCAAGAGCATTCAGAGTGCTGTTGGCTCTTGCACAGAGAAAATTGTGTTCACTGATTAGACACACTACTTCAGAATAAATGTCCAGCCACTACTCTTTTGCTTTCTCTTGTCAATTTAATTGGCTTCCATTGTGTAAGGACTATGATGCAATGAAGAACAAAATTAATAGAATTTTGAGTATTAGTTCGACTCAAAATTATATTAATTTGCTTCCTATTTCTCAATTATCTTTTAACAAATTTATAATCTGCATCCCAGACATCTTGGTTAAATTCTTCACACAGAGGCTGCCAATGTTTATTCCTGGCTTTGTTAATGAGTCTAATTAGCATTTTTCTGCTTTTTCTATGTTCTACTCTTAGCCAATCAGCATTGTGTTTTCCAGAGTGCCTTCTATTGAGTTTTGTAAACTTATGTCTAATCCGAATACACTTCTTTCTTCGGTCATCAATCTAACTGTTCTACCTGTATGGTACTTGCAATCTTTTCTTCCTAACCTTATTTATTTGGCTGGCCATTGTCACTTCTTGTAATATCTTTATCATTCCATTTAGAACAACTTCTTCCCTAATGACATCTGTATTCTGCAACTTCCTCTCTATAATGAGTTTAAACACCTATCTTAGTCTTTTCTATAATTCCATCTTAATGTCTCTTTTATTTCAAAGTAAATAAGTACGGTGGTTCCTTGTCAAGCACATTCCAATTAATGATTTTTTCAACAATTTTCTGAGCTGAACATTTATCTATGTATGACTTGCAGGCCCCTCTTACAAAGGTTGGTTTGTCTTTTACAGTTGTGTTATGCAACATCAAACCCAGTTGCCCTCCATTCAACCCAATAGTCACTTCTGTGGTCAGTGGTAGGAGATTCCTATTGGGATGACTTACACCAATTCTAATTTGTTCCTTTTTTTAAACAGCAATTTGCCAGGTCCAGCACACAAAATTAAAGTTGCATTTTGGTTTCCATATCAATTTGGTCATAATGATATATTATTTATTTTTCCTTTCTGCACCCCTATTTCTTTATAGATAGCCTCCTTTAATTCTTCTGTAGAAGTTGTAAGGTCCATTCCATAAACCAATTCCTTTCTTATGTTAACCACTTCTGCCTCAACATTTTTTGAAATTTGCTCTCAGGGCTTTTGCTTTCCCCACTCCCTCTACCAAGAGAACTAAATCCTCTCTTTCAGTCTTCCTGAAACCACTTCTTCAGCCTCCTCCTTTATGGGTTTCTCATCGGTTTCCTGTCTTGTGCTTCTAATGTCTAGGCTGGGCCAAAATAGTTTAATACAATCTAACTTCCTTGAAACATCCACTTCAGTATCTTTTTGTGCATTCTTTGAACAAAACTTTTGGTAGAGCGATTGCCACATTTTTAAGTTCCATGAACTTCTATTTATTGCTTCCACTGAAGAACAAAGTGGAAAATTGTCATGTCACTTATTCCTTCTTGATCTACCATGTACAGCATCAAGTAATAGGTAATGTGGCATTTCCTTATTCTTGCCTCCACTACTGGATATTTTAATCCTCCTTTGCAAGTATTCTACTGTCTCCTTGTATATTTTCACCTGTTATATCCGTCATTTTGGGGTAAAGTTCTTTCAATCTTCTCAAAATACCTTCTTACCCTTTATCTCCTGGGTTCACTACAACTGCAAATCAACTACTCCTTTTAATCTGGTTATACTCCCTGGCACCACAATTGTTTGGAAGTAACTCTGTACCCAATCCTTGACCAATAACTGAAGAAAATCATCAGAACATTTAGCATGCACTTCCTCAATATTCATCCACTGATCACTACTATGGACACCAACAGCATCATTACTTAATCCACACTCTCTCTTAATATTACGTCCTCCTGGTCGTATCTCTAGCATTTCAGGTACTCTGAACTCCTTCCTTTTTTTGCTTATCAGTTCCCTTCCATCTTTCCAGTATTGTTTCAGCCACCTGCTCAATTCATACATTTAATTTCTGCTTTTATATTTGGAGTCTTCTTCATTAACTCCAACAATTCCTCTCAATACTTGAATAATTTTTCAACTATTTCACTTAACTCTTCCACTCATTTTAGATCCTTACTTACAATCTCCTCCAGACTACATCTGAAGAGCAACCATCTTGGCAATCATCCATTCCAACAGCTTTAGACAACACCTCGGCCTGGTTTCCCATCGTATATGTAGAGCAGTTGCTGGCTGATGGTTGGGAGTGGCCTACTTGCACACCTACAAACCCAACAGGAACTCAGTATCCAAAACCCTCCTATGTAATTTCTTTTACCTTTTCACTGTCTCCAATATTAGCTGGTTGGCATTCACTTGCTGTATACATGGCTGGTGGCTGATTGAAATGGGATCCCCACATCTTAGTGCAGTGCCAGCAGCAGCAATTAAAATCAAGGAGATGAAAGATATATGGGTTTGTGTAATCACCAGAGCTCGGATGTGCATGCAAAATGCATTACTAATATTCTTTATCATTCTCACCTTTAAGAGGTCACTAGTGCAGTATTAAAATGCATATAATTGCATATTTTGGGAAAAATTGATTTTGCATGTATATTTATTAAAAGTTAACAGGTAATGGCATGTCTTATTTCTAGCTTAAATAAAAATTCTAGTTCATTCATACATGCAGTAGTTTTCTTTATCTTCTTGAAATGATGACTAGTGACTGTAGCTGTGCGATTTCGTTGTATGAGCTGTTTACGCAAAGCTAGCATTCCCCTTTTTTATAGTGTGATATCATCTGAGGTATCATGTAAGATAATATCTGCTGAATGTGTTTGGTTGCAATCACATTCAGCAGATATTATCTTACATGATACCTCAGATGATATCACACTATGAAGAAGGGGAACGCTATATTATATAAAACTTTTTGAGAAAAGCACACTAACAAATAGTGACTGATGGATCTACCCTTCCCAAAATGTGTGCATCAGACTGTCTCAATGAATTCATTTGAGAAAATTGTGGAGCATTAAAACATGCAAAGATTTGGATTTCAGTGAACAAGACCACAGACTCTGCTGGCCAGTGTGTATGTAGGGCAGTAGTCAGTGCAATAAAACCAGGAAGTAAAACTTACATGTTAAATGTTCAAATATTAGAAACAGTAAACCATTCTACAATTGCAAAATTCTTTAATGATTCCCTAGCCTTTTTGTGGTCAGATGGTATAAAATACGACAGTGCCCTGTTACAGATGCCTCTCCACACATTGCAAAAGCAACAAATGATTAAAAGTTCTCTATCGCAAACTAGTACATTTGATCTGTTTATCCCATGAGCTACACTGCATAGCAGAGACAGTTATATCACAGTATCCAGAGGTTGATCGTCTTGTTTCCAATGTCCAGAAAATTTTCATTAAAGCAACTGCTAGAGTTTCAAATTTCAATGTCCAAATTTAGCATTACCTCCTCAGCCTAATTTAACACTGTGGGGTTCATGGTTGGAGGCTGCATGTTACTATGCTAAATATTACATTGATGTGAAAAGAATAGTAGACAGTTTAGATCCAGAAGATGCAGCTTCTATAACCCTTTCAACCCTGACTATATTTTTCTAAAATTATAAGCTGCCAAGTATGTTTGCTTTTGTAGTTTTTTGCATACTTCACACTAAAAATAGTGAAAAAATTCTTACCTTAGCTGTTTTTTTCAAAAAAGCACTCGCACAATTGTGCGGATTAGGGTTAAACTGATACATTTCAGCTCAAATGTATGTACAAAATGCTGCAAACAGTTTTAGCTGAAATAACATGTATTATTTTATTTTGGAGAAATGATATAAAAATAGTTAAAGTGCAATCAAATTAATGTATTTATACATGAACTAAATGAATATGCAAGCATGAAAGTACATATTAAAATAAGGTTTTTATACAAAATATTCATAAATCAAGTTTGAAATTACACATTAGTGAAAATCTCTAAGATCTGACATATCTTTTAAAACAGTTTTTGTCTTTAGAAAGACACAGATATTGATCAAATTTAGTACATCTAGTTTTTGACCTGCTAGTGCAGCCCTCGAGCTGGCAAGTTCTAGGAGAAGTAATGTTACTGACCTCTGGCCAGTGATTGAAGCCATCATAGTGCTTATCTACAACTGGTTTAGGAGATGGTGTATATATTTTCCTCTTAAGTGGTGAGGCATTTTCTTGCTGTTCATCACATAGCATTCTTTTTTTCTCTGTTTGGTGTGGAGGTTAAAGCTTCTGTAACTGACAGTCTGAACTTCAGTAAGTCCATAATTTTGTTTTTTGGCAACTTGTTTGCTCTGCATTCTTCTCTATATGTTTGCCAACTATTAACTGTGGCAAGGTCCAACAAATGCAGGATTACCTTCAGGGTCCATTTTCTGGTTTTGAACCATGTACGATAGCACTCCATTAATTGGTTGCAAACATCAACACCACCCATATGTTGATTGTTATTTCTTACTACTGATGGAATATTAATCTCAATATATTTTTTCTCCTGTTTGCTCCACTGCTTCACTTTTGTTTGAGGCTCTACAGCTGAACAGGTGGATGCCATTATAACCTTTTGGTTATCTTTCCATTCAGTTATGACAACCGTTTCATCTGATCTAACATAACAGTGGCTCTCACCTCTTTCTATTTTTTCCTTTCTGAAATTAATATTCTGCACTCGATTCAGCATTATAGTTCCTGATCCCTCAATACCCTGCTCCGAAAGTTTTGCTAATAAAGGCACAGTGGTGAAGTATCTGTCAAAATAAACAAAGCTACCTTTAGGTAGTGATTGAACCAGACACATAACTGAAGGTCCTAAACCTAGATCTCTGTTTTCAAGTGGTGTATTACTGCCTTGGTAAATCTCAAAATCTAGTACTATTCCTGATGATGAAGTTATAACAAAAATTTTTAATCCTACTGGTCTAGGCTTGTTCTTCACATATTGTTTTAATTTACAACGGCCATTGAAGGGTATCATCTGCTCATCAATAGAATAGTATCCAAAATTTCTTGGTATTCTTTCACATGTATTTCTTACAGCATTGATCAGAGGTTGAACTTTCGATAACAAATTGGATTTAGAATCTTCAGGAATGCACACTGTGTCTACAAAATGTAAGTTTGTCCTAAGTGCTAAAAACCTGTCACGTGGCATGCATTCTGAAATGCCTGGAAGGGCAATTCCCTGTTGCCAGTACATAACAAATCTGGGGTATGCAATGCACCCCATCAATAAATTCATCCCCATAATTTTTTTCAGTTCAACTGCATCAGTTCCTATTGATTTGCCAGTTTTTGCCACACTATACATATTGGTATATATTTCCGCTATTTTATAAACTTCATCAGTGAAGTAGTCACCAAGGTATTGTGCAGGTGTACGCAATGTAGGAGAATTCTGAAAGAAAATATGAAAAATAAGTGCAAGGAAATTTGAAAATTAAATGAAAGTGTTAATCGTGTTTCTATAACTTGAAGTAAACAAAGAATACGGATACATGGATATATCTTACTACAGAATCACAATGTTTTGCATTTGGGTGCTGTTTCTCAACAAATGCCTTTTCTCTGAAAAGGAGACGTTGAGCAGCTCCATCTGATATCGGCTTCACTCCTATTATATTCCTCATTGATTTTGAGCTGTATTGTATCTGAAATGAAAGGCACAAATTATAAAATATTGTTTATTGTTGCAAAAAAATGTAGTATTTGATAATAATTTAGCTAATATAAAAATTTAAGTTCTTTAAAGTTAGACAGCTTCTTCACTAATACAACAAAAAATATATTTTAAAGTAAGATGGTGTTAACTGATCATTGGTTATGTCTGCACTATACCTCACTTACAAAAATGGGGATGAATTCACTTGCATTAGTAAATTATTAGTAAAAATAATACTGTCTTTAGTGTACAAGCCCTTAGTATGGTACATGTGTATTCCACATTCTTATCCCCTAACTCATACATTATTCTCATGGTAGGTAAGTAATCAACTGGAACTTACCTTTTTTGTATAGGGATTCTCACTATGGCGATTCATTGTGGAGGTTAACCACTGTCTCCAAGCAGAATTCCACAGACTCTGCCATTCTGACAAATAGTTTCTCCAAAAATTATATTATCAAGTTGATCCTGACCAATCTGAAACACTGCTCATGAACTCCATTTGGAGCCCATAAATCAGCTAAACAGTCTGAGACATCCAATCTTTCCCATTCTTGTACAATTCTGCAAACTGTCCCCTGTGTTTTTGAATTGGAATATGAGTAGTTTATTACTTCTGAAAAAAATGTAGAAATGATTTATAGTCAATGAAACCTTACTATTGACATGTTTCAATCTGCAGCTGATTTAATGAAATTGCTTCCTTTTAAAATTGTGATTATCCATGTTAAGAAATTATGTTACACCATTAAATTTGTATTATGTTTTCAGGTATGATATTTCCCATCACGTTCTATGTCTGATTCTTATTAGGTTAATAATATGTAATAAGCTGTTCCTCTAGTTTAATAATAATAATAATAATAATAATAATAATAATAATAATAATAATAATAATAATAATAATAATAATAATAATAATAATAATAATAATAATAATAATAATAATAATAATAATAATAATAATAATAATAATAATAATAATAATAATAACAATAATAATAATAATAACAACAATAACAACAACAACAACAACAACAACAACACCAACAACAACAACAACAATTTGAAAACAAGAGTTTCAATTTTTTCCATTTATACCAGCAATCAGTGATGATTGTTCTCACACCCACAAGTCATGTGTAAGCAAACTGAAAGCTAGAATCAGAATTGAAAAATTCAAGCCATAGCCAGGATTTGAACAACAGATCTTCTGTTCTACGCATGGCTGCTCTACCACTGAGCTATCATGGCAACATGTTGGTACAGCATTAAATTCTCCAACGGACTCACATTTTACCAGTAGACCATGAGGAAATCTCAATTCGAGATCGCATACCTCAATGGTGACAATTCCTAAGTATTTAAGTCCCAGGTTTTACAGTTATTATAGTTTCCATTTATAAGGTTAATCAATAACTGATTGATCTAACACACAAAAATGTAGTGTGAATTTTTCAGTTTTGATTCTAGCTTTCATTGATTGCTTGTAAACTTACAAATTGTAAGATGCCAATTGGATATGTGATCTCAAATTGAGGTTTTCTTGTGGTCTACCAAGAAAATGTGAGTTAATTTGAGAATTTAATGCTGTAATGGCATTTTACCATGGTAGCTCAGTGGTAGAGCACACAGGTGGTTCAAATCCTGGCTATGGCATTGAATTTTTCAGTTCTGATTCTAGCTTTCAAAGTTTCTGTTGTTTATATACTGTTCAGTTAATGGAAATTTCACTCTTACTTTCTGTGCTATACCAGTAGACTCATAGACTCACTGTAATAGTGCAGCTCACTGTGCTCTGGTTTATATAATCTTCAAGAACAATCTGAAAATATAAATGATAAAACTGAAACATAAGTTTATCTGAAGTACAAACACAATCAAATTACAGCTATTACTATAATTAAAACAAACTTTCTACTTGCTGTATGCTATTCATTATACTAATTGTATTTTACACTCTCCAAAGGTGTAAATCTCACATTGTTCAGATATCAAATTGCCCTGAAATAACTCTGAACAGCTTTGTCTGAAATAGCATTATGAACCCATTGTTTCAATTACACTTATATGATTAAAATAACTTAATATAATGTTTTAATTACATGTATATTTACCTGGAGGTCTCCAGTTGCATAAAAAGTGATTGAACAGAGAATCTGATGAATTGCAGGAGCAGGTAGGCCTCGCTATACTCTTTTCTTCAAACTTCACTAATGATAGAATAGCTTCTGTTACAAATTCTTTGTGAATCTGTAGCATTTAAAAGTCTTTACGTCGCTACAATTCTCTAGAGGATTTTCACGGTCTTGTAAATACTTCCTTGGCAAATGTGGTTCATGTTCCAAATCAAGTTTCATTCAATTGAGAAACTGATCAAATGGTGGTTAAGAGTACCTGCCATTATCAGCAAAATCAAGGGAAGGAATATTTAAGGAGACAACAAGGTTGCCTTTAGCTAGCCTTCACTGTTCCTTGAGGAAACCTTAAGGCCTCCTTAAGGATTTTAACTCTGGACACGACATTTGTGCAGACTGCTAAGGAAACCTTGAGCTATCCTCAAGGTAATGACTATGCATGTCGTCCTGTATGATGTCTTCAGGAAACTTTTAATTAAAGGAGAGTTGAAGGGCTGTTCTTAGTTTCAACTTATGCTAAAATCTATTTTGCTAACTATCCAACTACTTGGCCTGCAATGAGCTATACATGAAATAAACATATTTTGTATTGCATTTCGGCTAAGAATGAATGTTAGAAAGTTGAAAACAGTAGTATTTACAGAAGGGAATAAGTTAAGAAGGGATGACTGTAGAGTTAATAGAAGTGGTTAAAAAGACTGTATCTGGGGTTCAGCTGTAAAGTAATGGAGGGTGGAAATCTCAAGTAAAGAATACCATTGATTAAGACAAAATAGCAATCAGAGCCATTAGGTTTTATTCAAACAAAATTCCAAATTTGCCATTAAAATGGTTAAAAAGAATATATGAGGCAATATTTGACACATAGTGTTATATGGAATGGAGGTTTGGAGACCCTCTAAGCAATGACATGTTTTGTAGAGAGAGCTTTACCAAAAGAAGCAGCTTTGGCAGTTAAGGACAATAAAGAAAAGATTTGGTGATGGAGAGAATTTTAAAATATTGGTATAAGATTTTAAAGCTAGGAGAGTATATTGTGACAGAGATGCACCTATCACCTCCGAGGAGTTCACTGAACCGGCATCCATTAGTCGACAACAGCTGATGATGTTAGGAAGATGCTAACGAAACGCATTCTAGGTAAATACTAGCAATAAATGGAGCATTGAGTATTAGTTTGACTCAAAATTGTATTAAGAGTATATTGTATTTGTATTGTATTCTTTATTCACCGTTTGAAAAACATTTTTACATTTTCATGGCTTCGTCAAGTTGATATACAATTTACTAAAATGATAAATATATAATTTACTAAAATGATTAATATACAATTTACTAAAATACATTTAAAATTAAGATTCCTGATTTGGTTAGAGATTCAAACTAATAACTGTACATTACATGTCTAGGAATTCAGTCACTGAATAAAACGAGTTATGTAATAGGAATGACCCAAGCTGTTTTTTAAATACTTTATTATCTTTGATAATTTTTATATTTGTTGGTAATTTATTGTATAGTTTTATACCATTGTGAAGTGCACTATTCTTTGCTAAATTAGTTCTTTATTGTTAAATGTGTAAGTTTTCCCTATGTCCTGTTTGATGATCATGTAACTGACTGTTTTTGATTAATGTATGTTTGTGTTGTTGAACATAGTAAATTACTTCTAGCATGTATATACAGGCTACAGGCATAATTTTTAATTTTTTGAATAACTCTCTGCAAGATGTTCTACTTGTCTTGCCCATCATTATTCTTATTGCTCGCTTCTGCATTTTGAAAACCTCTTCCCATTTGGTTGCAACACCCCAGAATATTATTCCATATCGAATATGGCTATGGACTTGTGCAAAATACACAGTTCTTAGAACCTGTGGGCTTGTGCTGTTTTTTAGTGCATTTATGATGTAACATCCCATGCTAAGTTTTTTGGTTAGTTTGTTTATATGTGCTTCCCATTTTAGATCTTCACTTATCATTATTCCCAGAAACTGCGATTTCCCTTGATACTTTATCATCTCTCCCTCTAGTTTTATTGGTGGTTTTGTTGTGTCACTTCTATTTTTGTTCATATGAAAACTCATACCCACTGTTTTATCTGTATTTACTAAAAGTCTGTTGGATTTAAACCAGGATTCTAGTTTTGTTGTATATGGTTTCAAAAGGATGTATGACATATCAGATGGAAGAAATGAAATTTAACAGTTGGTCAAGTGAAATACCAGAAACTCTACAAGAAAATGGGAAAATGGGAGCACAAAATAAAGTAGGATTTTGGAATAGAGAGGTAAGAGAATTGGGCAAGTTTTAGAAATAAGAGTTCTCTGAAATAATGTAGGATAATTAAGGAGCCAGAGGAAATATTCCATTGTCTATTAGAAAGTGATGGGTAAAGGATTGGAGGGAGGGTATGTGGGAAGCAAAATGGGACAAATTACATCAGGAAATTATTACAATTAAAATGGAAATGAATACAAGAAGAAACAGAATAAAAAAGACTGAAAAGTATTTATGAGAGAAGAGGACCAGGGTAGTTAAGACATACAACAAAACTAAAAGGGGATGGATCCATTACACAAATAACCAGGGAGTTCAATGTAATGCACTCATATATGGGTAGGTGTTAAGACTCTTCTTCTTCTCTCTTGATGGTTTACATCCTTGAATGGAACTACTAAGTGGGAGCTTTGGGTCAGATGCCTGCTGAGGAGCAGAGTAATCTCCAGATCAGATAGAATACCCAGGAGGGTGATCCGTCCAAAGCCTAGTACGACAGTGAGGAAGTAGATGATATGAAATGAGGGAGTGATGAAGGATAGGAAAGGTGATAATGGAGCAATTGGTGGAATGATGGCAGGGAAAACTGGAGATCCTTGAGATAAGCCTCAATACGTTGTCCACCATAAATCCCACATGCTATCAGCTAGGGTGAAACCCAGGCCACCTTGGTCAGAATCAAGGGGTCTAACCATATGGCAATGGCGCAGACCCTCATTAAGATTAAGTATAAAAATGTATTATTGTATATTGTGCATGTTACATATATAATATAAGAAATTTTAAATGTTAATGTTTTATATATTGCAAATAAGAAATAAATAATTCATTCATGCAATTAACTGTTAAAAACATTTGAAACTGATTAAAGCAGAAATAAAAGAAGTATAAGTTGTAAAAAATCTTATGTTTTAGATGAATACTCAAATGAGATGATAAAATACTGTAAACATGACATAGCAGAGGTCTTAGTGCACATTATAAATGAGAGCTTCTGTTCTGGAATATTTCCTGATAAATTAAAACAAGTAATAGTTAGGCCAATCTATAAACAGAAGGGGTCCAAACAATTAATGGAAAACTACAGACCAATATCTCTATGTTCTGGGATCTCCAAAATTATAGAAGGTATATTTTTAGAACAGCTTCACAATTTCTGTAATTTCGGCTTCCAAAAAAAAGAAATCAACCATAAATGTAATTAGTAAAGGAAATGATAATTATAAGGGCAATAGACAGGAAGGAGTATGTGATTGCAATCTTTCTTGATCTGTTGAAGGCGTTCGACTGTGTAGATATTGGGTTGTTATTGATATTGTAGATATTGTATACTAGAAAATTATGGGGTTAGAGACATACCAGTAAAATGGATACAATCATATTTAACAGATAGAGAGCAATGTGTAGAGATTATACATAATGAAACAGGAAATTTAACAAAAGTTCAGTCTTCCTTCAGACGCATAATGCATGGAGCACCACAAGGCTCAAGGCTGGGACCATATTTGTTCATTTTGTACATAAATTCTTTATTTGAAAAGATATACAAGGAAGGAGGAATTGCTATTGGATATGCAGACGATACAGCAATTGTTGTAACTGCTAATACGGTAACTAACTTACAGATCAAAGCTAATGCAATATTAGGAACGGTATACACTCATTTTACAAAATTGGGGATGATGCTAAACGTGAATAAAATGGAATGGATGCAGATTAGCTTAAATAATAAAACACAAACCAATATTATTCTGTCAGTACAGAACATGAAGGTCAAACAGGTAAAGCAAACTAACTTTCTAGGATTAATTATTGATAATAGTTTAAAATGGGACAAGCATATTGTAAAGATCATGAAGAAAATAAATAGTGGTACATACATATTAAAACAAGTGGCGGAGATCATGGTGGAGGATAGTGTAATACAAGTATGTTATGCTTTTATACAATCTCATTTAAACTACAGGATCATTCTTTGGGGGTCTGCGACAATGAAATATATAATAAAAATATTTATACTACAAAAAAGAGTGATAAGGATCATAACAAAAATACAGAGTAAAACTTCATGTAGAAATACTTTTAAAAAATTAAATTTGTACCTTGCTTGTACATATATGAATGTCAGAAGTACGTAATAAGGATACACAAAGATGATAAAAACATGAATTTACATAACTAGAACTAGGCAAAACTACTTCAGAAGCAGACTGAGAGGTTCTCTTGGTAAGAAATGCATAGAGAGTAATGCAAAGGATTTATATAATTACCTACCTGATGCAATTAAAGAAATAAAGGATGAAGCAAAAATTAAAGTAGAAATTAAGTCCTTATAAAACTTATAAAAAATTCCTTTTATTCAATAGAAGAGTACAAAACAGGCATCATTTTATAAGGTTAGCTGTTACCTCCCCGGGAGGTGTGGGTTCTGAACCAAAATGTTATTTTGTATTAAATGTTGTAATTGTATATAAATTGCTTAAGTCTTATACATGCTAATTGTATATCTAATGGACAAAATTTTAAAATTTGTAAGTGTAAAATGTACTATGTTATCTTTTATCTTGACGAACCTTGTAAAATTTTATTACAAAGGCGAAAAATCTGAATCATATGTTTTTTGTGACCTACAGATTAAGGTCATTAAGTCATGGACACTGAATATGAGGTCTGGGGTTCAAATCACACAAGTGTCATCCTCCTTGACTTGTCCCCCCCCCCCCCACCAACCAAGTACTTATATCTGAAAAATGCTGGGGCGGTAGAAACTTAAGCCTGAAAGTTTCCTTCCCAAATTTCATTCCACTTCAAGTATCATCAGTTTATCAGTGTCCACTGCCTGTGGTGCCATTAGTAGTAAGAACAGGCATTAAATACTTCAAAACTATCTGTGATGCATTAATAGTAATCTGTATCATGTTTCAATTATTACATCCTTAATTTATATGTGAAGATTTTACTGTATTGACTCTTATTTAACTGTCAGCAATACTGATGAAATGTCCATTGTTAATATACCCTCAACATTATAAGGATTCTTCAAGCATTTGTATCAGTAAGAAAAAAGTACAGCTAATGTATGACTCCATAATCTAAGTTAAGAGGAATGTTTGTTAACCATGTTCAGCTTACATTAAGCGACTGCTTTTTTTGATGTTCTGGATGCAACGTATTGCATCCAAGTAAAATTTAACCTTAATTGTGTGTGTGTGCATGTGTACATGCGCGTGTGCATGTGCGTGTGCGTGTGTGTGTGTGTGTGTGTGTGTGTGTGTGTGTGTGCGCGCGTGTTTGTTTGGAGGAATTTAGTAATGCCAGTTGGAAAGAGATTGAAAATGGAGGCAAATGCCTTTGAAACTAGTCTCTCATTTATATAAAAAGTATGTGACGAGTATCAATAAACCAACTACAAATAGTTTTTGAGTTTAACTTTAATGATTCAAACTCAAGTTCTAGACATGTTTCCTTACAGATGGTAATTAGATTCTAAACTACAAACCATGAATAAAGATAGTAATGGCATGGGAGGCTCCAAACTAATGTACTTGGCACATAATAAAATGGTAATGATGCCGATTAATATACAGCATGTCATTTTTAAAACATAACATTGAAGGTGCCCTGTTTTAATGAGAGTGGATATTTCTTGGGAAATTACGTTTAAACATATTAATTGGTCCATTTCCATTTCATAATTGCAATCAACAATTTAAGTTTATAGCCAATACATATTATTAAACTGGTTACAATATATAAGGTTCAAAATACTTCTTACCTAATTTTGCTAAGTCCATTACAGTAAACCTCCCTGTTAGTTTTACAATGAAACCCCCCCCCCCCCCACCTCTACGTTTGCTTATTTATGCATTTTTTAACTTTTTGGTTTGTTTATTCTTTTTTAACTATCCTGGTCCCTTTCCCTTTACTTTTCTTAAATATTCCACAACCATTTTAATCTTTTTTTGTCCCTGTAACAGTTAACATTTTTAATTCCAATAATTTCCTAGAATACAACATATTTTCGTTCCCACGTACCCTTCTTCCAATTCTTTACCTCATCACATTCTAATAAACAATAAAATATTCTCTCCAACTCTGTACACAGCCTGCCATGCTGGGGATCCCGGGTTCAATTCCCGGCAGTGGAGGTGGGGATTTTTCTATGACCAAGATAATTCCTCATCTTTTCCAGAGTCTGGAAGTATGAATTGGAGTGCAAATGTGTGCATGATCTAATGATTAAAACCCAACGAATACAAGTTAACACCTTCGATGTGTTCCAAAGGAGAATGGCCACTGGAGTTAAAGGCAGGATATAAATGGAATAAAAAAAAATGCTCTTAACACCTTGAAACAAACTCTTCCCTCCAAATTTTAGAGAACTCTTATTTGTAAAACTAGTCCAAATCTCTTGCATTTCTATGTCCTGAAATATGGGTCCAATGTTGTATCAGAGCTAGCAAATAAAGCAGTATTTTGTGCTATGATCTATTCTCTCTGATGACAGCATTGATTGCATTGCTTGGAAATATTAACAGCAAATTTAACTAATTTGGCAGGAAACTTGTTGAACTGTTAAAATTTAGGCAATATTTTCACAAACATGTTGACCTATTTTTAGCACTACTGATGATACTGGGCCTGTACGTAGTAAAGTTTCAGCATAACAGATTAAACACCATGTAATTAATTTCACTAGAAGGTCCCATAAAGGTTCATATTCTTAAACAGAAACATACCTAACTATATTTTCATTAAAATTCATTGACCAGTTAGCCACTAAATAGGTATCTAAAGATTTATATACCTTAATAGAATACGTACCTATGTGCAGGAAAAAAAAGAATGGTAGGATAATAATCCACAGTAAATTCCCAAGACAAATCATTAGTTTCTCCATTAATGCGAGTGAAAGTAAGATTATGTACACCCCTGAAGTACCATGCCACAGTGAGATAGATGTGCGAGATACTATGACAGAAGGCACAATATGGCGTGTGATATAGAACTACCACATCCTGCAATAAAAGAAAGTTTGTGAAATCTCTCTCTCCCTCTCTCTCTCTCCTGCACGCAGTACAGTTGTTTTCAGAGCTGAAGAGCTGCAGTTGGACTGTGAACTACATACACAACTCCACCCATTCAATGGTGTTTTACAACTTTTTAACGTGAATTGCATCTTAGATAAGCATACACATTCTTAAGCAAGGGCCTTAATAATACAATCAAAAGATAAGCTATCACAAATTATATTTGGTAACACTTATGCCCGATTTTACCAACAGATGTTAAGACTTAACACGAGTTTAGCAATAGTTAAAACAAAAATTGCATTTCATCAACAAGTGTTAGCTTCTGTTGTTTAAGGACTATGATACAATGAAGCACAAAATTAATACAATTTTGAGTCGAACTAATACTCAATGCTCCATTTATTGCTAGTATTTACCTAGAACACGTTTCGTTAGGACTTCCTAACATCATCAGCTGTTGTCGACTAATGGATGCCAGTTCAGTGAACTCCTCGGAGGTGATAGGTGCGTCTCTGTCGGTATCTTGATGAACTTGAAATTGGGGTTGTCTTCAAAGGTAGTATTGAAATTAAACAATTTACTTTCATATTTCTTTATAAAGATTTTTTCCCACGTGGTTTGTGCAGCTGGACCTTGGACACTATTTAGTAAGTGAATTTCTCGTTCTATGTCATGATTTTCCTTCCAAAAATGGTACGCTACCGCCGATTTATCTATTTCTTTATTCCTTATGTTCCTAAAGTGCTCTTTAAGCCTAATGTTCACGTTCCTTTTTGTTTTTCCAATGTAGAATTTGTCACAGTCCTTGCAATTTATCCGGTACACTCCTGATTTTCTGCCTGTGGGTATCTCCTTTGTATCATGTGATTTCAAAAGGTGTTGTACACTAAATTTGTTCTGTGGGGCCAAAGTAATATTGTGTTCTTTGAAAACTTTTTGGAAAAGGTGTGTAGCTCTGGGATGATAAGTAATTTTTCTGTATGAGGTTTCATTGCTAATTGGGGAGAGAGTAGTTACTTGTTTGCATCTTAGTTGTCTTTTGAATTTATCTATTTTCTTGTTGACCAATTCAGCACTGTATCCATTGTATTCTGCAATGTGAATGATGTTATTGTACTCTTTGTTATATTCTATCTTGTTTAAAGGTACATTAACCAGCCTGTAATTGGTCAACAAGAAAATAGATAAATTCAAAAGACAACTAAGATGCAAACAAGTAACTACTCTCTCCCCAATTAGCAATGAAACCTCATACAGAAAATTTACTTATCATCCCAGAGCTACACACCTTTTCCAAAAAGTTTTCAAAGAACACAATATTACTTTGGCCCCACAGAACAAATTTAGTGTACAACACCTTTTGAAATCACATAATACAAAGGAGATACCCACAGGCAGAAAATCAGGAGTGTACCGGATAAATTGCAAGGACTGTGACAAATTCTACATTGGAAAAACAAAAAGGAACGTGAACATTAGGCTTAAAGAGCACTTTAGGAACATAAGGAATAAAGAAATAGATAAATCGGCGGTAGCGTACCATTTTTGGAAGGAAAATCATGACATAGAACGAGAAATTCACTTACTAAAAAGTGTCCAAGGTCCAGCTGCATTAACCACGTGGGAAAAAATCTTTATAAAGAAATATGAAAGTAAATTGTTTAATTTCGATACTACCTTTGAAGACAACCCCAATTTCAAGTTCATCAAGATACCGACAGAGACGCACCTATCACCTCCGAGGAGTTCACTGAACCGGCATCCATTAGTCGACAACAGCTGATGATGTTAGGAAGTCCTAACGAAACGCGTTCTAGGTAAATACTAGCAATAAATGGAGCATTGAGTATTAGTTCGACTCAAAATTGTATTAAGTGTTAGCTTATTTTTTGTTAAACTAACAAGCCATATTTCTGTTGTTAGGTCCTTAACAATTTTAAATAATTTGCTATATTTAAGACTGTCTAAATGGCATTCGTAATAGAGTACAATGTTTAACATTGTAATATTAAGTGTAAATTTACTGACGTATTCTATATCAAGGATGAATAAATTTGAACTGAATTGAATCTATGAGGAGAAATGATTTTGAGGAGCTATCAGAAGAAAATTTTCTACAGAGGTATAGACTGTCGAAAACAAGGGAGGTTAGAACATGCATCAAAAGGAATATGTCGATCTCGCCTTTGCTTCAAGTAATAACTTTGCAATTTTATAATTCACTGAATTATGTGGATAATACACTGTCCACCTCCCGTCTTCAAACGTTCAAGTCACTCGTCACTTGTCCTTTGCAACTTGTTTTAAATTTACATAATACTGACGAAGTCGTTTCGTGCTTCTAATAGTAACACATGCATTTGAATTAAATTCATTTCTAATCATTTCCCATGTGACATCTTTCTCTTTTACATTCACCGTATCCATCCTCTTATTTTCCACGTTATCCTTATACTTTGTCACCAATTCATTCTCCATTGATGCAAAATTTGTCCCATGGCTTCTCTTACAATTTTGATCACCCGCCATTTTTGCAGCAGACGAAAATTAAAACAAAAGTGCATCGTAGTACATTCAGAATATAATACGACTCATCCATTGCCTTCAATAGCTGTAATATTTACAAGTCTCTTGGCATTAACAGATGTTAACATTTTCAGAAAATAGGCTGGTGAAATGTAAGAAATTTAACAGTTTTAGCACTGTGACAATTGTTACGTTACATTTGTTAACGTCGATTTTAACATCTGTTGGTGAAATCGAGCATTGAAAAATAAATAAAAGTTCATTATCCCCAGAGGCAACCATGATATTTAAGACAGCAGAGCTTTATTATTTTACATTGAAAATATGAACAAAAATATATTACCTCAATAGAAAAATATACACAAAATAACAAACACATTAAATCTGCCAATTAGGAAGTGAAGTTGTTGTTGACTAATGGCACTGGGGATTAGTTGATTTGTATCATTTTCTCCCTAGCTTCCCAATATAAAGCCTGTAGGTTTCCACTTTTGAGACCATTACATTTGTCCAAATGGTGTTTGTTCATGACATCCTCTTTACAGATAGTACATTTGGGTGTAGGTATGCAGTGTATTTTATAAAGGTGTTCTGCAAGACAATCATGGCCAGTTTCCATTCTAAATAGGGCCACTGCAGTTTTTCTTGGTAGTTTTTGTATGTCAGTTTTGTCTCCAATGTTCTTATAATTCTTGTCTTTTAGTTTATCTTCTTCATCAAGTCTCTGCTGTCTTTTGAAATGTAGCTTAATGTTGTTTAATTGTTTATTAATTTCAGTTTGTCTTACAGGTTTTATATTTTGAATTGCACCTTTTTTTGCTAGTTGGTCAGCATGTTCATTACCTAAAAGTCCAACGTGGGCTGGAATCCATTGCAGGGTGACATGGTTTCTTGATTCGACAGCTTTAATTAAACTTCTTATTTCTTTTATGTTTCTTGTTTTGTTTTTATAATTTACAATCCCATCTATGGCTGATTTTGAATCTGTTAAGATAACTATGTTTTGCTTTATGTACGGTCTGTACAGGACATTCTGCAGTGCTGCTTTTATGGCTGTTAGTTCTCCATCATAATGGTTTGACGTTTTGTCTAGTGGTAGATACTGTGCAAAATGTTTGCAGTATACTCCTGCACCAGCATCTTGTTTGTTTATAAAGGATCCATCTGTATATATTCAGAGCCATTCTTTTTCTGGATATCTTTCATTTTCTGTGGCTATTACTATTGCTCTCATTTCATCTGGTAAATTGTTTTGCTTATGCATTATATATAACAGGTCATTCTTATAATGTATGTCAATATATTCGTTGGGCTTGTTTCCTCTATTGTTGTTATATTTGTTATTATGTTCTTGTTTTTTGAGTTATTGATGTATGTTCTGAAGCTTGTTTGGGTTTTTAGATTGCTTATATTATCTGCTGTGTGATACCACTTGTGTCTATTTTTGTTAACTAGCAGTTTTTGTGCTAGGGCAATTGCCTTTAGTTCATGTTCCAGTTCTATGGCCATATTTTTTGTGAAGCTTTGTAGTATGGCAATTGGTGTTGTTTTCACAGCTCCTGTTATTATTCTTAGTGAATTGTTTTGTGAGGTTTCTATTTTCCTTATGAGTTTCTTGCTTACTGTTGCCAGCAGTTCTCTTCCAAATAGTAAGTTGGGTTTTATGTTGGGTTATATGTGTTATTAAGGAGGTCCATATTTCCACCCCATTTTTTTCCTGCTAGGCATTTTAAGATGTTGTTCTTTTTGTTTATCTTATTTGTTACATTGTTTACATGTTCTTTCATTGATAGTTTCCGGTCTAGTTCTATTCCTAGATATGTTGTTGTGGATGCTTCTTGTAAATTTTTGTTATTGATTTGCAGACATATATTTTCTGTTTTGTGTTGCATTGTGAACAGTTGATATTGGGTTTTTTCTGCATTTATCTCCATATTGTTATGGTTAGTCCATTGTTCCAGTATTATAATTGCATTCTCCATTGTTTTTTGTAACTTTTTATAATGTTTCCCAGAACTTATATTCTTTTCCGAGGTCCATAATTCTAGGTCGTCGGCATACATTAACACTTGTATGTTATCTAGTTTCTTCAGTGCATCTGCTAGGTCGTTTATAAATATATTAAAGAGAATAGCACTTGTAACAGATCCTTGGGGTAATCCAACTTGGGTTTGTTTCCATTTGGATGTGGCTGTTTTGTACTGCACTGCAAACCATCTTTGAGATAAGAAAGCTTGAAACCAGTTTGGCATGTGACCTGATATGCTATATGATTTCATCTTGTGTAGTAGCATTTCTTGCCATAATGTGTCAAATGCACCTTTGAAATCAACAAATAGTGCTAGTGAAGTCTTATTTTTATTGAAATTTTGTTTAATGTCTTGTGTAAGTCTTACGACCTGATGTATTGCTGAGTTATCTTTCCTAAACCCGGCTTGTTCTGGGACTACTGTTTTGTGTTTCCAGGTAAAATGTCAGTCTTGTAGCTATCTAGAAGTTTTGCTATGTTTGAAATTAATGATATCGATCTGTAGCTATCTATCGATTGTGCCAGTTTTCCTTTCTTCTTGATGGGTAATATTTTTGCTTTTTTCCACAATGTTGGTATATTATTTCTGGTGGTCCAAATGTTATTGAAAATTTTTAGAAGGGTGTGAAGTGCTTCATGTCCTAAATTTTTTAGTAGCTCCGGATGTATATAATCAGGACCTGGGCTCTTTTTATTTTTTAGTGTCCTTATTGCTTGTTTTATTTCTGGAGATGTAAAAGGCTCAATGAAGATATTTTGGAGGTTAGATGTATTGTCAAGGTTATTGTTCCTTAGGTATTTATTCTGTTTTTTGTTTTTATTTTTTAATGTAGTACTAGTTTTGTAGTATGTTGCTAGTTTTTCTGCTATAAGGGTGTCTTCATATATTTCTTTATTATCAACAATTAGTGGCTGACTTTGTTGGTCTTCTCTTTTTATTTGTTTGATGTAGTTGTGTACTTTAGTATTATTTGTCCTATAATCTAATTTGTTTATAAATTCTTCAAAGCTCTCTTTTTTTTTGACAGTTTTATAGCTTGTTTTAACTGTGCATTTGCTTTTCGACATTCTATAACATCTGCTTTATCTTGTGACCTTTCTGCTCTTTCTCCGGCTTTGTCTCGCTTTGATTTGAGCTGTGTTAGCTGTTCATTCCAGAAAGGTTTATATTTATGGATTTTTCCTCTGGGAATACATCTTTTTGCAGCTTTTAGAATTGCAGCATTTAGTTCTTTTATTACTTTATTTATGTTTTGTTCTAGTTTAATTTCCTTTAGGAATTTATTTGTTGTCGTTTTATACTCTTCCCAATGTACCTTTTTGAAGTTCCATTTAGGTTTTATTTTTCCTTTTGTGTTGGGTGGTTGTTGATGTAAGTTTGGTTTTGTTATTATGGTTCTGTGTCCACTACCACTGTCTTCAATTACTTTTTCTGTAGTTTTATCTTCTAGATCAGTTGATATGATCACGATATCTGGATTGGTTGACTGTCCTGTATAGTGTATGAAGGTTTTTGGGTCTTCATCCCTGTGCAGTATTTTCATTAAGTTGGTATCTACAAATTCTTCAATGATTACGCCAGCTTTATTGTGATCATTGTAGCCCCATCTTGGAGAATGTCCATTGAGATTGCCAATTATGATTGTCTTATTGTCACTATCTAGTATGTCTAGGTTGAGTTGGTTGTTATTGGGTGGGATGTAAATTCCATAGATTTTGAATTTATGTTTTTGCTTGCAGGCTGTTATTCTAATTATTTCAGAGGTGTCATCTTGATTCATTTTCTTTACAACTTCAAACTTTGCATTTATACATTGTTTGGTGCCAACAAGTATACCACTTGCTATCTGTCTGTGTTTTTCTAAAATATTTGTGTTATATTTTGAAAATTGATAACATTTTTCTTTTTGTTGATCTAAATTTGCCTCAGCTATGATGAAAACACCTGCATCATTGTCTCTTAAAAGATTATCTAACATGGTCTTTTTACTTTGGGTCATTCCTCCGGCATTCCAAAACAGCACTGAAAAGTGCTCTTCTTTTGTATTGGAAAGCATTCCTGCGTTGTAGTCCATTTAGCGTTATCCAGGGAACACCACGTGGAGGCGGACTATGTTGTTCCCCTTAGGAAGTGAAGTTTCACTCTGCATCTGAGTCAGCAGTATCGGTTCCTTCATTATCAGAACCTGCTGTCTTTGTAGCTGAAATATCTGCTATCAATAGTGCTATCCTCAATCTCATAGTCTGTCACTTTCACTATCACTATACAAGCCAATTATTTAACTTATCTGCTCATCCATCAGGCATTCATGTTTCCCAACATGTTTTGCTGTCTACATACTTACAGTGAGAGACCCACTACAGTACAGTAACTGACTCAAAAGCCTCGCAAATGAGATGGAGTTCACTGTCTCTTCTATTGATGTTACATGATCCTATGTATCTGTTCCCTGAACTCCAGAAATACTTGATTGCATTTATATCAGAGTGGTAAGCAGGCAAATGCAAAACTGAATGTCCACGAGATTCCATTAGTGCATCAAAGTGATAGGTGTCGGTGTATGGGTCCTAATAATAATGGATAAATCAGCTCTTGTCAATTCACTTCCTTTCTTGCATCCACCTTATCATTTTAACTTCTTTTCTCTTATAGGACTGTTTATTTGAATATTATGGTAAGGGGCACTGTCTATCACAAATATGCTTCTGTGTGTAATGCTTGTTACTAGTTTTTCTGAGGCCCATTTGTGGAAATCCTGGGAGTTCATACAATGATGATAATCTCCAGATTTAGTCACTGATTTAAATATGAAAGCTGCCCCAGGTACAAACCCATTTTGCCTTCAGCATGAAAAACTCCTGTCAGGCTTACTGGACTTTAGAATACCAGTCATGCTTGCTCTGCCAACATTTAATCACACTATAACTTTCATGTACATAGGAGTCATCTAAGTAAATGAATGGACGTTTTCTCCCTCTTTCATTCTTTTTCTTGGCTCTTAAGAAGTTTACATGACAAGCTCTGATATCATCCCTTTCTATGAAGACTTTTCTCTTTTCTTGACATTTCTGAAAAACAAAACCCATTTCTAGTAACATTCAATATAAAGATGGCTGAGAACTTTTAAAATCTAATTAACTTTTTGCGTGAAAGTGCAGGTCTCGAATAGTGGGGACTTTCTTCAACTGTGTACAAAAGGTTTATTTTTTGATGTAATGCACATTTTGAGAAATCATCTAATAATGTGGCAAGTCGATATTTGGTTTTATCATGATGACTTGGGTTGTGAGAAGGTCTCTTGAATTCATTTTATGGTACTCACATGTACTCCTGTAGCAGCTGCAGCACATTCCAAACAACAGTTAGTGGTGCAATTGTTTTCTTATTTTCTTTCTCTACTACAGAGCGTCAGCACTCAAAACAGTACAGCTTGTTTCTCATCACTCCATTTTGTCTTGTCTGCATATCACCACTGACATACACCTGTTTGTTTACTCATAATGAACCAATCAAGTCACACCCTGTGGGCTCACGACTATCCTCAGTAGAGCCATATTAAGCAAAAAGCATAAGTGCATTCCATTAGTATCACTGGTAAAGTCTCTGAAGGCATTCCAGTGAACGTGTATTTAAATTAGGATAGTGTGGAAGAATGATTCATTTCCATCAATTAACCTAATAATAGTGTATTTAAATGTTCCTCCCTGTCTGAAGATTAGATTGGAATGACTTGGCAAACCAGCTTAGCTTAGGAGGTTATTCTATTTACTCTGCCCCTTCTGGGGACACTAGCGACATGTAAACAAACAAAATTGTTCAATTCTGAAACTAATTTTCTGTTATTTGAAGCAAAAGGTTAGAAACAGTGATGTATTTAACATTTGAAAGTAATGAGTGTTTGAATTACCGACTCATTACTTTCAAACTAATTTTCTGGTTTATCAACACTGATACTCACCTTGTAAGGGTCCATTACAACAGAGTTGAAGTTGCTAGACATTAACTCCTGTACACATACACCTTCACAATCAAGCAGTATTTTAGGTTCCACACTACTTGAGCGAAGAGAGCGGGATAATACACCCACAGTGTAGTTATGGATTAACTCCATCAGAGAGCTATGGCTCAGATGTTCTGAATCCATTACAAAACTACTCTCTTGCTGCAAAGAAATATGCCAAACATTACACAATTTTAAACAGAACTGGAATACATTATAGAGCAACATAGTTCTCATGGGATAATGCCAAGCCAGCAACATGCATTATTACAAGATGCTTCATATTTCATGTTTCCAAAAGCTTTTAAAACATGCCATGCTGCTGGAGTTTAGGGTAACAATTTGCAGCATATTTTCTCAATACAATCAGGAGCAAACATTGCTGCATGCCACAATCACAGTGAATCATCCAAGTTACAAAATGGCTATGCACTTCTTGCCCCCCCCCCCCCTTTTCTTTTTAATGCATAAAACCTATCAGGAGTAAATAGCTAATTGTTGACTACTATAGCAATGAAGTATTTTGGGATTTAAAAACATACAAACTAAAACCATGAAGTGAGAAATATATATAATGATGAATTTTAAGCTTAATATGGGTTCCAACTTTAACAATTTGTATGTCAAATGAAATAGTTCTGTTTTCTCTCAGAATTCCATTTGGCTATGCAGGTTATGTAAAAAAAAAAAAAAATCTTCCTGTTTATATTATTGTGAATACAGAGAACTCTAGCAGCTGCATCACATCACCTAGAATAATCCCTATAGTGAAGAATCCAATATACACAATATCAATCCAGTATGGGACAAATGTCGGGTAACTCCAAGCCTCATGGACCCTGAACTCATTTGAGCATCCTTTCACCCAATTCATTCACCGTCCGATATGACTTAAGGTTGGAGGACGTAAATTAAAAAACACACACCCAGTATGTTATGCTAGGGAATGCAGATAAAGTTAAAATCAGTTATTGTTAACCTGCTTTCACACAAAGTAAATGTGTAGTTCTGTGAAGTTTTGTGTATTTAAAGCCAACACAGTAGGTCACCGCCAGCACCTTTATGAGAGATTATTCAAAATAATCATGCTAATCTCTGTTTCATATAACCTTGCCCCGCTGAAATGTATCACTCCGCGTTTAACTACCTTCCCCCTCACCCTAATTGGCTAATGCTTTCGCGCCATAGGCCATAGGCGGTGCCTTCCCCTCACATTTAAACCTGCAGTAAATGTCATAATTGCTGGGAAGATAAATAAAATCCTACAAATAAGCATATGAAGGCATGCAAAAATACAAGTTTATAATGAACTGAGCAAGTTGAAACTGAATGACTGAGCAATGAAACTGAAAAGAGTTTATAATGAAAGGCCTTCGCCCTTTTCCACTGGGATTTTTTAAACCAGCACATATATCTTTAAAAAATGCTTGTCTTTCAGTCTTAATAGTCGTGTCACGTCATACCTTAGTTTTCGTGTGTTCTTCGTGTATATTTTGCGATTTGTATCTCGGTACAGTCTATTTGTCCTTAAATAACGTCTTCGTCACACAGCAATATCGCCTCTGTCTTTTAGCACATTTTTCTTGCCTCTTTTTTCATTCACAAACCCCAGCTGTATAAGAAATCTGCTGAAATTTGGTAAATCTGCATCCTCATTTACAGCAGATGAAATGTTACTTATGTTTTATTTTTTTATAATAAAATATATATATATATTTTTTTTTTCCTTATTTAACCGTTTTTTATTGTTTCTGTTTAATTACCTATCTGTTTTCTGTAGTTTCACACACAAGCACTATACACATAAACACCCATGCCCAGGGCAGGACTCGAACCCGCGACCCTCTACGCGGTGGAACGCTAGAGACATACGTTCTAACGACCATGGCTACGAGGGCTGGCAAATGTTAGGGAGTTCGTTTCTAAAGAAAAAACTTTGTACATGACGGACAACACTTTTCACGTATTTTCTCCGAGCACGCACTTTTGTTTATTCCTGCTTTTGCCTGGAGTGGTAAGTTTTCCTTTTTTCTCAATTTCACATCACGATATTCCTACGGATCTAACACTCACACCTGTAACTTCAGAGCACAGCTGTTCGACTTCTCTCACTGACAAAGACGGATTCTTCTCTGTGAGTGAATTAATCACATGCACCACATTTCTTTTTTCACCTGTTTGTAAAGAATTATTCTTGCGATACTTCAGCGATAAACTGGCGGTAGACTCTGCCATTATACATATAATAAGTACACGCGCAATAAACGATCAATAAAATAATTTAGCTCTCGCACAACAACCTTCGAATGGCGATATATGACTAATCCAGTTCAAAACAAGGTCAGTGATAAAAGTCATATAAACAAATATGTCACCACTAACGCTGAAGCACGTGCTATTGTGCCATGTGCTTGAGAATAAAGGAACCTCCTCTTTACTTCGTTTAAGAATTAACATGCATTTCAGATAAATCAACTCTGTTGCGTAATATATTTAATTTAAACAGTTACGAAAATATAAATCTGACAATTCTCTTCCAACATATAAAGATATATCACCATGTTAAATAACGAACTAATTTTTACCGCACGACAGTCATTACCACAACAGCAGCCAATGAGAGGTGATTAGGTCACGTGACTGTTAAGAGATGCGGGGCAAGCTTATGTGAAACAAGTATTAGTTAAAAGGTTGACAGCAACTTATTTATTTTAAAGCATTTTTCTTTGATACTAAAATTAGGCAAATGAGTCAACCTTGTATATATTTTTCTCTACTTACAAGTTTTTTGGCTCATTTGCCTAATTTTAGTAACAATGGCACTCCACTTTCTGAAATACTTATTTTTATTCTATATTTTTCTTTGAACTTGCTATGCTATAGCGTGATGTTCTGTTTTTGGGTCATGGCCTCCCCAGTTGCTCTCCTCCAAACTTGTGGATCTCGCACTGCAGCTCTCCAGTTCCAGATATTGAGTATATGTGTTGAGTCTTGTTGTACACCATCTTCCCATCTGTTACATGGCCTTCCCACTGGCCTTCCTCCTCCAAAGTCTCCTAGAAACACCTTCTTTGGGATTCCTTTCTTGGAAGTGTTGAAAACAGTGTTGTTATGGTAAATTAACTTTAAAGAGAGTCGATTAAAGACACTAGACAACACTTACTTTTAAATTTTTCCAGAACATGTTTCTGAGGCTTTGCCTCTATCATCGGCCGGCTCTCGACTGGTTCTCGTTGGTGTAGCTGATGATATTTTGTCACAGGTCTCCTCTGGTGGCGGTTCAAGGAACTTGCTGAACAAATCTTTCTGGGGGATGTCGAAATTGAATAATTTGTTCCTATTTTTTGAAATGAAGATTTGTTCCCATGTGGATAGTTCTTGTTTTCCTGATGTATGTTTTAGTAGTTTTGGTTCTGGATTTATGTTGTTTTTTTTTTCCCAAAAAATGTGTGGCAACTGCTGATTTTTCTAATTGTTTATATTTTATGTTTCTAAAGTGTTCCTTTGCTCTTGTTTCTAAATTTCTTTTGGTTTTTCCAATATAAATTTGACTACAGTCATTGCATTCAATTTGATATATACCAGATTTTTTGTTAGATGGAATGGCATCTTTGATGTTTGAGCAAATTAGGTTTTTTAAGGAGAAATGGTTGACTGGTGCTAGTTGAATGTTTTGTTTTTTGAAGACTTTTTTGAATTTATCATAGGCCCATGGATGGTAAGTGAATTTTTTGAAAATCATATTAGTTTCTGTAGCTGAGAGGGTTGTGGTTTCCTTTAGTAGCTTCTTCTTTTTTGGTAAGTTCACTTTTTTGTCCACTAATGATTTGGGAAAGTTATTTTTTTGTGCTATTTCAATTATTTTGTTGTATTCTGTTTTGTATTCTTCTGCTGTGAGAGGGATGTTTACCAGTCTGTGTGCTAAACTATTGAAGATTGCCTGTTTGTGGGATCTTGG
Organism: Mantis religiosa; assembly: GCA_030765055.1. Lineage (NCBI taxonomy): Eukaryota > Metazoa > Arthropoda > Insecta > Mantodea > Mantidae > Mantis > Mantis religiosa. The sequence goes on from CM060948.1 coordinate 276,113,594, forward strand.
GTTGTAGCCATTAGCTTTTATGTAGTTGTCTGTCTGTGTTGGTTTTCTGTAAATGCCAAAGTTTAGTCTGTTTTTATTCCTCATTATTTTTAGATCCAAAAATGGTAAATGCTCATCTTTCTCTATTTCTACAGTGAATTTGATGCTTTTTTCTTGGATATTTAAAAGTTTTAGTGCATCACTGATGTGTTTTTTTGGTACTATTGCAAAGATGTCATCTACATATCTTTGCCAGAGTTTGAACATCCAAGGGAAACCTTTGTTGATCCTTATTTCTAATGCACTCATGTACAGATCGGCCAGGAAGGGTGATAGGGGGTTGCCCATTGCTAACCCTGAAGTTTGGTGGAAATATTTTGTTTGAAACTGGAAGAAATTTTGTTCTATGCATAATTTGGTTAGTTCGATGTAGTCTGAAATTTCAGGTGATGCCATTCCAAGTTGTTTGAGCCATTTTTCTATCAACGGTGGGAGTTGATTAACTGGTATGCTGGGAAACAGTGATTTAACATCAAACGAGACTAGTGTGTCCTCTTCTTTTAGTTCAGTATCCTTAATGTGTTCTATAAGTTCATAGGTGTTTTTGATGCTTAGGCTGTCAAATTTTGGAAATGAGTTGAATTTGTTTGTTAACCACTTTACAAGTTTGTATGTTGGTGAATTTATACTGCTAACTACAGGCATCATTGTTATGGATGGTTTGTGTATTTTGGGTAAGCCATAAAGTCTAGGTAAGGTTGAGTTATCCGGTTTAACTGCATATTTGTTTTGTATTATGCAGTTGCCACATATTTTTGGGAAAAAAAACACAACATAAATCCAGAACCAAAACTACTAAAACATATATCAGGAAAACAAGAACTATCCACATAGGAACAAATCTTAATTTCAAAAAATAGGAACAAAGTATTCAATTTCGACATCCCCCAGAAAGATTTGTTCAGCAAGTTCCTTGAACCGTCACCAGAGGCGACCTGTGACAAAATATCGTCAGCTACACCGAGAACCAGTCGAGAGCCGGCCGATGATAGAGGCAAAGCCTCAGAAACATGTTCTGGAAAAATTTAAAAGTAAGTGTTGTCTAGTGTCTTTAATCGACTCTCTTTAAAGTTAATTTAACCTTCTTTGGGATTCAATGTTTTCCCATCGTAATTAAATGACCTGCCCATTTAAGTCTCTTAATTCGAATAGCATGCAACAGGGATACCTACCCATACAGGGAATATAGTTCATTATTATATCTAATTCTCCATTCTCCTTGTACACGTATGGGTCCATAAATTCTTCTTAGGACTTTCCTTTCGAAGGAGTCGATCATCTCCATGGCTTTCTTTGGTAGAGTCCACGTTTCACTTCCATACATCACTATACTATGAATGAGAGTTTTATATAACATAACTTTTAGGCTTCGGTTTATATCTCTACTTCAGAACAGAGCTAATACTGTGAAGTATGCTCTATTGGCGGCTTTGATTCTTGCTTGTATTTCTATGATTTCCTCATTCTTGTTGGTTAGGTGTACGCCAAGGCACAAAAGTGAATCAAGAAGATATTGACACATTGCTTCACTCACAACGTTTTTTCACAGGACATGTTTCAAGAGCTTTTGCTCTTATCAGCTGGTACTCGAGTACCAACTGATAAGAGCAAAAGGTTTAGCGCATAAACCACTGTGTGTGTGCACACCTTAAAATTGAACCCCTGTTAGCTTGTCCTTGAAAGAGGAAGTATTTACCTCCAGGTTTTACCATGGAATGGGGTAATTATGAAAATCATGAAGCCATCTTTGCATTGCATAAAGTTGGAAAATCTGCAAGTGACATTTTCAAGATGGTACAAAAGCTGCAAATCAGCCGTATGTTTGTGTACCGCACCATTGAGCGATTCACTGCAATTGGGACTGTAAAGAATCAGCCAAGGGAGGGTCGGTAGTGTCAGGACTCCAGCAGCACAAAAAGCAGTGGCAGCTCGTGTTAGGAGAAATCCTGTGTGGAAGCAGGCTGTTCTGTGAATGAACATCTCAAAAAGGACAACGTCCAGGCTTCTGTCAGAGGACCTTGGACTAAGGACTTATCGCCAATGTAAAGGACATTATCTTGACACACGCCTAAAGAAGCTGAAGTTGATGTCTCCTACAGCATTATGCTCAAAATGGTCATCGGAACATCCTCTTCACCAATGAAAAAGTTTTCACTATTGAGGAGTCTTTCAATGTGCAAAACGACAGGGTTTATGCATCATCATCATCTCGGGAAGCTAGTAATAAGGCTCCTTAAGTCCAGAGGGTCGATCATCCCTCCTCAGTGATGGTGTGGTGGGGCGCAAGTTATTCTGGTACCACACAGCTACATTTTTGCAAAAAGGGCATTAAAACCAGAGCCAGAGTGTATGAAAACACTGTTTTGGAGCCTATTGTCAAGAACTTGAGTGGCACACTGTTTCAAAACCAACCATGGACTTTCCAGCAGGATTCTGACCACAAGGGCAGGTCAATGCAAGCATGGCTTCAGCATCATGTCCCTGACTTCATTTCGCCTGAAGATTGGCCCAGTAGCAGTCTGGTCCTGAATCCATTGGACTACCGACTATGGCCACTGCTTGAGGGCATTGCTTGCAAGAGGAGACACCCCACCATTGGAAGTTTAGCATTCCTTGTTGTCAGCAGTGGCGGATTTCCCCCTGGATGTCGTTCATTCTGCCATAAAGAAGTGGCCACAAAGACTCAGAGCCTGCATCCGTGCAAAAGGTGGGTATTTCGAAAAGTGATTGGTGCTGTGTGTAATGAATGCCTGTAGGTATAACATACTAAAAGCCAATTAAAATATTTTGCATGATATTTGCATTTTTCACTTTTCAAGTTGTAACAGTATTTATGGCTAGACTAGGTATGTGCCCCATAATCACTGTATGATTAGTGTACCTGGCCTGCTTTGTAGTTAAAAATTCATTACATCAAGTAGTCAATCAGAAATCCATATTCTCCCACCTCTGCCACATTTTCCAATAATCATACCTCTGCCTTGTTAATCTCTAGCAAGTTTTATCAATTTTCTGTTTCTCCTCTTATTTCTCTTCTTCTTATTTCTTCTCCTGAACTTACTAGCAGAGGATTTCTGTATTAATGGAAGAAAAACGTATTCTTTTTCTTAAAATTTCTGAAACTTTGAATATTTAAAAAATTTTAAGAGTAATTTGTCGGATGAAATGCTTGAACCAACTTTTACAGTAATTTGAATGTATTTTAAGAGTACATTTATGCATTTTTAATTTTCATGAATCACAGAATTTCCGAGTCTGCAATTATTATTTGTAGGTATTTGGTTTGTACCACAGACTAATCTTCTAGACATAGAACATTTTATTTTGTTTCCTCTTCTTTTCTCAAGCTGACTAAAACTTTACATGTACCTTGTGTTTAAAAGCATATGCTATACGTTACAATGGTGTACTACAGTACCTTTCCCACCTTTATAGCAACTATCAGTTGGCTGGCCCCGTAGCTCAGTCGGTAAAGCACCTGCCTGCCGTGCTAGGGGCCTCGGGTTCAATTCCTGGCCGTGGGGGTGGGGATTTTTCTCCGACCAAGATAATTCCTCATCTTCCCCAGAGTCTGGAAGTATGAATGAGAGTGCGAATGTGTGCGTGATCTAATGATTAAAACCCAACGAATACAAGTTAACACCTTCGATATGTTCCAAAGGAGAACGGCTGCTGATATTACCATTGGAGTTAAAAGGCGAGGTATAAATGGAAGAAAAAAACTATCAGCACTATGAGCTGGTGATAATACAAACTTTTTCTCTCCTCTATTAAATTGAGAGATAATGCAAATTTACATTTTAACAGTTTCAAGTATTGAAGACAAGTGATGCAAAGGTATACATAACTTCTACGAAAATGACAAGGCCTCCAACTATCTATGTAACTAGAGGAGTCAAAAATATGAAAATTTAGTTAATTTCAGGGGAAAGCAAATTCCTCTGAAGTAAAGTATTGGGAGTCATAGAACTTCCTTCAGAAGTAATTTCTTTGAAATGTGTGGATCAAACTGTTACCCATTTAGAAGCCTTACTCCAACATAGTTACACTTCATGAAAGCTTCAAATGGTACACCTTGAGCTTGAGCAAGCTACGAATAGTAAACATGGTAAAATGAAGTACCTTGCTTATATGACACATCTTTAAAATATAAAAATAACTAGAGACACTTAAAAATTCGTCCCACTCCCACTACACTGCTGGGAAAATTTTTGAGTGAGTGTGTGTGAGGTTTAAACGCCTGTTGACAGCTAGGTCATTTGGACCTGGGAATATTGTTGATGCATGCATGAATGCACACTATATATGTATGTTAACACACTATATATGTTAACACTTAAAGTAGGTATGCATCTTTGAACTGAAGGATGCAGAAGCCTACTTCAAGATATTTAATTCCTAAGAATAATAATTTAAATGGTTATCTATTAGTTTTCTGTGTTCAAAGCTGAGCATCCGATATCATTCCACGACAATTATAAATATGAACATGCATGACTACATTTATGAAACAAAATTCCAGCACAAAGGTCCTGGTACTTGCTAACATTACTAAAAACTTAAACAGTTATCACCATTAACAGGACTACTTGTAGTAAGAAATACCATAATTGAGAATCCACTCCTTTTTCATAAAATAATTTATTTAAAATGGTGTATAAAAGTATAATTGATATCAATTTTATAACTATAAAAATAGATAACAGTAAAGGTAATATCATGACATAAAAAGTAGAAAATAATGCTAAAATCAACCAAGAAATACAAATGAAAATTTATTTTCTTAGCTGTTTTTCAAAAACGAAAACATTGAAAAGAAATTACACAAATATAAATATTTGTAACAAAAAACTCCACTTATCTGAAGAAAATGGTGTTAATTCTTCTTTCTAATGCAGATTGATTTCACAAACAGAAAATCACAAACAGATCAATGGAGTTTATTGATGGACTGAAGATGCAAGAGGTCTGTTTGTGAAATCGATCTCCATTAGAAAGAAGAATTAACACCATTTTCTTAAGATAAGTGGAGTTTTTTGTTACAAATATTTATATTTGTGTAATATTCATTGCTTCACTGTAGCTAGCTTCATTTTCTACGTAACTCAAAAGAAACTTTGTAAAAAATTGAAGTTACTGACAGTAAAGCAATCCAAGTATTAAGAATAAACTACAACACTAAGCAACTACTTCACTAAATCACTTATCTGTTTTGTAAAATCCTCCAGGACCGGTTTTGTAACATATCCATTGCATCCTAAGCCGGTAAACTGAATTAGTCTTTGGTTATTTTCGGAAGTGGAGCTTGCTATCTTACTGCCATCTACTGGGGTCAACACAAACTTACTGACATCTTTTTTTTTTTAGTTAATTGATGGAAATTAATCATTTCTCCACACTAGCCGTTTATAGGCTAAGGTTTTTGAAGGATAGAGTCAACATGAAAAATTCAATGCCATGGCCGGGATTTGAACCACGGATCTCCTGGTTTCCGTCCAGTCTCTCTAAATCATTGAGCTACCATGGTCAACATGCCGTCCTGACATTAAATTTTCCATTTGACTCGTGTATTTCCCTGGTAAATCACTAGGGGCTCTCGCATCCGAGACACACATAAGAGTTAAATGATGAAGCCTGGGACTCAAGTACTTACGATAGTAAGTCGCCACAAGCGGTGTATCTCGGATGCGAGAGCCCCTAGTGGTTTACTGGGGAAATACACGAATCAAATGGAGAATTTAATGTCAGGACGGCACGTTGACCATGGTAGCTCAATGGGTTAGAGCGACTGGACGGAAACCAGGAGATCCGTGGTTCAAATCCCCGCCATGGCATTGAATTTTTCATGTTGACTCTATCCTTCAAAAACCTTAGCCTATGAACGGCTAGTGTGGAGAAATTATTAATTTCCATCAATTAACTAAAATAATAAGAGTTTAATGATGAAGCCTGGGACTCAAGTACTTATGATAAGTAAGTCGCCACAAACGGTGTATCTCGGATGCGAGAGCCCCTAGTGGTTTACCGGGGAAATACGCGAGTCAAATTGAGAATTTAATGTCAGGACGGCATGTTGACCATGGTAGCTCAATGGGTTAGAGCAACTGGATGGAAACCAGGGGATCCGTGGTTCAAATCCAGACCATGGCATTGAATTTTTCATGTTGATTCTATCCTTACTGACATCTATTGGCAGGATTTCAAAATTCATCACATGATCTTTATTTTTCAAAATAAATATTTTCTGCCAAACCATTAAATCTATTGGTACATTCAATAAGTTTTAATAATTTAACTTCTGTATTTATTTCATGTTTAGATGACCAAAAATGATCAACCACCACTAACTTATCCATCTGTGTATATTTAATAAACTTCACTCTGGTTTCTAAATTATGTTTCTACCAATGTAAATCTGATTGCACTCTAAATAGTTGACTTGATAAATGCCTGATTATTTTGTTATCTGATTTTTTTTTCTCCAGAAAAATGTAGTAATTTTGTTTATGCTGTATTATTTTGAAGTACCAATATTACACCAACTTCTTTAAAAAATTTTGAAATGTTTTATTTGCACAAGCATAAGTCAATTTTTTAAAATTATAATCATCTTTTACTTTTTTTTAAGGGTGGAAATATCATTTCTTTGCTCTGGTTTCTAAAATATGTTTGGTCCTACCAATGTAGGTCTGATTGCACTTAAACAGTTAACACTTAACCCTCTATGGACGAGTGCCTCAGATTTGTAATGCTTCAAAAGCATTGCACTATACGCAAGCAGGAGAGTAATTCCATTTGGTTGCTGTGTGCGACAGATATGTAACGCTTCGCATTTCAAGGCTGGGAAGTGGCAACCTCGTGCGGCCACTGCTAGAACTAGAAAAACATCTGAGCATCATTCAGTGTTTAGCATTTGCACGTGTTACTGTAGCTCTGGAAATTACATTTTTTTAGCCAATCAAAGAGGTGAGTTACAAAGTTGAAATAAATAGCATGTGATTATGGTAATGATATTGTATACATAGAATAAAGATTATGCCATTACGAGTTATCACATTGATATACGATCAGTTTTTCTAAACGTTACAAAGTTGTCAACTTAGGCATTCACGGAAGAATCCATTGTTTTGCAGAAAATGAATCCTTCGTTATTTTATGTGAAGAAATATAAGTTGATTGCTCGTCCAGCTGGAGGAGCAGATGGGGAGAGTGAAGACAGCTGTCTAAGTGATAGTGATAATGATGCTGATGATTATATTCCGAAAATTGGAAACAGGTCAGAAAGTGAATCATCAAGCAGCTCTGAAACTGGTAATTTATTTTGTATTCTTTTACTATTTATTAGCAATCTCATTCTATAGCTTGATATAGCAATAATTCTAATGTGAAATGTAGCAAATTAAATATTTTTATTACTTTCAGAGCAGAATGACATAGAAAATGCTAGTAAGTCTGCTACATGAGGTCCTTCAACATCAAGTGGAGCAACCAGAAGAAAACTTATTTGGAAAAATGTGCCTAGGGGAAGAAGTGACCATGACATTCCACAGTGGTTAGGTTCTATTCCAGACGCCACAACAATTAGGGAACCAATACATTATTTTAGAAATTTCTTTAGTAATGACAACCTGGAAAATGTTGTTCAACAATCTAATTTGTATTCAGTACAAAAAAAAATCTATCTAAACTGCTTCTGTCGACAGTTGCTGAATTGGAACAGTTCACTGGGACTGTGCTTTATATGTCCCTCATCCAGTTGCCACGTACAAGATTATACTGGTCTTCCTTATTTGGAATTCCATGCATTTCAAATGTGTTGAGTAGGGATAGATGGGAAGAAATCAAATAAAATCTTCATTTCAACAACAATGCTAATATGAATGATGGACAGGCAGACAAACTTTTCAAAATAAAACCACTACTTAGCAGTCTTTTGCAGAAGTTCAATGCTATACCCATTGACCATAAATTGTGTGTGGATGAACAAATGGTCCCTTTCAAGGAGATGTCAAGTTTGAAACAGTACATGCCAAAAAAGCCAAGCAAATGGGGCTACAAGATTTACATTTTATGTGATACCAATGGAATTGTGTACAATTTTGAAGTTTATTGTGGGAAAAGTGACCCACTGCCTGGAATGAAAGATTTAGAAGCATGTGCAAATGTAGTATTGCGTCTTTCTGAAGTCATTCCAAAGCAGGTGAATCATTTGCTATATTTTGATAATTGGTTCACAACACTTCCACTTCTTGCAGATTTGGCAGCTGTGAAAATATTTTGTTTGGGAACAGTGAGATCAAACAGACTGATGGGGTGTACAATGCAATCTGATAAGGAACTGAAAGCAAAAGGAAGAGGTGCTTTTGAAGAAAAGGAAATAGATATGGAAAGCAGTAAGATATGAGTTGTCAAGTGGTTTGACAACAGGCCTGTTGTTCTTGTGTCCACATTTTCTGCTGCAGAGCCCGTAGGTGATGTGAAACGATGGGATAAGCAATCCAAAGCAAAGGTTGATGTGACCTGCCCATCTATTGTACTGTTGTACAACAAATTTATGGGAGGTGTAGATCTTCTAGATTCCCTTATAACATTATACAGAATAACTATCAGATCAAAAAAAAATACTGTCATCGCCTGTTTTTCCATTTTCTTGATATGACTGTAGTGACATCCTGGCTCCTATACAGAAGAGATTGCATGTCCCTAGGCGTCCCACTGAAGAAACAGAAACCACTGTTCACATTCAAGGCTGAGATTGCTGATACCTTGTGCAGAATGAATAAGGACTTGCATGGAAAGAAGAGAGGACGACCATCTTCAGTTCAAGCAGAGTACGCAAAGAAGAAAAAAGGTCATGCATCCAAACCACTTCCACAAAAGGATGTTCGTACCGACAGTGTTGGACATTGGCCTATTGTATCGGAAAAGAGAGGCAGATGCAAAATGCCAAAATGCAAAGGAAGTCCTTCATTTTTCTGCCAAAAGTGTGGTGTACATTTGTGTATAGAGAAAAAGAGAAATTGTTTTTTGAGTTTTCATACAGAGTAACACGTACTATTAGAACAAAGAACATACATTTCATTGTAAACTCAAATGTGATACGAGGGCTATCCAGAAAGTAGATTACGTTTTCGTCTGTTTCCGCTAGGGGCGGGGCTAGCGCGGCCATCTTGGGGTCAGAGCGTTGCGCAGCTCAGTCGGCATCTAGCCGTGCTAGTGAGAGGTTCGTGCTGTGCTCCGTTCAGATACTGTGACGGTTTGAAATGTCTGCGTTAATTGAAAATCCCGCGAGCTGCGAGGTGCGTGCAGTAATAAGGTTTCTGACTGCAAAAAACTGTAAACCGATAGAAATCTATCGGCAGCTTTGTGAAGTGTATGGGGACAACATTATCACTGAAGGTGGAGTGCGTCAGTGGGTCATCAGATTTAAAAATGGCCGAACCAATGTTCACGACGAAGATCGAAGTGGGAGACCCAGCATAGTGACTGCCGAACTTGTCGAAAAAGTCGATGCTAAAGTCCGTGAAAATCGAAGGTTCACAATAATGGAACTTTCTTTGAGTTTTCCACAAATTTCACGAAGTTTGTTGCACGAAATCATCAGAAGTGGTTGAAGGCGCAGGCGGCCAAATTTTTCGACGAAGGAATTTCCAAGCTCGTACATCGCTACGATAAATGCCTTAATTTGAATGGTGACTATGTCGAAAAGTAGTATTTGAGTGTGGCTTTCATCTGTATATAATAAAATTTGTTTCCTGTACTTTGTTTACTTTTTATTCCAAAACGTAATCTACTTTCTGGATAGCCCTCGTATGTTACTTGCCTAATTATATTAGTGATATTTCAGTTGTATGACTATGTAAGCATTCATTTGTAGGTTTCCAAAAAGTGGCCTTAAATGCCTGATGTTACAAATATGTAATGTTTAAAAAGTAATTAATTCGGTTTGTGATAAAAAGTAATTTATGATAAATATTTATTAATTTTTAGATGAGTCGTATTTATTACACATTTGCTTCACTTTCGTACCTATTTTGAGGACATATTTCGCAAATCATCGTTTGCATCTTCGCAACTAAAGCTTGATCCAGTAGCGTGGGTAATTCTGAAGTTGCTGCTGCCATCTGTTGATTTAGTGATGAACTTAAATGTGGGATTCTCTTCTGGCAGGATTTCAAAGTTCATTAGTTGGTTTTTATGCTTTTCTATGTATATTCTCTCCCATATGACGAGTTCACTATGTTTTTGTACGTATTTTAGTAATTCTGTGCTATCTTCAATTTCATGATTTTCAGACCAGAAATGAGCTGCTATTGCAGACTTATCAATATTTTTGTATCTTAAGTGCCTGAAGTGTTCTTTCTTTCTAGTGCCTATGTTTCTTTTTGTCCTCCCTATGTAAATTTTTTCACAGTCTTTACACTTAATCTTGTAAATGCCTGACTTTTCCTCTGGTTTTATCTTATCAGTATTATTACTGTGAAGTAGGTTTTTAATGTTGTAATTGTTTTTTGGTGCCAATGTTATATTGTATTTCTTGAATATTTTTTGGAACTTTTTTGTGGCCCAGGGGTGGTAAGTAAATACAGTTAAATCTCGATATATGATATGTTCAAAGCTACCATTAAATAAAGCAATTGTTGCTTCAAAACTTTTTTTTCCAAGTTGATTGTATATTCTGTCCATAGAGGGTTAACAGTTAAATGCCAGACGACAAATGTTGCCAATAAGTTTGTGTCAGTCACAGTAGATGACAGTAAAATAGCAAGCTATTTCTCTACTTCCGGAAATAACCAAAGGCTATTCAGTCTACCGGGTGAGGATATAACGGATACATTATAAAATTGGTCCTGGAGGATTTTACAAAACAGATAAGTGATTTAGTGAAGTGTGTTGCTTAGTGTTGTAGTTTATTCCTAATAATTAAAAAAAAAATATTTTTTATCCTAAAAACAAATCTGACAAAAACAACTTAATACCTTAAACTTTCTGTGCTCTTCCATGTTGCTTTCGTCATGTATTGTGTAGTTTCTATTTTTAGCCACATTGGTTGATGAGAACAAAATAATTTCTGCAAGTTGTATATACAAACAAACCGTAATATTTGGCTAGCAGCTTTAAAATAAAATTATCAAACTTACCAAAGCACTAACGACGACTGCTACTGTTTTGTCGGGATAAGTCAATATATCCACTCCAAGACCTTCTGCAAACTCATGAAATTGAAGAGAGTCCATTGCAATGAATGCCATAGTTTTGTTAGTGTGACAAGCTAACCCTGTGAAGCCTCTTGGTGCACGCCGATGGCTTGCTGCATATGGGAAGACTGGAGCATGAACAAGCTTAGCACGATGCAGATCTTTGCATTTCTCTTGTTCATAGGCCTCTGTAAGTGCTTCAGCAGACTTATCATCATCTTTTCCAGTCAACATGGATGTCTCCACACTTGGACGAAGATGCCTGTAATTGAAAAACCACTTAAGGTTTCACATATTATGCTCATTCTGTAAAACCTTGATGGACAGTATGCCTCCTGTCATGGTCTAAGGTAATTACATCCATGTCTGTGTTTCTATCATGTAAGCCACCTATCACTTGAAGAAAATTTACCTCCGTTTTTAATTTTAAAATGCAGATTTAGTGATTTTACTCTTAATAGAGGAACACTGATTGGAGTTCCCTTCTACATTCCTGAATAAATCATAACCAAAGAGTATCATCAACATCGTAGAGAAACAACAGCAGAATGGCTAGGTCAAGAGAGCTCTGTGACTGAGTATAGACAAGTCATTGGTTGTCACCTGAGTAATAAATCTATTAGAGACATTTCAACCCTTCTAAAGGTGTCCAAGTCAACTATTGGTGATGTGATTACAAGTGGAAACATGAAGGAAGAGCACAAGTATTGTGACTTTGTGGGTTCATAGAATTAAAGTCCTGTTTGCATAAATTAAAAATGCTCTTTAATACAAGTAAAAACACACTTTGTACAACCCTGACAGCACCAGTATGATGCAACATACACAAATGCAGTCTTTAAGGTCGTTGCTTCACCACACGTAAACAAACAAAAGAATTCACTTGTGGTACACTTCAAACAGCTGCACACACACAATTTACAACTGCAACTCACAATTCACTGCTCACTAGCAACTGTCCCCGCTCTGACAGCCGTGACGCTTTTAACCTGCACTCATTGTTCTAGAATTCAGTGGATCATTCGGCAACAATCACGATGGCAGCAGGAAATTCCAGACGATCTCTGGCTCTTTCTCTCTTTCTCTATTTCCCCCCCCCCTCTCTCTCTCTCTCTCAGCAAGCGTCCAGCTCTGTGCCTATGTGCCGGCAGTGGCCTGCCACATAACAATGCCTCGGTGACAGTATTAAATTAGTAAGTCAATAGGTTGCTTGTAAATGAAGAGAAAACAATACCACTCAATTTCCAGCATAAGACTTGCAGTGGGGAAATCCTTGCATCTCAACTGGTTTCAAGTCGGTAAATTCTGAGCATGAAACTAAATTCCTAGGTTTGTGGGCAGACAAAAATTGAAGCTGGAACAAACATATTGAAAAGTTAGCAGTGAAGCTGAGCCAGCTTGCTTTGTTCTATATCAGCTGAGAACTTGAGTAATATTTAAGGTGCTCAGAACATCTTGCTTTGTTTATTTGCATTCTCTACTATCATTCGGTCTAATACTGTGGGGAAATGCTACTAACAGTAAAGTAATATTTAAGCTACAAAAGAAGGCATTAAGAATTATGGTTAGTATTCCAAAAACAGAAAGCTGCAGAAATCATTTCAGCAATTTGAGTATCTTAACCCTACCAAATTTATATATGAAACAATTTATATGAAGGCTAATTAATGCATATTATGTCACAAATGCTGAAATACATACTCATACACACATAATAGACATAAATTACATACCTATATTGATAAAACTAAGCTGTTTGAGACTTCTGTCAAATATATGGGTTTAAAATTACGTAACAACTTGCATAGTCAGTCAAAAGACATACCCTCTGTAAATATGTTTAAGGCAGAACTTCACAAACTTTTATGAAAAATCAGTTCTATTCAGTGAATATTTTGAATATAATTCAAGTAAAGTATAAATCTATCAGTTGTGTGCAATTCACTAATCTATTCTTGTTTCATATGATCCAGAATTCAAGATTAATCAAGGAAAACGGATCTTGAAAATGCCTTAAAGTGCAATATACTAGTGTCAGTGTCTGAATATGTAAGTGGTAATCTTGATATTGCAAAAAAATTTTAAAGTAGATTGTAAATACTGTGTAATACTTTTCTAAATATTTTGACAATACCTATAATTTTGTATGAATTCCTTGACTAATAAATAAATGAAATTAAGAATATGTTTGGTTTAGTAAAACACTTTCATGACCCCCATTTATTACAGTGGTAAAAAAAAAATTGAAAAATAAATAAAAAAAGATTCCAAGCAAATTATTTTTAAAGAAAAACAAAATTATTATGCACATACTGACAATTCTCCTAATAAAAGCTAATTTGGAATTAAGTTAATAGTAAATTACGTAAAACAAAAGAGCACTGACTATATTACTATTATACATGATAACGAACGAATGAGTAATGTGGATCTTGCTAATATATTTGGAGTTTTTTGCTCAACCAATGTAGTGAATGCACAAGATGAACATCTTCCTAAAACTTCTGAGTGTACTAAGTCTTCAATCAATAAGACAGCATTGTATTTTTCAATATTGAAAACAATGAAATTATTAAAGCTGCACAGTTATTAAACAATAGCAACTGCACTGGCTTTGGCTTTGACAATATATCTTCAAAATGTTTATGTGTGATTAGTGATATTCTTGAGTTTCCATTAAGGTATAAATATTAAAAGCAGAAGCATTATTAACAGTGAAGTATTCTTCATATTTAAGTTTGAATTTATGAGTCACTATGTTTACACTCAGTCTTCACTTACTTGTTGTTGTATAATTGAAACGTTTTCAAGATCATTCGATCTCATCATCAGCTGTTTGGTGACTAAATGAACCTCCCTCTTCTTCCACTGCTACGGAGCTCCGATCACTCTGCCATCTGGTGTTAGTGGCACTAAGTTTTAATACTTCATTTAATGCCGGGATTTCAAAATTTATAACTTTATCACGGTTTTTGTTTATGTAAATTTTTTCCCAAATATCTAATTCTATGGGTGTACTTAAAGATTTTAACAGTTTAATGTTGTGGCCAATGTTGAGGTTTTCTGTCAAAAAATGGTGTGAAACTGCAGATTTTTCTGTTTGTTTCAACTTAATGTTCCTCTGGTGTTCTTTTTGCCTGGTTAACATGTTTCTCTTAGTTTTTCCTATGTAGCTTTTTTCACAGGTTTCACAATTAATCTGATAAATTCCTGATTTCAAATTGTTGGGGATTCCATTAAGGTAACTACAAAATAGGAATGAACATAAGGCGGGGCGAGACGTGACTGGTCTATCATTGACTAATCCGTAAGGAGAGTGCAAATTTGTACGGTTCAACAAGCAGACCAGCTCGCTTTGCCAAACCCTATGGCTAATTTCTTTGGACATTCAAAAAATATTAATTACAGAAATATTTTGTTGTTCTCATGTCATAGAGATACTTTTTTTTTGAAGGTGACTGTCCAAAACCCATGTATGTAGCACAACCAGTTTTCCACCGGTGCTTCATCTTCATCTCATGCATCATCAGTATCATTGCCTGCGGTGCCGTATGTAGTAAAAGCAGGCGTTAAACACTACACATTTAAACACTACACATTGGAGATAGGGAAAGATAAGATGCCAGCTACAAAGAAAAGAATGAGTAATGGTCTATGAAGAAAAACAAACACGGGTTGATGCATTTTGTAACTTGCATTCAGTAAAGATTTGATTTTTTTTTTAAGAGTACAGAGGTGCTTTTCAAAGTTAGTAGATACATCACTTATCAAGCTCAATAGTAGTATGCCCAGTAGTAACTGCGAGACAACTTGTAAGATTTTACATAAGCAGGCTAGAAATACTATTTTTCATGTGTATTCTTTTTTCAAACAGGTGTCAATTAAAGACATTTTTGAAAGTACAAATTTCACTCAGTCGAGAATTAATGGCACAAGCTTGTCATGTCAGTGCTCACTCTATGACAACCATTGTTAAAGAAGGCAAACAGTTCACCAAATTAGGAGAAGTTCCCATATTTAGGTATCCTGGAAAATAAGTTCCCATTTTTAGGTATCCTGGAAAATATTGAACAGCTAAAAAACGTGCCACCAGACGAGTTTCAAGTGTGTTTTACATAGAAAAACTTATGATTTATACGACAAGGGTGTAATGGTTGTTTTGGTTTAGGCCCCAAGAGTTGCAAAATGTTTAAATATGTGGTTTAAAAATTGATATAAACATGTCAAAATGAGTAAGAAAGGAAATTGTTAAAATTCAGTAGGTCATGAGATGACGCAACATGTAAGCGATATGTAGTTTTTAAAATGAGATTATGTAATGTGTAATGTAGACCAGTAAAAATTAAGTTTGATTGGTAGTGATGGCAGCGAGAGGATGAAAAATAAATAATTTTGGTAAAACAGCTAGGAAAGAAAGCGTCTTTTGATGGCAGAACGTTATGGTGAACAGACGTAAATTCAGTGCCGCAACAATACCGTGTAAAAAAAAAATAATATTAGTTTTATGTTAATTGTAATCAAAGTATACAGTATTACTGTCAAGTTTTATACCACAAATTGTATAAATAATACAAATTAAATTAAACATCTTGATATTTTTAAAGTAAAAAGAATTTATTGGTTACGAAGTTTATTTAGAAAATTGATCCTTTTCACTCACGACAACGTCTGAAAATTAAGGGTTCTCATTGCTCAGACTGAAGCAGATCCAGAGATTTTTTTTATATACATCAATACATCTGAGTGCCAGATCTGAACCGGTTTCAAATCAGGAAGAAGTGGCAGCTCAAAGCTTCGTCACTATCCAGGAGGGTAGCAGACAACCCACAGCCGCAGCCACAACACGGGTTGACATCAGGTGAGAATAATTCCATCACCATAATCCTGCTACACATGGCACCCAAAGCCGGGCACAAATTGGAGTGAAAGGAAAACACCATGGCGAGGAAGGAGAGAACCGAGTAAGGAGGACAAAAGAAAGAAGAGAGAAGAAAGATTAGAGAGTATATTACTAAAATTAGGCAAGTGAGTCAACCTTGTATATACTTTTCTCCACTTACAAGTTTTTTTATGAAGACTAGTTTCTGGGGACTTCTCCCCTATCGTCAGCTCTGTGGTAGACTGATGATGCATCCGGTGTCTGCATCTGGCTTGGTGTTGTGCTGCCATCTAACGTCCTGGTAAGTTTGATGACGTCATCTACCGCGGGAATTTCAAAATTCATCAAGAGGTCCTGTTTTTTCGTAATAAATATGTTTTCCCAAATCTGTAGTTCCAGAGGTTTCTTTGCCTGTTTGATCAGTTCTATTTCTTGTTTTATGTTGTGATTCTCAGACCAAAAGTGATGTGATACGGCCGACTTGTCCATTTGTTCGAATTTAATATTTCTGAAGTGTTCTTTCATTCTTGTTCCTAGATTCCTTTTGGTCTTACCAATGTATATCTTGTCACAATCCTGGCAACTCATTTGGTAAATGCCTGATAATTGAGTTTTCGGTCTGCTATTTTTTAGAGGGTGGTTTAGTAAGTTGCGGATGTTGTGTTTGTTTTGAGGGGCTAATTTTATGTTGAAGCTCTTAAATATCTTTTCAAATTTTTTGAAGTATTTTGGATGAAATGTAAATTTTCCATATCTGGTGTTTGGGTTTTCTAGTTTTTTTAACGTAGTAATGTCCTTTAAGTATTTGTTTCTTTTGTGTCTATAGATCAGTTTTTTGATGAAATTTGTGTTATAGTTGTTCAGTTCGGCAGCCTGGTGTATGTGAGCGTACTCCTGTTCATATTCTGTTTTTGTTAGCGGAATGTTGATTAATCTGTGAACTAAACTATGGAATACTGCATATTGATGTTGTACTGGGTTGAATGGGTTGCATTTAATGTAATTGTCAACATGTGTTGCTTTTCGGTATATTCCAAATTGTAATCCTGTTGGTGTTCTAATGATTTTCAAATCTAGAAAAGGTAGCCATTCATCCTGCTCTACTTCAATGGTGAAAACTATGGATTTTTCTTGTAGGTTTAGCAACTTTATAGCATCCTCGGTTAGTCTTCTAGGGACTATCGCAAACACATTGTCGACATATCTATGCCAACATTTGAAAATATGTGGAAAGGCTTTAGTAATGTGTGTTTCCAAATTACTCATGAACAGATTAGCTAGTAATGGTGAAAGAGGGTTACCCATGGCCAAGCCTGCTGTTTGTTGGAAGATCTTGCTGGAGAACGTGAAGCTGTTTTGTTCAATACATAGGGTGGTTAATTTGATGTATTCCTCTATTTTATCATCTGCAACGTTGCTTTTGGATAACCAGCCTTTCATCAATTTTGGAATTTTTTCTACTGGTATGCTCGTGAATAGAGATCTGATATCAAAGGACACCATCACCTCTTCAGTTTTTATAATTGTGTTTTCAATTTTCTTAACTAAATCAAATGAATTGTTTATGCTTAGAGATTCAAACTTTTCAAACTTGTCAAATATATACAAGGTTGACTCACTTGCCTAATTTTAGTAACAATGGCACTCCACTTTCTGAAATACTTCTTTTTATTCTATATAGAGAGTATATACTGACAACATAAATAAGAAAAGCTATAAAGTGTAATGTAAAAGAGTTTATGTTATTAAGAAATAGAAAAATAGTTACCAAAATGAAATGTAGAAAAGATATAGTAAAGATGTAGGGGAAGGAGTGGAACGACAAGTTAGTGATGATGTAGGAACAAGTAGAGAAGAAATAAGAACAGGTAAAGAAAATGCAGTAACACTGGAAAAGTTCATGCAGATCATGAATAGTTTCAAACAGGATGTAAAATCAGAATTAGCACAAAACAGACAAATTTTAAATGATTTGAGATAGGAAATGAATAATATATTCTGTATAACTTAGATGTCCAAAATCATATGTATGATAAACTGGATGAAAATAAATAAAAAAAAAAAAGTGGTTTGGAGGCTAGATTACCTAGATGCGTCCCACTAGCAAAACAATCGGCGGTACGGGACATGCTGCAAGACATGAGATCCAGGGGAGTGACTGAAGAGTCTAAAAGCCCTTGGTGTTCCCCTGTAGTCTTGGTAACTAAGAAGAATGGCGAGCTACGCTTCTGCGTGGATCACAGGAAGTTGAACGTTGTCACCCGAAAGGACTGCTTCCCCCTACCCCAGATTGACAAAACCCTGGACATGCTGGCTGGTGCACAGTGGTTCTCGACCCTAGACCTGAAGTCCGGTTACTGGCAGGTAGCTCTGGACACAAGAGACAAGGAGAAGATCGCATTCTCGACAGGCCAAGGGCTTTGGCAGTTCACAGTTATGCCCTTTGGCCTCTGCAGCGCACCAGCCACATTCCAATGCCTCATGGAGTCGGTAATGAGGGTTGACTTATGACGCCTGCCTGCTACACCTGGACGACATCGTTAGTAAGACCTTCGAAGACCATCTCGAAAACCTGAGCAGGGTGCTACAGACTGCTGGCGACCAACTTGAAGCAGAACGCGAAGAAGTGCCAGCTCTTCCGCAAGGAAGTTAACTGCTTGGGCCACAGTCTCACCAACCGGAGTGGCCACAGACACAGAGAAGACAAAGGCCATGAGAGATTGGCCTCGGCAGAAGGATAAGAGAATTGTGCAGCTTCCAGGGGCTGTGCAGTTACTACCATCATTTTATCAAGGAGTTCTCCAACATCGTCAAACCCCTCACTTGCCTGACAGAATAACACCTTACGTTTGGGCAGATGATGCCGAAAACGCTTTCCAGCACCTGAAGAAGACACTGCGGTGCTCCTATTCTGAGATTCCCACAACTAGGTGGCGCCTTCATTGTGGACACCGATGCCAGCGACCATTGCATTGGAGGCATCCTATCCCAAGTCCAGGACGACCACGAGCGGGTGATAGCCTACTACAGCAAGACGCTATCCAAGGCAGAGAAGAACTACTGCGTCACCCAGTGAGAGTTACTGGTGGTGGTAAAGACCTTGGAACACTTCCACAAGTAGCAGTACGGTCAGCCATTCCACCTGAGGACTGACCACTCCGCCCTACCCTGGCTACTGAGCTTTAGAAACCTGGAAGGCCAGACAGCACGTTGGGTCCAGAGGCTACAGGAGTACGACTTCACCTCTGAACATAGGAGATGGAAGAGCCACGGCAACGCAGATGGCATGTCCTGGAGACCCTGCCCAGAGGAGTGCGGCCAATGCACAAGAGTGGAAGAGAAGGAGCATGCCGCAGCTGTCAGAGTGGTCACGACAGTGCCTGCGGATGTCTGGGATAGCCCAGGCCTGAGGAGGGAGCAGCTGGCAGACGCAGACTTGGGGCCACTCTTGAGAGAAGTGGAGGCAGGGACAAGACCAATCTGGGAGGATATCGCATCAAGGATCGCCACATACAAGTCGTACTGGGCACAATGGGACTCACTGAAGAACAGAGAGGGCGTGCTGTTCCGGGTACAGGAATCACCTGAAGGGAAGAAAAGAGAACAGTTGGTACTTCCCCGGAGTAAGGTCCCGGAAATCTTGGAGGAAGTGCATGCCGGTATTTCAGGACACCTGGGAGCAAACAAAACAATCGACAAACTCCGACAACACTACTACTGGCTGAGGCTCCGAGCAGACGTCAATGTCACATGCGCACAGCGAGTCGCGGTCCCCAGACTAGGAGCCGGGGTCGCATGCAGCAATAAAACGTCGGAGTGCCATTCGAAAGGATCACCGTCGACATAGCTGGACTATTGCCAGTGTCCGACCGAGGCAACAAGTACCTGATGTTGGTCGTGGACTACTTCACCAAGTGGCCGGAGGTGTATGTCATCCCAAACCAGGAGGCGAAGACAATCACAGACTACCTTGTGGAGCAAGTGTTCTGCCGATTTGGGGTGCCGTTAGAGCTCCACAGCGACCACGGCATCAATTTTCAGTCCAACCTGATGAAGGAGGCACTGGAAAGACTTGGGGTGAACAAGAACCGCACAACACTTCTATATCCCCAGTCGGATGGCATGGTCGAAAGGTACATCAAGACCTTAGAAGAACACCTGAGGAAGGTCGTGGCCAGCCATCAGCGAGTCTGGGACGTCAAGGTGCCACTGTTCTTGCTGGCCTATCGCTCGTCAACACACGACACCACTGGAATGACGCCAGCCAGCTTAATGTTCGGCTGAAGGTTACGCCTCCCCTGTGATCTGGCTTTTGGAAGCCACCCGGACGCAAAACAGCCAGCAACCGAGTATGTGGAGAACCTGGTGGACCATCTCCACGATATGCATGAGATGGCTTGTCAGAACATCCAGAAGGCGAGCGACTGCATGAAGACCCGATACGACAGGCAAGCCAATAGCCAAGGGTTCCAGCAAGGTGACCTGGTCTGGTTGTGTCACCCTACTCGGACCAAGGGACGCTGCCTGAAGCTTCAGCAGCCATGGCAAGGACCGTACCAGGGGGTGAAGAGGATTAACGACGTGGTCTACCGCATCCAGATGGTGCCCCGAGTAAAGATGTTGGTGGTACACTTGGATCGTCTGGCCCGCTACGATGGTGCTGTTCGGGGTGACCAGCCTTGAGGAGGGAGCAGTGTCGCGGCTACGCGCATAAAAGGTTTGGCGCAGTAGATCACAGATGGATAGTGTTTCACGGAGATAAAGAGCTTGCATAAGCAGACAAAGATAGCGCCGGAGATAAAACACTTGCCGACACAGATGAACTTACATTCTAGAACATTCATGTTTTATCTGGTGACATGTGATAGAACATTTGATTTATTGATTGTTACAGAAGTCTCGAATTATCAATGAGGTATTTAAGGAAGTGACGACTCACGAAGAGTCAGTTGTAAACAGATGTAACGAGAGCTGATGTTGTAAACAGGTGTAATCAGAACACTGTTGTTGTGGTCATTGACCTTAGTAGATTGTGATTGTGTATGTGATGTAATACTGCTACTGTGAGTGTATTTCTATGCAAATAAAGAATGATTCGAATTTCTGCAAATTGGACTTTTAATTCTACGAACCCACAAAGTCACATTATGTAGTCATCTAAATGTGACAAAAAACTAATACACAAGTCTTTGGAACTACGGATGGCTCAGGAGAACCCAAAATGACATGGAAAGGAATGGGATGGAGGAATACTGGAGAGGAGAGAATAATCATAAAAACTTTTGGAAAATAATAAGGAAGGAATATGAAGATAGAAATCAGAAAACTTTTTGTGGGGTAGTGGAAAAAAAGTCTGGTGCATCATATACTAACAAAGAAACATGGGGATATACTGATAACATAAATAACGAGCAAATAGAAAGAATAACATGGTTAGGAACTGGCATTTGGATGTCCTTTATCTCCCCTGACATCTCGTAGAATAAGTGTCCTATTTGTGGAGGGAAGGAAGATCTAGAGCATATAACAACTGAATGTCAATGAATGGATTTATGGAAGATAGCATTTCTGGAGCAGAGTGCTAAGAGTGATAGAAAAATAGTATTAAGGGAGATTCTTAGAAAGGATGGCAGAAGCTAAGTCAGTTTCTAAATAAATTTAAGAAAACATGAAACTGGTCTGTAAAAAGGGAATAAAAGTGAACATAACTTCTTGTTAGCTATTCACGCTTTTTGATAACTATAGAGAATTATAAAATGTGAATAGGACCATAAAATTATGTTGGATGGGTATAATGGACAAAGAACTTGAACTGAAATACCCTATCATACTTGAGTATGTATTAGCTTAACACAAATAAATACAATTTAAATATCTTGTGCTATAAAAACATTTCAGAGAGAAAAAGAGAGAATTTAACTTTAGTTCAGAAAACATCTATACTTTTCGAGATTTAACTGTATTGGAACACCACAGTGAAGCAAAATAATTATTAATTTATAGATGAGTCCTATTTATTACACATCTGCTTCACTCTTGTACCTATTTTGAGGACATGTTTCGCAAATCATCGTTTGCATCTTTGGCTCTTATGCAACTAAAGCTTCATCCAGTGGTGTGGGTAATTCTGGAGTACCTGCTGCCATCTGTTGATTTAGTGATGAACTTAAATGGGGGATTCTCTTCTGGCAGGATTTGAAAGTTCATTAGTTGGTTTTTATGTTTTTCTATGCATATTCTCTCCCATATGACCAGTTCACTATGTTTTTGTACGTATTTTAGTAATTCGGTGCTATATTCAATTTCATGATTATCAGACTGCAATAGCAGCTCATTTCTGGTCTGAAAATCATGAAATAGAAGATAGCACCGAATTACTAAAATATGTACAAAAACATAGTGAACTGGTCATATGGGAGAGAATATACATAGAAGAACATAAAAACCAACTAATGAACTTTGAAATCCTGCCAGAAGAGAATCCCACATTTAAGTTCATCACTAAATCAACAGATGGCAGCAGCAACTCCAGAATTACCCACACCACTGGATCAAGCTTTAGTCGCATAAGAGCCGAAGATGCAAACGAGCGAAACATGTCCTCAAAATAGGTACGAAAGTGAAGCATCTATAAATTAATAATCTATACTTTTGATAAGTAATCAATAACTTCCAGAGTTTACAAGATTCACAGCTACTTACTTCTCCACTAGAGTCCATATTATTAAGTTATCTAGAAATTTGTAATTTATTTCTCATCTTTCCTTTTACATCATCAAATGGAAATACAAAATCAAGATTAAAATTATAAAATCCATACTGGAAAATGCCATATATTCATAAATTCTAAAAATCCTATCATGTTGCCCACCACTGAATAATAATTCGGTCCCCACACACCTCACAGGTTTTTGTGTATTGGAGGCCCTCTACTCCTTTTTACACATTGTGCCATTTCACCTATCCTACTCTACATTTTTCTCTTAATTGTTCTTAGCCATCTCTCTTTAACTTTCCCTAAATAATTCCTTATATTTCTCCTGTTCTTTTCCCCTTTTACTGACAATTTTTCTAATTACTACTTCACCCCCCAATTGTCCCATTTACGTAGCCAGGCCTGCTCTCTCCATATCTTTGTTTGAGTACAATATAATATACAATGGAAATCTGCATTCTCTTCTCCACACAATAGACATTTATCCAGCTCCCTCTCTTGACCTATACCTTTCAAATTTCTCACTCCTGTTCTCGCCCAAGCAAAACCTTCTCGTCCTAACTTACTACATAAATCTATATATCCTTCCCTCCCCCAGGTTGTTTTTATTTCTCTATGTAATCTCAGTGAGCTTTTGTCACTTGTATTGGCAAAATATCTTGTCTGTCAATATCTTCTAATCTTAGCTTAACTTCTTTCCAGAAGCCTCTATACCCATACTCTGCATTTATCCAAGAATGACCCATACCTATCTGCTTCAACAAGTCCATTTTATGTGCCCAAGACCCACCCCAGTTATCTAGTAATCAGTAGGGAGCGGATTTATAGGCAGTAAAAATGTGTGAAATAGGCAGGCAAACAGGCACTAAAAATGGGCAAAATAGGCACTTGAATAGGCACTAAAAATGTGCTAAGTAAACACTTAGAAATACACAATTTTAGAAAAATGGCTCTTAAAATTCATTATAAATGCACTTTAACAAAATGACAATCATTGCAACATATGTTGCAATAAATTCGCTAAACACATACTATTTTGCGGTTTCCTATTTCATAAATGACTCTGCAGCAAGTTAAAATAACAGATATTGTCGTATAATTAAAATACATACAAATCTACTTCGCTAAGTAAGAACCATAATGTGCAGAAAGGTATGAAGTAATTAATTGTCAAAAAACAAAAACATGGGTTTTGAAATATCTGAAGCTTTTGTTAGATTTGTTTCAAATTTATAACATTTATTTTTGTGATTGATCAAGAATGAAGTAATACCAAGTTTCAGCTTTCTAGTTACAATAGTGTCTGAGGAATTAACAGTTTATGTCTAAATTACAGGCGATTTTCAAAATGTCCCACATATTGTAATTTTAAAAATTAATGCTTGGGGTATAAGTTTCTGACCCATTTTAATCTATTAATGACCTGTACCTATGTGAAATATTAGTCTTCGCCATGTCAATGAAGAGAAAAAAATAATCATGCCTATTTAACAATCTTTATTTTCCTAAGCGTTTTCAGTAAGAAGTAAGCATTATAATCCTTTTCAATACAAATAACAAAAACATAACAAATGTAAATGGGTACACTTAATATGCAGTTGCCCCTACAGGCATGTTTAGAATTTCATTCAGATTAATAGAAAACTGCATCCTGTGGAACATCTTGAAGTTAGGAAAATGTAGGAAATATGGAATCTGAGGTTAAAATTACGTAATAGCAGCTACGATACAGGTTATTTAAATAGTCATGAGACGTTTACTGAAGTATGTCTATAATAATTTTGAGACAAAAACAACTAAATTTGGGATTGTTGTAATTTTGGGCCAATTTGCACAGATGTGTCTCCTTAATAGAAAGGATTGTTGAAAAGATAAGAAATTCTAATGTTCATCACAGCAATCTTAATATCATGATTAAAATTAATATCATTAAAATGATATCACGATGTATCAGAAAGATACAAAGCACAGAACAAAAATCAATTAAAAACTAAAACTATAGAATCCTAGTTTTTGTAATAAAAATCCTAAATGCCCCATTGTCAACTAAGAACAGATAATAAAGCACAGCTTTTTAGTAAGCATTTCCCGTTCATTCACACAGAATTACAGCAATTACGGCATCGTGAAAATAATTCTAATACCTACTTTTATAAAGGCATTTCTGTAAAATTTTACACAAACCATTAAGATTTACTGGTCTGCAGTTTCATTTTCAATGTTGGAAACAACACCAGAAGTCTCCAAGCAAACGATTTCATGATTCCTTGAGATACATGTAGAAAAACGTAAGCATGAGGAAAATCACAATTTTTTCATATATATATAATTTTAGTCTGTGTAGCCTAGCTAATTAAGCGCTGGCCTTACAAGTTTAAGTTGTAGCCTGAACAGAGTCCCAGAGTGGTGATTTTAAGATTGAGTAAAACAACTACTTCGTATCAGTAGATTTACACACGTCAAAGAAATCTTATTGGAGTAAATTCCTGCTTACCAGCGGTACCGATTGTGATCCGATATGATTTAACAATTAACACAATCAACAATTTAATTAATAATCTCTCCCCCAAGTATTACTATTAGCTCAAGAAATAAGCGTTTACACCAGCAAAAAAATATCATGCTACTGCATTGAAACTGCCAAAAGATAATACTCTTAACAAAATTGTGAAATCCAGTACACTGAGTTTGCAAAGCTATTACCCATAAGTTTCATATAAATAATATTCTAATCAAGATGAAATGCATGAGATGAGCTTGTTTAATGATTCAGACATGTTTTAAGATGAAGCTCAATGTAAAGCTGTATCATGTGATGAAGAAAGTTTTCACATTCAGTTTCTCTTCTTTCGGCTCTCCTCAACATCTAATTTGTGTTCGGCATAATGTTGCTACAGGGGCTGATTTTTGCAAGGTTTTTGAAACTAGGATAGTATAGTATTAATACAAACATGAATGATTAAATACACCTGTTTCACACAAGGCTGACAAAAAATTACTTTCCCAACTGTGCTGAACAATGGATCACCATTTATCCACTGTTTAAGAAGTACACTTCTGTTGCTTCTCTCTTTTGGCATATCTGCATTGGAAACTGATCCATGTGTGCACTTGAAACTCTGCTTATAGAATGGGCTTTCCATTCCCCACATAAAGAGTGGTCATTTGTCAATTCATTGAAATATCATTTAGCTGGTACTAAGATTTTTCCATGACATCATTAGCGCATTGTGACATGTCTGTAAGGTAGATACCTACCTGGCTAAACCCCTTCTTGTATATCCAATGTGCAGCAGTAAGAAATTTCTCTTCCCTGAAAACTTCACATTAAAACCAACAAATGCAAAAGCTGTTGTCACAAATTACAAGCAGAAGAAATTGGCTAAGTTTTAGGCACTAATAAGCAAAATAGGCACAAATGTATGAAATAGGCACTATAAAACTAAGAAATTAGGCAAATAGTTATAGGAAACATGCTTATAACTTAAAAGCCCACGTTTCCGAACAAAGGAACAAAATAGGCAAATAGAACAAAATCCGCCCCCTAGTAATCAGAAACCATTTTTACAGCCAAATAAAGTTGAAACAAACTGGCAGTTCATTCTTTGGTTGGTAATGGCAACAAATGCTTTAAAACATTTTAAAACTTGAGAAATTATATATGTGCATCAAACTGGATGTACTTTCTCTGTATTAGTAAGCCGATTTCATATATAGCTGCTTATAATATTTTGAAGTTATTACCTCTGTATATTAGGTTGACTTTGAGCTGAGCAATACTCCTGTTGCATCTCATCATAGCAACCAGATGCACTACATTCAAATTTTCTGATTCTTGTTCTACTTGGGCAGCAACCAGCAGTTTTATTAATCCATTGTTCTCCAGCAACAACTGATAATTGTACCGAAGAACTTTCCATTGCAAGATAACTCTGCTGTTGTTTCATACATTTCTTTTCTAGATTTAAGTGATGCCGCTTTGCATCTGAAAACAATATTTCAAAAACCTCATCCATTCAAAGAAATCTTGACAAACACACGAACAGGGCCCAGATTTTGATGTCATCCTTTATTTCCTTATGCAGTATGAATTGCTCTTATTTGAATTCTTGAACATGAATTTGTGGTCATAAAAATATATATTTTATTGGGCATTTTGTCATTTTATTTTCATAATTTTTGGCAATTTTTTCAATTTTTATGTAATTTTTTCCCTTTTTTCTTTCTCTTTTGCAAGAAATTACATAAATTAAAATTATTTAACATTGATTGAATTGATGGAAATTAATCGTTCCTTCACTCTAGCCATGTATAGGCTAAGGTTTTGGATAGATAGTCAAAACTTAAAAATTGAATGCCAGTGAACTTGTATATGAGAGCCACTATGGTTTACCAGGAAAATATATGAGTCAATTAGAGAATTTAATGTCATGATGGCACATTGGTCATGGTAGCTCAATGGATAAGAGCGACTGGACAGAAACCAGGAGATCCATGGTTCAATGCCATCTCTGGCATTGAATTTTTCAGTTTGACTATGTATTTAACATTTATTTTTAATCTAATAAAGTAAGCAGATATTTAATCAGTGGGTTGAGAATGTACAGCTTGGGAGTTCTTCCCCCCACCTTAACTTATGGATGCTCTTCAACTCCTGAGGTTCTCAGCCTCCCATTGTATATTGGGCATAAATGTCTGCTTAATTTTGCACAGAAAAATTATCAGCCTTGAGGTTCTTTTCCTTGCTATAAATCTATGACAAGGGCCATAGAGGACTTTTAGGTCCAAAAAGATCATCATCCTCCACCAGGTCTCAACCCTTGACCTTAGGAACCAGAGGCTATAATGTTACCCCTAGAACATGGAGGGCAACATGTTGGGAGTTGCTTTCTTACCTACATATACACGTTATTGCAACATGTAATTCTCCTTTTTACTAATATGCTGCAAAAAGAAAGGCTGCTAGACAATGCGCAAGTTGAAAGGCAAGCTATTGATTCGCTATTTTCATTGTTTCGTTCAGCCATGCCTAAAATACCTTGTCATTCAAGACAGATTTTATCTTAATTTGGAGATGTCTCAATGGAAAGAAGTGTTATTTAGTAAGATGTATGAAACAAAGACATCAGTAAAGAAAATTCACTGCTCAGCAACATCTGGGTCATGATAAGCATATACATGCAGTGCAACTTGCAAGTAAGAAGAAATACAACTTCCACTGCAATCCAGTGTAAACCATGAAGGAGATACATTAAGATTTTTACACATTTTTGTGAAGCTTCAGTTTCTGAAACATCACATTTTGGCTATTACACAATGCTAAACTGAGGAACTTTCTAGTACTATATTTCAGACCTCCTATCCCAGATAAATAAACTCTTTAGAAGAACTACCTGTCATACTGTTAGAACAACACTATTAGCAAAATAAGGGGAAAAGTATTTGGAAAGAAAATTTTTGTATCCACTAATAAAGCAAGTGACATAAAAAGTTGTAATGTGGTTATCGTAATCATTGGTATATTGAAGATTGACGGAAAAGGTTAAGTATTAAAAACTGTATCACTCCAAAATTTGTGGACTCTTTGAAAAATATGTATGTTATGGCCTGTAGGTACCAAAATGATGCTTTGCAATTTGTGACTGATGCAAGGCTATACATTGTGAAACCAAGAAAGTCAAAGTGGGCCTTATACACAAAAATGGTGCACATTACATACCATGCATGTGGTGTCCAAGGAAGTTACAACATATTTTTCTCAAGTGTACTGCCTATTGTCAAAGACAAAGGAAATTTTTGTCACCTTCCACAATCTGCTCTTCATGTCCATGGCCAAAACCTCTTATCACCCAATCACCTGAATAGTTTCAGCAAATTTTTACTGCGGCCATTTCCACATGGTAAAACGAGTTATCAAAACAATGATGGTAAAACGCGTTATCAAAACAATGAAACCTGACAATGCTACTGCAACTGATACGACAAAAACACTATTTTCAAACAGTAAACTTGAAGGCCAGCTAGCCTTCATAAAAGCAAGTATCAGTAGCATAACACAAGGAAATCACATGTGTACAGCAGAAAAGTGCAAGTCGTAAGTTCTCTAACTCTAGTTACTGTCCTCCACAGAAGAGTGTCTCCGAGGCCTCAGATGCACGGGGGTTGGCAAAGGTTCCCACACCCTCCCTGGACAGGTTTATGACACCCCATGTCAGTACAGTTACAGACCATTCAAAAACATTCTGACGGCTTCTACTTCTGTGAATGAATCTTTTCAGTTTTAGTGTACAGAGTGAATAGGGCTCATGCGGTTTAACAGTTCTACTCCTTGTGTAGCAGGCATTCTCTGCCACACACATTCGCTGTCCTTGTCCCACTGTGTAAGACAGCACATTCCTTTCAGGGACCTTCTTTGCATTGCTGGACAGTACCAACACTGAATCTGATTTGAAAAGTGGGAGGAGCTAGAAGAAGGGTAAATGGATAATGTCCTTGATTTATGAAAAAAGAACTAGGTACAAAACTTTGGTTACAATTCTAAGTGCTAACCAGTGAAACATTTCATAATACATATATTGAAGATGTTCTCACTGCCAATAATTTAGCATATTTAATTTTGAACTATGCTCAAAGATTTTCTTAGATCATTTTATTTATCATTTTTTAGAAATGTTTAGGTCATCAAAATATGGACACTGCTCCTAAGTAATATGAAATACAAATACTATAAAACAGAATGGAATGAAATACAATGCAATACTATAAATCTTTACAATATGAACAACATTAAATACAATATATAGCATTTCTGAAAGAGATTGCATTTACTCCAAGTGATGGATAAGAAAGGAGGGAAGGAAGGAGGGGAGCTATAATCTTCTCTTCAACATGAGGGAAAATAACATCAGACACATTGGAGGGTGAGAGGGACTATTTACATTGCTTACTGAAGATGGTAATTACACATTGACAAACATCTAAATCCATCCGCTAAAACATAATTCTGTAATCTGATTTTAATGTCCAGCAAGCCCTCAGATCAGCAGGTAGAAAATTCTAAATAAAAGATGCTGTAAATTAAACCATAATGAATATAATTTTGAGTCAAACTAGTACTCATTGCTCCATATATTGCTAATGTTTACTAGAACGCAATTCATTAGGACCTTCCTAACATCCTCAGCTAATGTCCGACTATTGAATGTTGATTTGCTGAATTCCTTGGAGGCAGTATGGGCATCTGTTGGTATCTTGATGAACTTGAAATTTGGGTTTTCTTCAAAGGTACTGTCGAAATTAAACAATTTTCTTTCATATTTCTTTATGAAAATTTTTTCCCACGTGTTTAATGCAGCTGGACCTTGGGCACTTTTTAATAAGTACATTTCTTGTTCTATATCATGATTATCATTCCAAAAATGGTATGCTACCACCGATTTGTCTATTTCTTTGTTCCTGATGTCCCTAAAATGCTCTTTAAGCCTAATGTTCAAATTCCTTTTAGTTTTTCCAATGTAAAAGTTGTCACAGCCTTTGCAGTTTATCTGGTACACACCTGATTTTTTTTCTGTGAGTTTCTCCTTTTTATTATATGCTTTCAACAAGTGTTGTACACTGAATTTTTTCCATGGGGCCAAAGTAATGTGTTCTTTGAAGACTGTTTGGAAAAGGTATGTAACTCTGGAATGTTGTGTAAATTTTCTGTATGAAGTTTTATTACTGACTGGGGAAAGAGTAGTTATTTGACTGCATCTCTGTAGTTTTTAGAATTTATTTATTTTTGACCAATTCAGCACTGAATCCGTTGTATTCTGCAATGTGAATTATATGACTATCCTCTTTGATATATTCCATCTTGTTTAAGGGTACATTAACCAGCCGTTAAATGTTTTCTGATTAGTTTCTAATACAAGAAAGGGATTTCATTGTTTGTCTTTTTTTCTATAGACAAGCATAATATTATTTGAAGCAAAAGGTTAGAAACAGTGATGTATATAACAATTGAAGTAATGAGTTGGTATTCAAACACAACATCACTTAAAATATCCTTACTTGAACAATTGTTTCGGAGACCGGCTCGTCCCCATCATCAGCAACTATCCAACTGGTTGGATCCGTGGTTTCTTGAAGTGAGCTGGTTGTTTGAGGTGACATCTGTTGATTGTGAGATGAACTTCCAAAGAGAGTTTTCAGGCGGCAATTCGAAATTTAAAGTATACTGTTTGTTTTTTATAATTAGCAACTTCTCCCAAACATCGAGCTCAGCTGCATTATTGGCTGGCTTTAATAGTTTTATATTTGGTACAATTTCATGATTGGTAGACCAAAAATGGTGGGCTATTGCTGATTTTTCTATTTGTTTGTATTTCACACATCTCATATGTTCCTGTAATCTAATTTGTAAACTTCTTTTGGTTTTTCCTATGTAGAACTTATTACAGTCTGAGCAGTTTATTTTGTATATACCTGATTTCTTGTTTTCAGGTACTGGGTCTTTCAGGTTGTTGCATAATAAGTTTTTTAAACTGAATTTATTTATTGGGGCTAGGGTGATGTTATACTTCTTGAATATCTTGTTGAATTTATGATGTACTTTGGGATGATATGTGAATTTCTTGAACTGTTTCTCGGATTTTGAATCTGTTAGTTTTGTGGTATCCAATATGTGTTTTTGTTTCTTAAATTTCCAAATTTTCTTTTCTAATAATTTTTTACTGTATCCATTAATTGCAGCTATGTTAATCATTTGGTTATATTCTTTGTTGTATTCATTCTGTTTCAATGGGATGTTGATTAGTCTATGTGCTAAACTGTTTAAAACTGCATGTTTGTGGGGTGTCGGGTTGTAGCTATCGTTCTTGATGTAATTGTCTGTTTGTGTTGGCTTCCGGTAGATGCCAAAAGATATGTTATTTAGTTCATGAATTATCTTCAGATCTAGGAAAGGTAGGTAGCCATCTGTTTCTATCTCTATTGTGAACTTTATTGTTTTATTCTGTATGTTCAGTAGTTTTAAGGAATCTTGTATGAATTTGTGTGGAACAATGGCAAAAATATCATCAACATATCTGTACCAGCATTTGAAGATGTATGGGAAGGATGATGTACAGTATTCCAACAGATGAACTTATGTTACTCCTCAAAAAGTGGCTCAGACAGACTAACATTTCAACCGAAGAAATAGAAGATCTCACAAAACTTACTCATTTATGCATACATCAAAATTTCTTTACATTCAACGGTCAATTCTATCAACAGACCTCAGGCCTAACAATGGGCAATCCACTTTCACCTTTCCTAGCCAACCTCTTTATGAGCTACTTTGAAACACATATCACATCATCCTTCCCATACATCTTCAAATGCTGGTACAGATATGTTGATGATATTTTTGCCATTGTTCCACACAAATTCATACAAGATTCCTTAAAACTACTGAACATACAGAATAAAACAATAAAGTTCACAATAGAGATAGAAACAGATGGCTACCTACCTTTCCTAGATCTGAAGATAATTCATGAACTAAATAACATATCTTTTGGCATCTACCGGAAGCCAACACAAACAGACAATTACATCAAGAACGATAGCTACAACCCGACACCCCACAAACATGCAGTTTTAAACAGTTTAGCACATAGACTAATCAACATCCCATTGAAACAGAATGAATACAACAAAGAATATAACCAAATGATTAACATAGCTGCAATTAATGGATACAGTAAAAAATTATTAGAAAAGAAAATTTGGAAATTTAAGAAACAAAAACACATATTGGATACCACAAAACTAACAGATTCAAAATCCGAGAAACAGTTCAAGAAATTCACATATCATCCCAAAGTACATCATAAATTCAACAAGATATTCAAGAAGTATAACATCACCCTAGCCCCAATAAATAAATTCAGTTTAAAAAACTTATTATGCAACAACCTGAAAGACCCAGTACCTGAAAACAAGAAATCAGGTATATACAAAATAAACTGCTCAGACTGTAATAAGTTCTACATAGGAAAAACCAAAAGAAGTTTACAAATTAGATTACAGGAACATATGAGATGTGTGAAATACAAACAAATAGAAAAATCAGCAATAGCCCACCATTTTTGGTCTACCAATCATGAAATTGTACCAAATATAAAACTATTAAAGCCAGCCAATAATGCAGCTGAGCTCGATGTTTGGGAGAAGTTGCTAATTATAAAAAACAAACAGTATACGTTAAATTTCGAATTGCCGCCTGAAAACTCTCTTTGGAAGTTCATCTCACAATCAACAGATGTCACCTCAAACAACCAGCTCACTTCAAGAAACCACGGATCCAACCAGTTGGATAGTTGCTGATGATGGGGACGAGCCGGTCTCCGAAACAATTGTTCAAGTAAGGATATTTTAAGTGATGTTGTGTTTGAATACCAACTCATTACTTCAAGCATAATATATTTTAAAATCAGTAAACTCCTGTCTAGTAATATAAGAATTAAAATTGAAAATGAAGAATTAGAAACATCAGACAATCACTTATTCCTTGGACTACATATGGACAAAAATTTATCTTGGACAAATCATGTAAACTCTGTATGTAATAAAATTAGTAAGGGTATTTATTTGTTAAATTATATGGCACATTATCTGGATAAGACTCATTTAAAATGGATTTACTTTGGAATTATACACTCTCATTTAAATTATGGTATTGAATTATGGGGTACAACGTATAAAGATAATTTAAAGCGGCTACTTGTATTACAGAAAAGGTGTGTAAGAACCATATGCTCACTAAATTCCAGGGACTCCTGTAAGGAAGTTTTTAAAAGTGAAAGAATATTAACTGTGGTGTCATTATACATTTATAGGGTTATTCTTTTAGTCAGACAAAAATCAGATATAAAGATTAATAGCAATGTACACACATACGATACTAGAACCAAAAGCAATATGTATAGGGAAGGGAAAGGAAAGAAGTTTTTTGACAAGAATCCCTTTGTGATTGGAAAAGTATTATACAGTAAATTACCATTCAATATTAAACAAACATCAGGTCCAGAGTTTACTAAACAGTTAAAAAATTATTTAATCAATAGTGCTTTCTATGATATAGATGAATATTTGTATATATGCTAAATAAAAAACCTGTAATGTATATGTGACATAGGCTATATGACATAACACTAATCCGAATTTGTAAATTGCTTGTTACATACGTTTGAGACTACATGCTGATACAACAAGGAAGATGACGTGGACGCCTGGACCTGCCTCACCCTGTGGATTTTACGACTTAAGATGATGTGTATTAGCTTTCAAACCTTTATTAATATCACACTAATTGTTAAAAGGACTAATGTTTATAGAATTATCATGTATCATGTGTAGTTAAATATTTTTACAACTGTATATATTTAAATTATTTATATTATTTTGACAAAGCCCAAAATTCTGTAAGAATCTCCTGGTGAATAAATATGAATATGAATTGCAGGATTTTGTAAACTAAGTAGTCTTATCATATCATCCACCTGTTTATCATTTACTATTGCCCACATGTCATCCACATATCTATACCAATGTTTGAAAATTAGTGGGAATGCCTTTTTGATATGGGTTTCCAAAAAGCTCATGAAAAGGTCTGCCAGGAATGGGGACAATGGATTGCCCACAGGTAGTCCTTTTTGTATGAAAAATTTGTCATTAAATGTAAAAAAAGGACTCACCAATGCAGATTTTTGTTAAGTGAAGGTATTCCTCTATGATATTCTGGTCTAACTATATGGACTGAAGCCATATTTGCATGTAGTAGTCCTTTTTGTATGAAAAATTTGTCATTAAATGTAAAAAAGGACTGACCAATGCAGATTTTTGTTAAGTGAAGGTATTCCTCTATGATATTCTGGTCTAACTATATGGACTGAAGCCATATTTGCATGTATAGTTGCCCTGTTCGAACGGTTACCATGGATTTATCTTTGGTAATGAATACCTCTCAGAAAACGCACTGATTACTCCATGTGGAGTAAACATACATCTGTCATTTGTGATTCCTGCAAATTCCATTGGCTGAAGTGATGCGTTCATTGGTGCTTAGCACACGAACGGGAGGCCCATCAGTACTCTCACTCTGACAAGAATAACCAGTGCATTATCTGAGAGGTTTCTGTTAACAAAGATAAATCCATGGTAACCGTTCCAGCAGGGCGACCATACTCCATGAGTTTGTCTCTTAGCACACTTGGGAACAAAGAGATTACATTTAAAGACACCATTTGGTGGGTAGGAAAAAATTCTAGATCTTTATAGTGTTTTTTATGAATTCCAACAAATTTATAATACTGTGGCTTTCATATTTTGGTAGCTCCTTAAATTCCTTCTTTAGCCATTTGGACAGTTTGTAGCAGGATGTGTATGTTGTTAATGATTGGGCGCATCTTATTTCCTGTTTTATGAATTTTGAGTAGTCCATATACGAAGTGTGGGAATTAAATAATCAGACTGGCGTCAGAAATATGATTTATTGTAAACAAAGTACAACTGAGTTTTATCCCCTTCAACATACTCCCCTCCCCTATCTATACACTGCATACGTGTCTTCCATTGTTTAAAGCAATACTGTAGGTCATCCGTTGCCACCCTCTTCAGCAACTCTGCAGGTTTTGCTTTTAATTCTTCAAACACTGAAAATATTTCCCTTCAATACACTTTTCACTTTTGGAAACAGAAAATGGTTATAGGGAGCCAGATCTGGTGAATATGGAGGATGTTCGAGCACAGGAATGAGCTTGTCCACTAAAATCTGTTTCACGGATATGGCATTGTAGGCTGGCACATTGTCCTGATGCAGAATCCATCCGTCATTCTTCCACATATCCAGTCTTTTCTTCCTTACTCTTTCTCTCAGCTTGATTAGGACTTCTTTATAGGATTTCTGATTGACCCTCAGGCACACATTCAGTCATGATAACACCCTTGATATCGAAAAATATGATAAGAATTGCCTTCACTTTTGACTTCACGTTCATTTTCAACCTCTTCCTGACCCTCTGAAAACTGTGCACCATTCAAATACTCATGCACGTGACATAGTATTATCACCAAATACTTTATCACATGAAAACATTCCTTTGGCAAATTTTTCTAATTTCACAATGAATTTTAGGTTAATGCACTGCTGGATTTTTAAGTTAAACATGTTGTGGCACTACTACAAAACAACCTCCTCTACAACCACAGCTCACAGGCAAACTAAAGCAGATAGAGACACCAATCTAATGGTGGTTGATCTTGAATGTTCAAGGTTAAACTACATTCCCCTACGAACCTCCCAACTTGTATCTGTGCAATAAGAGATGTGCAGTCTTGTTATTTAATTGCCACACCTCCTATGTTAGCTATTGTAGGGTTGACTGGTTTCAAACTTTGTTTTATTTCTTTTAGTATTATCACTGTATCCTTGATTGTTTTGTTTAACTGTTTTACACACTTATTTAAAGGATTAGACTTTATTTTCTGTAATTCATCACTTCCAATAAATCCGTCATTCCAGAAATGTAGTCCTGTTTGTTCATGATGACCATCTTCCCTTCAGTTAAGAAACGTCTGCATTGAAGAGTCCTTTTTTACATTTAATGAAAATTTTTCAAACAAAAATCAGGACTATCTATGGGCAACCCATTGTCCCCATTCCTGGCAGACCTTTTCATGAGGTTTCCAGAAATCCGTATCACAAAGGCATTCCTACTAATTTTCAAACATTGGTGTAGATATGTGGATGACATCTGGGTGATAGTAAATGAGAAACAGGTGGATGATGTGTTAAGACTACTTAGTTTACAAAATCCTGCAATAAAATTGTCCATAGAAAAAACAACAATGAAATCCCTTTGTTAGATTTGAAACTAATCAGAAAACATACAAAACTAGAATTTGGCATATATAGGAAAGAAACACACAGAAAATTTCATAAAATCAGGTGGATATAACCCAAGACCACACAAGCATGCTGTTATCAACAGTTTAACTTATAGGCTGGTTAATGTACCCTTAAACAAGATGGAATATATCAAAGAGTACAATCATATAATTCACATTGCAGAATACAATGGATTCAGTGCTGAATTGGTCAAAAAGAAAATTAATAAATTCAAAAGACAACAAAGATGCAGTCAAATAACTACTCTTTCCCTGATCAGTAATAAAACTTCATACAGAAAATTTACATACTATCCCAGAGCTACATACCTTTTCTAAAAAGTCTTCAGAGAACACATTTACTTTAGTCCCATGGAACAAATTCAATGTACAACACTTGTTGAAATCATAACACAAAGGAGAAACCCACAGACAAAATATCAGGTGTGTACCAGATGAACTGCAAGGCTGTGACAACTTTTACATTGGAAAAACTAAAAGGAATTTGAACATCAGGAACAACGAAATAGACAAATTGGTGGTAGCGTACCATTTTTGGAATGATAATTACAATATAGAACAAGAAATCCACTTATTAAAAAGGGTTCAGGGTCCAACTGCATTAATCACATTGGAAAAGATATTCATAAAGAAATATGAAGGAAAACTGTTCAATTTCGGCACCATCTTTGAAGAAAACCCAAACTTCAAGTTCATCAAGATACCAATAGAGGTGCCTCTATAGCCTCCAAGGAGTTCAGCAAAGCAACATTCAAGAGTCGACATTAGCTGAGGATGTTAGGAAGGTCCTAACAAAACACGTTCTAGGTAAACACTAACAATATATGGAGCACTGAGTACTAGTTCGACTCAAATGTATATTCATTTTGTGCTTCATTGTATCATAGTTCTTACTCATAGGAACATAATACAATGTCCACTGAAGAATGTGAAGGAATACTTGGTGTTCACTTTGTGTAGTTGTGAGAAACTGAAACTAAGTTATCTTGAGTGAGAGTATTATTTGAGAAAGGAACAATAGGGAATATAAGCTTCCTTGTTCCTTCAGGATAAATCATGGAAGGTATTACTAGGGATGGCATTAATTCAACTTTGCAAATATTACTGATGAACAGGTGTGCACATTAAGATGAAGCAATCTTTCACTTAACACTGAAGTAAAATCAATGGATAATGGATTGTAATAATCAAAATCATTATAAGCATTTAAATGAATTCTTGTTTGGGCGGGGGGCAGTTATCATATAAACATAGGACTCAAGGTACAGATCTTGAACTCCACACTTCACAACATGACATTCTGAAGAAAATAACAGAATTTTAAACCTAAGAGGGTTAAGAGCTAAACCAAAACAGCAATTTCAGAAATATTTGGGCATCTGAGTTTAACTACCAAGACATATTTGCTTACTGTAACAAATGCTTTTCTGAAATCAAGTATAAAGGCTTCTTTCCTTCAGTCAGAAGCTTCACAAGTACCTTCATTTACTTTCAAAGAATATATCTGCACCAAATTGAAAATCATCTTCATGAGTAGTTTAAGCAAAAAACTGGGTATAATTATGGGAGATCATGCCAGCCATTTAGGTGGCAACATACAAATGTGGATAATAGGATAGTTTAGCTGTAACTGAACGGATCACTCACATAAATTAATTTGGAAGATTTGTACTGGCACACTATTAAGGGGAACCTGTACACTGAACACAGGGAGATAATCAATGAAGGTATTAGTAACTATAGCAAAAGGTCTTCTAGGAGATCTACACTGAGCAAGCATTTCAAAAGGCAGGTTTTGATGCCACAGATTGAACCAGTCCAATAATTTGCTCTAAATTGGGTCCACTTAAATGCTTTCATAATTTAACTTCTGAATTTATTTCAACATTAAATTAAAGAAAATGGTCTATCACAGCTGATTTATTATTTCAATAAAACAATAAACCTAGATATATCGAGATTTAACTGTAAGAAATACGACTCATCTAAAATTTAATAATAAACCTAGAGCTTAAATTATGAAAGCATTTAAATGAAACCATACATAAAAGTGTGGTGGAATATATTTTTTTTTGAGGAATAGGGATTGAATAATTAATTCTGAAAGACAGCCAATTGATACTATCAACAAATTTCTTTTACTTCCAATGTACGACAACACAATAAGAAATAAATATATCACTTAGTGGCAGGACCATAACATAAATGAGTCAACAAGGAAAAAGCAGCTAAAGATGGAATCGATTTATTACAAAATGTGTCTTGTTTACTTTTAAATTTCTATTTTAAAAAACATGTCAGAAAGTGTCACAAATTATTTATTGTATCGCTATAACATTTATGTGGCTTCACTGTCATTAGCTTCACTTTTTATGTATGTTTCTCTTAAGCATGTAAACATACCAACTGTTTTGTAGAGTTGACTTCAGCTGAGATGTTAGGAAGGGGTTCTAGGTAAACACTAGCAATGAATGGAGCATTGAGTACTAGTTTGACTCAAAATTATATTAATACCAACTGTGTTATTCCATATCTATTTGATCCTGATTCATTAAAGTTGTTCACACCATAATATTTGCATTTTCCTAACATTGAGACAGTGGGACAACAGACAACATAGCCATGATTGAAATGCTCTCAAGTTCTCAAACAAATGTATGTAGAAAGAATGCAATTATAAAGTATTATTAAATAATATTCAACTTACAGTAACAGAGGGCTGCTAGTGTCACTATTTCTTCTCTGTCAATGTTTGATTCCTTTATGTCAGGTTCACTATCGGAAGAACTTTATAGTTATTTAACTACCATTCAAGATTTCCTTATACTGTTAACACTTACACCTGCATATGCAGATATGAGTTCTTCTATTTGTCATATTATACTGGTCGCCATACTAGAATGTGATTGACATTTTGTATGGAGAGACAAGTGACGTTGCCGCTTGTTGCTGCCATGTGGAGAGCGCGATAGCATTACGGGTGCAAAGGTGATTCAGTTGCAACTGCAATGGGTATTTTATTATTATTAATTATTTATAATACTATACACAAAGACATTAGTGCAGTCGTGGATATACATACAAATGCTAAAACATGGAAGAACACATCAATATAAAGATCATCGTAACAAAAGATAACTTCTTGATGCTTATTGAAGAGGGAAAATGCCACTTACATAATTTTTCCCGGGAGTTTCTAATTTATACCCCAATGTCTAACTTTCTTCTTTAAAATACTTTTCTTTCCCAATCTTAACCTTAATGCCCTTACTGATACGTACGCACGTGAAGTCCTATCAAGTACCTTAGAGAATGGAATACTAGACTCCAAATTCAATTTCTCCTCATCGAAGTATTCTCTCACAGAGCATATTATTTCCCATGAATGTCCTTTAATTGGAATACCTTTACCAAATACAGTTTTATTTGGTTCCCAAGCACGTTCAGGTTTTCGCTTGTCACTATATTTTGACATAATTAAACATTCATTAAACACAACTGCAAATGATCACAACACGCGCACAGATACACAAACTCACACACACGTAAACCAAGGCAAATTGCCACAAATAAAATGCAAAGTAACTTGCCAATACAGGATCTCTAACTGTTGCATACGTGACTCTTGAGCACATTCTGTTTATGCAGCGTTATCAGCAAGAGAAATAAACACCAAGGTATTATGATTACTGCAGCGTTTGTGTAAGTCGCTCACCCACAGTTCATGCTAAGCACGTGTTAGAATATTGGCAACCAACGTTTAGCATCTAACGTTGTCATGGAAACGTCTCGATTCTAATTGGTCATTTTAATCATTACTATGACAACCATTATGACGTACTCATCCCCTCCCATATATTTAGACCATTATTCCATGTGCTTACCTAACTGTCAATCACATTCTAGTTTGGCGACCAGTATAGTAGAGGTGGATTTATCAAAAAGACATTACAAGGATATAATACTATTTTCTCTTATTACTACTTAAAGGATTCCCAATGCAATGCTCGAGATCAAAGGTACCCGTGGATTCAGCCATTATACAGAATTTACATACATTTCATCATCAGGGAAATAACAATTACTGCTAATGGACTTGAGCTTTACCCTTAATTGAGGTATTAATCTGTGGTCAAGCATGTATCACCTTCAAACATGAGAAGTAACCACCCACACATTTTAAAATACTGTAATGTTTGTTACGAAAATTTGGTTAAGACTACTTGTTACTGGCCTCAAAATGGTGGACACACTGGAGATCTATGTTATTTGGACTCTGAGGAGCGATGCATAATGAGACAATAAGAAAACAATGGCTGTAACCATGTATATGTTTGTGTTGTGTGCAATAAATAGTATTTCCTATTTTAGTTAATTGATGGAAATTAATCATTTCTTCACACTAGCTGTATATAGACTAAGGTTTTTGATAGATAAGAGACAACATGAAAAATTCAATGCCACGGCCAGGATTTGAACCACGGATCTCCTGGTTTCCGACCAGTTGCTCTAACATTGAGCTACTATGGCCAACCAGCCGTCATGACATTAAATTCTCCATTTGACTCATATTGTATTTCCTATCTTTGTGGTTAACACTAGTTCACTGAATCAGTCCCTTAATATAACAATGCTAATTACAAATGAGTCAAGGACTACACATACTAATTTCATGCATGTGCTTGTAGTTTTTCATTATTCTTTGAATATAATATTAAGAAAAACTACTGTATTCAACACAGAATAGGACTATCCATTCTATCCATTAACCTGTGATTTCATTATCACTGTATATTAATTAGAAGCAGAGTGCTAAGCCAACAGCTGAGCGAGAAAGTTGTGTCCAGTGAGAGATCATAAAGACTATGGAAGAAATGGAGAAACATTTAAGTAATGAAATGAATATGATAATGGAGGAAATTAAACGAGATTCAGGGAATGAACATAGAAATAAAATTAATCAAAAACAGAATAAAAAAAATGAAAGAAATGAAAATTAATTTTTGGGGAAAGAAGAGTGATCTGGCCTTTCCAAGAAGTGACAAGAGTTTCAGAAAGCAACCTTGGAATGAAACTGCATGGCTGGTAAATTGCATATGCCTAGAGCATGGGAAGACAGAGGGCGAAGGATAATTATTGCCAGATTTATATCTCAAACTGTGTATGAAGTGCTGAGTTGAACTAGAATGTTAAAAGGTACAGACATATTAATAGAGATCTATTAGCGGAACAACACAAATTAATGTTCCAACTGGTGCAACAAATGAAAAAGCAAGAGCAAAGTGAAGACAAGTGCATATGTTTAATTTCCAGCTAAGGGTTGATGGAAGACCAGACAGTAAGGAGGAGATAATACTATGGGACAATCTTGTTATAGAAGAAGAAATGAATTAGCAAATTGTAAGAATGGCAACAGAAGCACTTTTAAAAGATTGAGTAGATAGTACAAGGGTTGTAACAAACAACAAAGCAGTAAACCAAACCAATGAACATGTGCCACCAAGGTGACGCAAGTGAGACAGCTGGTACATCAAGGTACCAGAGAAAATTGTCCCAATAGTCAATGAAAAGTTAGTACAATATTGAATCGAGAATATATTGACACATTGCTTCACTCACACTGTTTATTCACAGGACATGTTTCAAGAGCTCTTGCTCCTATCCTCAGATGATACTCGACTAGTGCAAGTTGTAGTGGTTTCTTCTTTCTCTGTATTGTCAATAGATGGCGTGATGTAT
Organism: Mantis religiosa; assembly: GCA_030765055.1. Classification (NCBI taxonomy): domain Eukaryota; kingdom Metazoa; phylum Arthropoda; class Insecta; order Mantodea; family Mantidae; genus Mantis; species Mantis religiosa. Next base: position 276,156,099 of record CM060948.1, read on the forward strand.
TTGTCAAAGATGTCCGGTGGTGGAGTTTCAAAATTCATGACTCTATGACGATTTTTGTTAATGAAGATTTTTTCCCATACGGTAAGGTCTATGGGGTGATTAACGTATTTTATTAGAGATGTTTCCAAATTGATGTCATGTCTAGTATTCAAAAAATGAAAAGCCACTGCTGATTTTTCTGTTTCACCATTTTTAATGTTTCTCATATGTTCTTTAGTTCTGATGTTAATATTTCTTTTTGTTTTTCCTATATAAATTTTAGGGCAAGTTTCACATTTGATCTCATAGATTCCTGGTTTTTCTTTGGTATTGATTGAATTTTTGGGAGGGCCTTTTAACAAATTTCTGATATTAAACCTGTTTTGAGGTGCAAGAGTTATGTTGTGTTTTGAGAAGATTTTTTGGAATTTGTTATAGGCTGATGGGTGGAAGGTGAATTTTTTAAAAAGTTTTTTCTCTTTTTCTCCTGTAGGTTCTAGGGTGGTGGTTTCTTTTATTTTCTTAGCTTTGTTGAGTCTGTTAACAGTTTTGTCTATTAAATTTGGGTTGAAACCGTTGGATATAGCTACTTTTTTTATGTGTAGGTATTCTTCTTGATAATCTTCTCTGTTTAGTGGAAAGTTGATCATCCGAAAGATTAAACTGTTGAAAATGGCATGTTGGTGTTGTTTTGGGTTGAAACTGTTGTTCTTAATGTAATTATCTGTGTGTGTCGGTTTCCTGTAGATACCAAAAGTGAGTTTGTTGTTCATTTTTTTGATCTTGATGTCCAAAAAGGGGAGCACACCCTAGCTATGGGCAACCCATTGTCTCCCTTCTTGGCAGATTTATTCATGAGTGCTTTTGAAACACATATCACAAAAGCTTTTCCAAATTATTTCAAAGTGTGGTATCGCTATGTTGACGACATTTTTGCAATAGTACCTAAAAAACTCATACAAGATGGTCTTAAACTTTTGAATATACAAAATCCAGCTATAAAATTTACATTGGAAACAGAAGAGGATGGTGTGCTCCCCGTTTTGGACATCAAGATCAAAAAAATGAACAACAAACTCACTTTTGGTATCTACAGGAAACCGACACACACAGATAATTACATTAAGAACAACAGTTTCAACCCAAAACAACACCAACATGCCATTTTCAACAGTTTAATCTTTCGGATGATCAACTTTCCACTAAACAGAGAAGATTATCAAGAAGAATACCTACACATAAAAAAAGTAGCTATATCCAACGGTTTCAACCCAAATTTAATAGACAAAACTGTTAACAGACTCAACAAAGCTAAGAAAATAAAAGAAACCACCACCCTAGAACCTACAGGAGAAAAAGAGAAAAAACTTTTTAAAAAATTCACCTTCCACCCATCAGCCTATAACAAATTCCAAAAAATCTTCTCAAAACACAACATAACTCTTGCACCTCAAAACAGGTTTAATATCAGAAATTTGTTAAAAGGCCCTCCCAAAAATTCAATCAATACCAAAGAAAAACTAGGAATCTATGAGATCAAATGTGAAACTTGCCCTAAAATTTATATAGGAAAAACAAAAAGAAATATTAACATCAGAACTAAAGAACATATGAGAAACATTAAAAATGGTGAAACAGAAAAATCAGCAGTGGCTTTTCATTTTTTGAATACTAGACATCAATTTGGAAACATCTCTAATAAAATACGTTAATCACCCCATAGACCTTTCCATATGGGAAAAAATCTTCATTAACAAAAATCGTCATAGAGTCATGAATTTTGAAACTCCACCACCGGACATCTTTGACAAATACATCACGCCATCTATTGACAATACGGAGAAAGAAGAAACCACTACAACTTGCACTAGTCGAGTATCAGCTGAGGATAGGAGCAAGAGCTCTTGAAACATGTCCTGTGAATAAACAGTGTGAGTGAAGCAATGTGTCAATATATTCTCGATTCAATTTTGTACTAGTTTGTGCTTCACTGTCCCTACGCTTCTTTCAAGTTTATACTTTGAATGAAAAGTTATCTTGACATCCTGCGGGAGTTTGATTAAAACTGAAATGGTGATGCTTACTCAAAATGAGAGCAGGGATGGAAAGAGAGGAGAGCTACCAAGAGAAGAAAGTGAATAATGGTGGTGTCCTTAGAAGCCAGAGAAAACTAAAGGAATTCAGACACAGGGCGGGCTCCCTACTGAGCATACCTAGGCGCGTTGAGGGGGCTGGCAAAGATAGTGTTTTGGAACTGTCTGCTAAGAGGGTTGAGTTTTAGACATTTCAGAAGCATAATGAGGGATGTACAGATTTTGGCCATTGCTGAAACCTAAGTGCAAGAAACATTGCAAGTAGATGTGGCAGGTTTCACATTTATTAACCCTTCGCAAGCTGAAATCCATATATGGGTGATGCGTCCAGTCGCCCACAAGCGGAAACCCATATATGGGTGCGCAGTTACAGAGCTATTGTAGTTGGCTATTTCCGTTTGTATAATTAAGATATAGTGCCAGCAGATGGCAAGAAATGTGCTTTCAAACATTGGTGGTCGGCAAATCAAATTTGCTCTGTCAGGAATTCCTTTCGTTGTTCTCACCAGTGAAGCAATAAACAGTGAGGTGTTTGGTACTAGTGAGCCTCATTTTATTTCGTTTTTTGGCATAATGGCAGCAAAGAAAGGGTTGACGGACAAAGAAATTGAAGCTTTGTTGAACAAGGGCGATAGTGATTTGTCAGATTTGCAGTTCAGTGATAATGAGAGTGAAATATGCAAGAATTTGTGTGTGAGTGCAAGAGTGACTCAAGTGATACTGCAGACAACAGCACACCTAGCTGGGCAGAGGTGAGTAATTTTGATCCTGGCCCTACATCTGTTATACCAGTGCACAATATGCTTTGATGAGAAAGCTCCTCCCATAGACTTTTTCAGACTATTTTTTGATGACAAAATTTTGAAAATAATTACCGAGGAAACTGCATTCAAGGGAACACAAAAAAACAACAGGCGACACCTCCAACAAAGAAAGCCAGGATTGCATCCTGGAATTCCCCAACAATTGTTGACATAAAAGCACTAATTGGGGTGGTTATCAACATGGGGCTTCACCCTACCTCTGATGTCACAGACTATTTTTCTACAAGTTGGGTAGATAAATTTCCATTTTTCAGTGATTTATTTTTTCGTGACGAATTTCTCCTTTTGTTTTGGAATCTTTATTTTGCACATGCTGAGGGAAACAGAAAATTATCTAAGGAAGAATTTATTCAAAATTTAATGGAGAAACTATGGCAAAAATGCAGTTTATTCTATTCCTCAGGTCCATTTGTATCAGTCGACGAGAGCACCATCAGTTTCAAGGGAAGAGTAAAATTCAAAGTCTATAACCCAAACACACCTACATAATTTGGAATCAAAGTTTTCAGCTTATCTGATGCTTCCAATGGATATCTATACAATTTCCAACCCTACATAGGCAAAACTGAATCAAATTCTAACCTCCTGAAAACTACCCTTGTCCCTCCTAAAGGATCCTGTAGACTCACCTACAAGTTTCCATGTTTACACAGACAGGTAGTATTATACATCACCTGAATTAGCTGATGAATTGTGGAAAATGAATATGGTGACTACTGGGACAGTTATGGGCAACAGAAAAAATATGCCACAACTAAAGCCAGGAAACGCAAAGAAAATGAAGTGTGAGATAAAAAGCTTCCGCAATCAGCAAAAGCTTGCCCTGTGCTGGAAAGACAAAAGAACTGTAATGGTTCTCAGTAACCAGTAACAAGGGCGATAAAAACGAAATGACAAGAGGTGCCTTCAAAATTTCCAAACCAGGAAGCAACATTGAAACCAAACATTATTTTGGACTACACTCGACACATGGGCGGTGTTGTCAGAACTGATAATTATATTGCACAGTATCAGTTCTGGAGGAGAACATGCAAGTGGTATACAAAAATGTTTTTTTGGTTGCTGGAAGTTTGCATTGTGAATTCGTACCTGTTATACACAATGCACATGACAAACAAATGTAAACCAATCCTGTCACATAGAAAATTTCGCAAGCATCTCGTCAGATCTCTGGTGGCGGAGTGCATGGGAGTGCGGCAAAACAATGCTACATCAAGTAAGGGTCGTATTTCTCAGGGCCCAACTTTGGAAAGGCTAAATGGATTTCTGCATTTCATGGGAAGAAGAGAACAAGGAAGTTGGACAAATCCTTGTGTGGTATGTAAGGCCCAAAAACAAATAAAGAAAACACTATATTTTTGTGAAACCTGCATCACCAAGCCTCTCCTGCATCCAGATGTGTGTTTCAAAATATATCACACAAAAGAACAATTTTAGGGAAAGATTTCACACCCTTGAACATTATATGATGTTTGTTATTCATTTGCTTCCCTGTGTGAATAATCCTGAGACAAAATAAGTCTCAAAACTGTACATTTACATATATATACTGGATACCCTGCTCCAGCTAGGTGTAACCTCACATTTCTATCAAAATTATGAATTATTATTTATCATTACCATCGGTTTTACAAAACATATGTTACATATATTTATATGACAGTATTTAGTTCCTGAACTGTTTGTAGTTTGTGTGAACACGTGTGTGAGTTAGAACTACAAGATGTGATGCAATATCGAAAAATGGTACTTATGCCGATTTTGTGGGAACATTTTTACACAGTTTAACAAATCTTCACTCCTGTAGGACAACAGTGGTGAAATTCAACAAAAAAACAAGGTACAACATGTTTTTTAATATATTCAAGCATGACAGTATACTTTTATTTGTATTTTGAAGGGTTACATATTTTTATAAAATTACCTTCTGCTCACAGCTGTAAAACATGTCGCTCGGGAAGGGTTAATAAAGCGGAAAGGGGAAGGAATGGAGAAGAAAGTGTGTTAGGGTGCCTTGGGGCATTCAAAAGGAATGATGTAATAAACAAAATTAAGGTGAGAAATTCAAGACAGAAGGAGGAACGTGCTTGTTAGTGAAACGGAAGAAATGAAGATTAAAAATGAAATCTGCCCTATCTGAATTTCTATAAGTAGAGATCTTAATAAAAGAAGTGGAGATTTATAAGATAGGAGTACCAGTGCCTGGAAAGAAGAGTTAAAATGACTACGTGAACTTTTCTGTGAAAGAAGTAGTAAAGATATAACACTAAGGTAGGTATGAAACTGACAGAATTTTGTGAAAATACAAACTGTGTTATATTAAATGGGTGTTAGGGGGAGCACAAGTTTGCTGAATTTAGTTGCGTCAGTGGAATGGACCGTAGTGTTGTAGATTATACTTTGTGTAGGAGTTGTCAATGATAGCTAAAGTCGCGAACCCGTATCTACGATCGCGCGACTTGTTTACACAAAAGGAACTGATAGGCAGGCAGTGTGAAAACCAAGTGTCGGCAGACAAGATAACGTGCAGATAAAGGTCTGCTGAAACAAACAAACTGAGATAAATGGAAATTTCTAGTTACTTCTGGACTGATAGACATAATTTGGTTTCTGGTTTATTTTAGAATGATCTAGAAATTATCAGGAGATATATAAGCCATTGTGACACACCAGCCGGCAAGTTGTAAACAGAGTGAGTAGGCAGAGAACAGCTGAGTGTGTTGTTGTTGTAAAGACAGTTGTGTAACAAGAGTGTTGTAACGAGAGCTAATGTAATCAGCTGTCACTGTTTGTCATAGTCACCGACCTCGGAAGACTGTTGTATAGGCAATGTCATGTTGTTACGTGAGAATTGAACAGTGTATCTCTACGGAAATAAACCCACAAAGTCACAACTGGTGTCAGGAAGTGGGACGACGGACATGGAATTGGCATTGGAAAAGATTCTACAGAAAATGGAAGAAATGAAGACGGCCAACGACAACCTCGCTGCAAAAACAAAAGTGGCAAATAACAACTTGGCAGCGGAACTGGAACAAATGAAGACGGAATTAACAACAAAGATGGAAGCTGCAAATAGCAATTTGGCAGACGACTGTGAAGATGACCGAATTGACCACGGAAATGAAAGCGACGAATGAGACCCTCGCCGCAAAGTTTGAAGAGCAGTTGGCCGATGTAAAGGAGGACGTCACGGAGCTGGGTGAGCGCGTCGAAGACCTGGCGAGCCACGTTAACGACCTGGAGGGAAAGGCCGACAGTAACACCAAGTCCCTGAACGCCATGGTAGAGGACATCGTCGGCAGGAAATTGAAAGACTTGAAGGCCAACGCGCCGGGACGCGACACAACATCTGCGCGCGTCAAACCTCCTAAATACGACGGCGCGACAGCTTTCGGGGTCTTCCGCCGCCAGTTCGATGCAGTGACCAAGCACAACAAATGGTCACCAGAGGAAGAACCCACACAGTTAATAGCCAGCCTCCAGGGACGGGCTGCGGAAGTCCTGAACGCGGTACAGACAACGGTGGCGCCCAAGGACATCTGGGAGGCCCTGGAGAATCGTTTTGGAAACCACAGCTTAGCCGCAACGTACCGCAGCCAGCTAAAGGCAAGGTCACAGCAGCCAGGGGAGACGCTGCAGGAGTTCGCCCTGGCAGTTGAGCAACTGGCTAGCAAGGCCCTAGTCGACCTCCCAACAGAGTTCGTATCCCGGGAAGCTGCCTACACATTCTTTGACGGGGTACGAGACACGGAGATTCGTCAGCGCCTAATGCTCGGCGATTATAAAACCATCCACGAGGCGCTAACGGCAGCACTGAGGATGGAGGCGGCCAGGGTGACAGCTATCCCGACGTCGAGAACGAGGAGTGTCCGCTACACCGGAGACAGAAGACCAACCGAGGGACGCCGGCGAAGACCTAGTGGCGTGTGCTGCTGGTGCGGCCAGCCGGGACACATGGAGAGAGACAGCCAATACCAGGAAGAGGAGCCGGAAGAACGAGTCAGGCCCGTCGTGGAGAGGGGCACGTGGGCGCCATCACCACCAACCCCTCGAGTGACACTGCGCGCCGTCAGCCGGCGTATGGATGACAGCCTCATCGCAGACGGTTGGGTGAGAGGGAAGCCGTGCCGCGTGCTTGTAGACATCGGGGCAGCCGTGACCAACATCAAACCTGACGTGGCCAAGGGTTTGGCGACGAGGAAGCCGAGCCGACCATACCAGCCTGTGACGGCATCGGGTAACACCTTGTCTGTGGATAAGGAGGCCCTATTGAAGTTGACTTTGGGACGGAGTGCCGTACGTTTGTGGGTGTTCGTCGTGAAGGTGGCTGAGGAGGTGATACTAGGATTGGATGCCCTCAGGAGCCACGAGGCGACGGTCGACGTCGGCAAGAAGGTCCTGCGGCTCAATGGAGAAGAGGTGATGCTCCGGCAACCCGACGAGCACCTTGGAATCTGCAGGGTCATCTTGAAGGAAGACGTGGTGGTCTCCGCAAAGGCGAGGTGGTGGTGACGGCGCGATTGGAAGGCCAGATGACGAAGAACATGATGCTGGACCAGATGACGCTTGTGCACGGACTCTGTAGCCAGGACATTATTGCCGTGCCAAGAGGAGGTACCAGTGAGGCTGCTCAACCTGGCAGACACCGATCACGACGTCCAGGCCGGAACGGAGCTGGGGACGTGTAAGCCCGTGGTCGGCGTAACCGCAATCGACAACACACAGGAACCTGTGCCGACGCAACACCTGGGGCCCCGGCTGGAAGGCTTACTGGAGAGAGCGGCCGACCACCTAACCGCAGAACAGCTGGAGAAAGTTTGACAACTACTGAGGCGATACTAGCGCGTCTTCAGCCAAGGCAACAGTGACTACTGCCGCACGGATAAAGTGCTTCACCACATCGACACCGGAGACGCCCGGCCTATTCAGCAACCACCTAGACGTGTTCCATTGACGAAACAAGCGGCGGTACAGGATATGGTAGACGACATGAAATCCATGGGAGTGATTGAAGAGTCTTACAGCCCTTGGTGTTCCCCTGTAGTTTTGGTGACGAAGAAGAACGGCGAGAGCTAATGTAATCAGCTGTCACTGTTTGTCATAGTCATCGACCTCGGAAGAGTATCTCTACGGGAATAAAGAACATTTAGAATTTCAGCAAATTGGATTTTTAATTCTACGAACCCACAAAGTCACACTAATTTTAAAATAGTAAATGTGTCAGTTAACAGTATGCATTTCCCAGTGAGTATAACGTAACTAAAGTAGAGGGGCATGATGTGCTGTGCTCAGCTCAGAACAAAATAAATGGGTAGTAAAATTGGGGTGCGTTAAGTGGAAAAAGATGCATGAGGAATTTTACGAAATGATTGGGTCTGAAATGGTAAAGTTATGTATGGGATGGATTCTATGGTTATTAATCAAAGAAAATGCAGGTTTGCAAATGTAAATATTTACATTAAAATGGCCTGGGAGAAATGAGAAAGATCAGCCAGAAAGTTAACATGATCAATCATTGGTTTGATAAGAAATGCAGGATTATGCAGAATTATGGAGAGAGAGAGAGAGAGAGAGAGAGAGAGAGAGAGAGAGAGAGAGAGTAATGGAAGAGAGTAAAGGGAAGAAATGCAATTAAAGAAGGCATTTAAACATCTGTTAGAATTGAAAAGAGAAAAATGGAGTGGAGAAAAGGCATGGGAAATTTAAGCCAAGACAATCTTACGTAGGGTTCCTCAAATTTGGGAAGTGGTTGCAAAATGTAGAAGAAAACAGACTACAATTTCAGCAATTAAACCAGTTGAGTGGCTATTTACTTTAGGCAGTTATTTGAAAGGGAGGACATAATCATAGGCACATGGAACCTTGAGTTGGCTTGTAATTATTTAGAGTTGGATAGACCATTTTCAGATGACAAAAATTTTTAAACAAGTAGGAAGTTTTAAAAAAAATAAACCAGTGGGTACCGATGGTCTGCAAGGTGTGAGAATAGGAAGTGACAGAAGTGTTTGACTAGGCTTCTAAATGGTATGAAGAATAACAGATCAATCCCAAAAAGATGAAGAGACAATTACGCCCATCTATAACGTCAAGGTAAGTGAAGATGAACTGGGTAATCACAGAGGGTTAGTGTTATTGTCAAAAATGGGAAACATTTTTATAGGAATCTTGGCACAGAAGATACAAACCTGGGCATGAGAGAACCAAAGATTGTCGCCATTTCAATCTGGATTTAGAAAGGAGCAACATCCAGTGGATAAGACAATGATTATTAAAACATTAGTTGATGAATACTTGCAGGTGAAAAGAGGCAGACTATATGCTAAATTACCGAGCGGGATGGCTCAGTTTCATCTGCAGCCTGCATTTGGAATTCGATTCCCTTGGCCGACCTACGTGACCCATGGGTTTTCTCGGGAAGTTTTTCCAGGTTGCTAGGCAAATGCCGGGTAAGTTAATTACATCCCACGAATTTCCTGTTCCTCCATTTCCCTCCACTATCATTTCATATCATCTCTGATCTGATAGTTTCTTTCAGGGTATGACTGTTGGTGGGAGTATCGGCGGTGCATTGTGGGATGATATGCTCTGAGTGAACCCCTTCTCCTCCGGTGAGACGGCCTCCGGTCTCTGAGCCAGCCTAGTGAACAGATTCAGAAAAGTGGCTGGTATGATGCCAATTGTGCCAGCATTCCTGGAGTACTCGGGGGGGGGGGGGGGGGGGCGTGTCCTACAGTCTCTGAACCGGCCTCGTGACTGTTTTGGCTCCAGAGTAGGTGGGATGAGAATTGTCCTGGACTGCCGGGGAGTTTCTATCTGGTTAAGTAAAGGGACCCTGCCCTCTGTACTGTGGCAACTCCTTGGGGTCATCTGCCCTCTGTCTCCTCTCACCTCATCCTCCCTCCCAGGGTTGACCCACTTGGGGGCATAGGTACAAAAGGCCAGTCTAGTCGAAGTGCCATATCCCCTCCATACAATCCAATATGCTAAATTTATAGATTTTAAGAAAGTATATGATAAAATAATAAGGGAAGCACTGTGGTATATGCTAAGGCTCAAAGAAACTAAACAGATGGTGCAGATATTAATTTAACTGTATCAGAAGAATACTTTTTGCATCAAGTGTGCGGAAAAAGTGGTGATAGTATAGATCAATCAGAAAAGAGGTCTCAGACAAGGGCATAAATTGGGCCCTATTTTGCGCAATTTATTTATAGATGACATCTTGGATACTTTAGCTAATATGCAGCTAATTTAGCGACTGTTGAATTACGATTTGGTGAACTCCTTGGAGACAATTCGGCTTGTGTCTGTGGGTGTCTTAATAAACTTGAAGTTTGTGTTCTCTTCAAAGATGGTGTCAAAACTGAAGAGTTTTTCTTCAAATTTCTTTATATCTATATGCAGTTGCACCCTAAACACTTTTTAATAAATGGATTTCTTGCTCTATATCGTGATTCTCACTCCAAAAATGGTACACTACTGCTAATTTGTTTATTTCTTTGTTCTTGATGTTCCTAAAATACTCTTTAACCTAAAGTTCAAATTCCTTTTTGTTTTGCTAATGTAAAAGTTGTCACAGCCTTGCAATTTATTTGGTACATACCTGAGTTTTTGGCTGTGGGTTTCTCTTTTGTATTATGTGATTTCAAAAGGTGTTGTAACTTGAATTTGTCCTGTTGAGCCAAAGCAATGTTGTGTTCTTTGAAGACGATTTGGAAAAAGTGTGCAGCTCTGGGAGTTTACCAAATCAAAATCAACAGTTGACGTTAGCTGAGGATGTTAAGAATGTCCTAATGAAACACATTCTAAATACACATTAGCAATATATGGAGCATGGAGTACTAGTTTGACTCAAAATTATCTTAAAGATAATAGTGTTTAAAAAAGGAAAGAAACTGAAGAAATCTAAAAAACAGTCCTTGGGGGGCAAGGAAATTCAAATGGTGGGAGATTTCATTTATTTGGGAATTAAACTAAGCAGGAAATGGGACTGGGAGAAGCAAAAATGGTGGGCACTACCAAAGGGGAGATCAGCAATGGGTTTATTGAGAAAATGCTTATATACTGCACCAATGATGAAGGATTTCATGGTTTAAAAGGCTGTATACAGTCCTAGAGGTGTCTAGGGATAGGTATTGTAACGGGAGCGCTGGAACACCCTGTGAACCAGCTGGGAACGGAAGGCAGGGGGAGAACCGCGTTAGCCACACCTCCCCCTCGTTTGTCTTGTAGTGGTGACAGGCAGCGGTTGGGAGGAAAAACATCAGTGTGCCGTCTGTTTCTGTCCACCTGGTTCCAGAAATTACGTAATCTGGAACATTCTCCTGGTCACTAGAAACCGGCGATATTCCTATATAAAGAAGGTTACAGACAGACGGGGTTGGTTTTGGTTGTGTTAGTCAGTCAGTTGGTTAGTGAGTGTGAGCGAGGAGATGGTCGCAGTTCTTGGTGTAAGAGTTAGTCAGTGACGTGTTAAAGAACGAGAAGATTGTGCAACGGAAGACTGTACGTAACTGGTATGTGCATCGGAGTTTATGTAATCGCGAGTACAAGTGAAATTGTAACGGACGAACTGGTAAATTGTAATTGTGTGCAGCAAGTAATTCTGTGTAATTGGCAAGAGTTTAACTGTAAGTCGGTGGAAATAAAGAACATTTTTGAGTGGTGAAATTGGACTTTTCATTTCACGAACCCACAAAGTCACACTGGTGTCAGGAAGCGGGAAAACAACATAACATCACCGAACATTACAACCATGGAGGCAGCATTAGAAAAGATTTTAGCGGAACTGAAAGAAATGAAGACGGCAACTGAAAACCTCGCTGCAAAAATAGAGACGGCCAACGACAACATCACCGCGGAGATGGAAGAAATGAAGGCCGAGTTAACCACAGAAATGAGAGCAGCGAACGGCAGTCTGGCCACGGAAATGAAGGCGGCGAACGAGGCTCTCGCCGCAATGTTTGAGGAACGTTTGGCCGGCGTGAGGGATGACGTCGCGAACCTGGGCAAACGGAAGGGTCAAGTAGACGACCGCCTTAATGATTTAGAGGAAAAGGCCGACAACATCGCAAAACCCCTCACCCGCCTGACGGAGGAAAACCGGCCTTATGTGTGGACGGAGGACGCCGAAGACGCTTTCCAGCACCCGAAGGGGACCCTGTGCAGTGCTTCAATTTTGGGTTTCCCACAACCGGGTGGCGCCTTCATTGTGGACACCGACGCCAGCGACCATTGCATTGGAGGTGTCCTATCGCAGATACAGGACGGCCACGAGCGCACAAGACTGGAAGAGGAGGAGCGTGCCGCAGCAGTCCGAGTAGTTGTGGCAGTGCCTGCTGAAGGCTGGGTTAGCGCAGGCCTGAGGAGGGAGCAGCTGGCGGACGCAGACTTGGGGCCACTCTTGAGGGAAGTGGACGCAGGGACGAGACCAACCTGGGAGGACATCGCACCGAGGAGCGCCACCTACAAGTCGCACTGGGCCCGATGGGACTCGTTGAAGACCAGAGAGGGCGTGCTGTTCCGGGTATGGGAGTCACCCGATGGGAAGGCGCAGAGAGAACAGTTGGTACTTCCCCGGAGCAAGGTCCCGGAAGTCTTGGAGGAAGTGCACGCCGGTACTTCAGGAGGACACCTGGGAGCGAACCGAATGATTCACAAACTACGGCAGCGCTACTTCTGGCTGAGACTCCGAGCAGATGCTGGTGGTACACCTGGACCGCCTCGCACGCTACGATGGGGCTGTTCGAGGCGAACAGCTTTGAGGAGGGAGCAGTGTAACGGGAGCGCTGGAACACCCTGTGAACCAGCTGGGAACAGAAGGCAGGGGGAGAACCGCGTTAGCCACACCTCCCCCTCGTTTGTCTTGTAGTGGTGACAGGCAGCGGTTGGGAGGAAAAACATCAGTGTGCCATCTGTTTCTGTCCACCTGGTTCCAGAAATTACGTAATCTGGAACATTCTCCTGGTCACTAGAAACCGGCGATATTCCTATATAAAGAAGGTTACAGACAGACGGGGTTGGTTTTGGTTGTGTTAGTCAGTCAGTTGGTTAGTGAGTGTGAGCGAGGAGACGGTCGCAGTTCTTGGTGTAAGAGTTAGTCAGTGACGTGTTAATGAACGAGAAGATTGTGCAACGGAAGACTGTACGTAACTGGTATGTGCATCGGAGTTTATGTAATCGCGAGTACAAGTGAAATTGTAACGGACGAACTGGTAAATTGTAATTGTGTGCAGCAAGTAATTCTGTGTAATTGGCAAGAGTTTAACTGTAAGTCGGTGGAAATAAAGAACATTTTTGAGTGGTGAAATTGGACTTTTCATTTCACGAACCCACAAAGTCACAGTATGGAATTGAAATATGGAGGATAGAAAATGGATGGGAGAAAATAGATCTTGTACTAAGAGCATTCTGTAAACTTATGTTGGGAATGCCCCAAAACATAATGTAGGGACACTTAGAAATGGGGAAAAGCAGTGTGTGAGGAATGGTGATGGCAAGAGTAGTGCATTACCTGCTACTGGTACGGTAAAGCACTATCTTAACTATCAAGTAAATCATTCTAATTATGACACCTGGTTGAGTAGAATAAAGGATCAGTTGGAGAAAAACAGGTTAGTTGATGAATGGGTATAAAGACATGATATATGGGACATGGGAGAAGGTTCGTTCTAGATTTGAAGATATGCATCAAGACAATATGGACTGAGATGAAGGGGAAAACATCAATGGTTTATAAATTGAGTAAAACAAAAACATACATAGAAAAGTATTTAAAAATATATAGCACAGAAGTGAGGGAAGCTATTGCATGGTACCATCTAGGAGCATGGAAACCGAGGCTAACGAAAGAGATAGGCTTCGGCGCGACAGGAAAACTTTCGTGTGACGTCACACAGGCAGTCTGAGAGAGTGGACAGCGTAGCGCAGAAGTTACATTGTTTTGTTAGTGAACTGAATGATTATGAATAAACAGTACTTCACATATGTTCATCATTCTAGACAATTATACTTTAATTAACATAATTATACAAGCAATATTATATTAGAAGGGATTTTATGTCTTGGAACTGATTTTTGGTATGCTCGTACTACTAAGCTATATTACGTTTCTTATAATTACTTACGTATTTATAATATATACCACTTATGTTATTATACTTTTTAGATCTATAAACATAATACTTTAAAGAATAAAGAAATAATGTATAAATGATAAGATACAGTATATCGCTCACCTTCAAATAAAGTTTTCAGAAGACATTTTGAATCCCTTTTTCCTAAAAAAATTACTTATATTTCTCGCACAATAATTTCAGTTTAATTGTTTATCGAATCAGGAACTATGAATGTAAAATGTTAGGATAATACCTAGAAAAAAAGGTGAGGTAATTAAATAAACAAATGAGAGTTACATGCAATTACACCACTATATGGAGATATTTATACGTACCAAACGTATGAGGTGATCCTTGTATTCTGTCAAACTCCATACTTTAGCATAATTATTTTTACAGATGTTAGTGATAAATCCACAGGTTTAACACAGATATATACACTGAGTATATACAAAGTACAGAATGTAATGTAATCCATCAAAACAGTTTATGGAAGAAGTCTTATGATCACAAATAATGCCAAAATAATTGTTTATCGAATCAGGAACTATGAATGTAAAATGTTAGGATAATACCTAGAAAAAAAAGGTGAGGTAATGAAATAAACAAATGAGAGTTATATGCAATTACACCACTATATGAAGATATTTACACGTACCAAATGAATGAGGTGATCCTTGTATTCTGTCAAACTCCATACTTTAGCATAATTATTTTTACAGATGTTAGTGATAAATCCACAGGTTTAATACTGATATATACACTGAGTATATACAAAGTACAGAATGTAATGTAATCCATCAAAACAGTTTATGGAACAAGTCTTATCATCACAAATAATGCCAAAATTTATATTTTCAGTTTTTTCACTTTTCTTGTAGTGTCTGAATCACAAGATTTCTCATTGGTCATTTTCACAAAATTACTAATCAATATTTTGTTAACACAAAGAGCAACACTATCCAGTTTCTCAAATAGGGTCTTCTTATGTAAACATTTACATTCAGTACCAGTATTGTGTACATCTGATCTCAGAAGTTTAATTTTACAAATTTTCTGAACTACAGAGAGCTGTTTCCCAGAGGTTAAGAAATTTTGAGAGTCTCTTGCTAATAATGACATTGTATGCCATGCCAAACCAACAGTGAATACCACTTTGTCTGTGGGTAATGTTAATTTTCCTCTGTCCAAGTCCTTTACAAAGTCATATGAAGAATCCACTTCCACTTGTTTATTTAATTGGAGCCATGAACTGCATATATTACACTTAGATTTACATAGCACTTGTCTAGATGCAAATCCCCCCAAATATGTCAGTATTGGCACTGTATCATTAGGAATTACTTGCATTTCAAACTCTTCATCCAAAATATCAGAAAAACCATTCAGGTCAATATCATTATCCTAATTTTGTTGGGTAGGTAACAGTTCTTTCAAATTTACACTACCATTATGAGCAGCAAACAACACAGTATTTTTAAATCTTAATTTCCTCTCATTTTCCAATACCTGTAAGTAAGTTATATAGTAATTTGCACCACTTAGCTGTCTGTATGATCCAAAACGACCCTCCAAATTATCACTCTGAAACTTGCTTAGCAAAATGTAATCTATGTTGTATTTCTCAAATAGATATGGAATGATTTCCAGGAAAGATTCCAGCGTAGTAATCAAGGACTGAAATGTCTGTGGAGTTAAAGCATTTACTGATGGAACAGACACCCTCCAAATTTTTAGCCAATGACACATTTTACTTAGAAATTCAAATTGCATATCTCTTTGGCTTTTAATGGCCTCTCTGTATGGATCATTGAATCGTTTCCCTTCGAACACACTTTTAACATTAACTATTTTCCACCAGTTAACAATGATATTTAAGAAATTTGCAGTCTCATCAATATTTTCAGAAACACCAAGATCTTTTGTGACATATTTCAAGGCCACAATGTTATTGTCATTGAAAATTTTCAATGCCAAGCTCACATTCTGCTTCTGAATTGACGATGGATATAACACTTTGGTGGAAAGTGTGTGCCCATACTTAACTAGGTTTTTCTTTTCTTTTTCATACATCAACTCTAAGTGCCTGTATTGAGCTGAAAGTATATTGGAGTGATGATTGAAATCAGGAAAATATAAGGTCTTATTTGCATTTCTTTTGGTCTCCCAATTATTTCTGATACATTTTAAAATGTGGACGGTGTCAAATATAAAGAAAAGCCTTCTTGATGAGTCTAGTGGGTGAGTAATGCTAGGCTGCAAAATTTTATTTGGGGTCATAAGTTCATATGCTTTTCTGTTCACAATATTATTGTCTGCAATTAAAATAATAACTGTAAAACCAATTCTTTCCAACATACCCAGAACTTCTATAATGTATGTCTTCAGCTGTTCACTTGTTAAATTGATAACTGGTATAATGGAAACGACATCAACATATTTAGAAAGTAGTGAGGATATCATGAAGACTTGAGCAGTTTTTGCACATTTCTGAGGATCAGTTGCACTACTGCCATAAATAGCACCTCCTTTAAATGACAGTTGTGGCTGAATATATATTTCATCCATCACGAGAGATACTAAGTGTTCATGACTTTTTAAATGTTTAAATCTGTTTTCCAAGTAAGAACTACTTTCCAAGGACAATTCATAGAATGAAATTAGTTTCTGCAGTGTACGTGGGTGTGGCAAAATCAACATATCGCATTTTCTTAGTGCATTGTAGGCAGATGATGAATGGACATACAGAGTGGAAGCAAGAATCATGCATTTGTTGCCATAACGCCTGTTATTCTTTGGAGTCTGTGACAGATTTAATTGCTCTACAATAAACTTCATATGCTCATTCTCATCATGGTATGGTAGAGACTGTAGCAGCTGGATAGCAGATTCTATTTTATCTCTAACTGTGGGTAATATTTCACCATTTTCAATTTGTGTCATAATACTATCCAAAACATTTAATGAATTCAATTTTTTCACATTATTAGTACTAGAAGCATTGATGCAAACGTTGTCCAATACAACAGTATAAGTTAAATCATCTTTGACTGTTATAAAAGAAATGACACAAGGTGTGCCATTGTTTATACCCATTAAACAAATATAAATTGTTCCCTCGTCCTTAATTACTGTCCAATTAGCCTTACTGGAATTGAGTTTTCTTATATCTACAAAAGAAATAATGCTATCTATATTATTTATTAAATCCCTTTCCACATGCTGTTTATTTGATTGAATACTGTCTCGAAATGCCTGGACCAAATTTTCGTCTTCTTTATCAGCAAGACGTTTTATTTTGGGAATCGTTTCAGAACAGTAAGAGGGTGTATTAGGAAATATTGTTGGTACAGCATTTTCTGTGAGTTTAGGGATTTTTCTTTCATATTCTATCAACTCTCCCTTTGAAGTAGAAATCCTGTCTATTCTTATAACACACGACTCCTCAAAATGCTTTATGCACAGAAAAGGATTTTTTAATTTTGAAAAATCCGTCGGAATATGCCGTAGCCAGATCTTACGAAGATTTTCGTCTTTTGGTAGTGAAAATGTTGTAATTTTTTCACTTTCTGTGTCATAATTTGATCTACACCCAAAGACACTACAACGTCGAGACATCTTTTACAACTCTGAGTACCTAAAAAGGAAAATAATAGTAATAGTAACATTAACTTGTATCCACCATGTGGTTGAACACAGAAGTTATTATTTTGTTTAATAATGGAGATAATTTTTCTGTACGTTTAAACAAAGATAGAACTATGTAATATCACACGTATAATAAAAGAATAAGCAGAATTTACTAAAATAAATGCTTCAATCTAGATTCAAATGAGAAGATGCAATATGGCATCGAAGCCGTTAGAACGTTCCCAGAGGTTAACTTACAGCCTACTTGAAAACACTACTAAATACATAAAATTTACGAACAAACTGGAATATGTGTTAACTACATGATAATATAACACTTTTTCACTAACCTGAACCACTAAATATTATTAATTTCACTAGTTAAAAAAGTAAAACAAACGTAATATCACACAGACCACACGAACGACATACAGTTCAAAGCCTATACTGTACAGGTTAGGACTGCTGTTATCAGCTGATTCAAACGCACCATAGCCTGTCTCTTTCGTTAGCCTCGATGGAAACAGAGGGCTTACTGGTAATGTAATACGTGTCTCTCTGACTTGTGGGGATAAGGAAGACAGAGAACATATTTTATGGGTATGTAGAGGAACAGATATATGGAGGAAAACACTGATAAGGGAGAAATTGTTGAGAAACCAAAGAATTGTAACTGTAAAGAAATTTTCATATATATTCTCAGATAAGATAGGCAAATTTCTGTGGAATGTTACATTAAAATGGAAAAGGTCAATTGGTAAAAGTGAAGAATGACAGTATATTTGTGCAGTTTACAGGACCTTATAGTGTTTCAGGAAAGGAGATTGTGTAAAGTGTAGTAACATTGGACTTCTATTGGATAAGTGATCTGGACCATTTCCATTAAGTGTCATCATGTAATAACTTAGCACTAAACTTTAACAAAAAATAGAAGCAATAATTAACAGAACAATTATCCTGTTTTTAAAATAATGTACATTTGTAAACTGTATATAAAATAACATTTGGTGGGAATGTAGATCAGCTTCTAGAAATGCAATAAAGCACTTGATGGCAGGTACCTTCATTGAAAGTTATCTATGGCACCAGGAGGTTTGATGTACAATTCATTTGTATAGTTCCCTATGTGACAAAAACAATAAACCTGAAAAGTAATACCTTAGGTCTCAAATACCAGCATGAGAAATTCAACTATCTGTAGGCATGTAATAAAGTACTAACTACCCAATCAAAAGAAACTTAATTTTGAGAGATAAGTAAGACTGGTAGTAAAATTGCACGCATGCACACAAAACTTCTTAGCAAAGAAACAAAAGGGGAAATTTGTGTCAGTGAAAGTAAGTTTTTCTTGGCCACATCACTCTAATAACACAAATTCATGGGCCAAGAGGCTGCCTGATGATTGACCAACTTACAGAATTTCTGCATGCAACTGTGAAGTTAGATAAAAAATATACCCAGCTAGATAAAATGTATAATTTAAATTCATTAGACGGCATGTCCTAGTATGACTGCAGCATGATAACGGCTTAGATTTAGTAAAGTTTTTGCACACACAGGTATGGGTTACTATGCTGAGTAAACATTTCACAATATAAGACAGTCAAACATCTTACAAATCCATGTAGTGGAGAGTATAATGGGCATTTGTAATAATGTCATTAAGGTATGCGCCAAAATATATAGTATTCATTTTCGCACAGTGTACACAGCTGAGTGCGTGTTTTACATCACCATGATGTATAGTTAGTTGTGTAAAGAACGTTGTGCTCTCTGATTGGAAGTGACAATGGGTCTCGCAACAGAGGAAAAACTGTTTATAGTGGAGTATTTTCACTCATACAGAAACGGTTATTAGAGCGGGCCAAGTTTAAAGTTAGTGGTGGAACACTATCATGAACACTTCAATAAACCAGCACCTAGCAACACAGTTATGCTATCTGTTGTTAAAAAAAATTCATCATATGGGTAGTGTATTGTGCCAACACAAGGGAAGGTCTGGTAGGCCAGTAACTGTCCACAAATGAAAATCATGGATGTGTCCTGAATCAGGTGTTGCAGTCTCCAAAATGAAATCTTCAGCGAACATCCCTGAAATTAAACATTAGCAATACATCACTTCAACGATTGTTTAAAGACATAGGTGGATTTTCGTACTGAATACAGGTTAGGCAATGACCGATGGAGCATGATAGGCATGTCAGAGTAGAATATTGTGCATGAGTTTTTGGTAATGGTGTACAAGGATCCATATTTCTTGTTCAATGTGTGGTTCTCCGACAAAAGTCAAAGACAAAAGGAACATACAGATAAATAGACAGTGGTTTTAACAAGACAGGGCAACCTGCTACACTGCTCGACAGTCTATGGCTATGCTGCAAGAAACCTTTCCAGTACAAGTAATTTCCCATGGGGCTAAGTTCTGCTAGCCACCATATGATGCTTACGTGTGGGGAATGTTAAAGGAGGAAGTTTTCAATTGTCCAGATCCACCAAAACTGTGTCTGCATTACATCAGAAGATCATCTCGTTCTTCAGGACTCTGCAGCAACCTGCATTCCGGAATATGTTGGAAAATCTGCATGATCGTTATGAACAATGACTATGGCACAATGGAGCACATTTTGAACATTTACACTATCATCTCCATAAGTAAGGTAATGTAAGGTAATGACAATAAGAGTAACACAATTTCCAGTACTGCATATTTTGGACATATTGTATAATAGAATGAACATGAGTGGATTCATTTTAACTGAACAACTAGCTGAGGCCCAGGAAGTACCTCTATCTTGAAACAATCAAGCAAAGGCAGACCTTGAAAACAGAAAACCCATTACAACTTTCCATCTGCACCATGTATACCCCTGACTGTCACTTAGAGTATGAAGTGGCAATGCACTGTCTTAAGGACTAATTTCAATTGGAATAAGACTATGCAGACAGCAATCAATAAAACAAAACTAGATGGATGTGCTTTCATTTACATTTGGAGTAAAGTGGAAAAAGAAACTGATTTTAGTGTATTACTTTCAAGAAATAATGCAAATACAAAAAAATTACAATTCACAATGCATTCATTTGCCAATGATATGCAGTCTCTTTTCTTTATGTATTTTGTTCACAAGTATGGCATCTGTTTCTGGAATTTATACAGTTTCAATAACAAATTTCAAATTTAGTTGAAATTGGTGCATAATTAACACTAATATATATTTGATACTTTATACAAAACAGTTTGAAGAAGGTCTGATATTATTTAATTACTTAAAAAATGAAGCTAGTAACAGTGAAGCAACAAATACTACACAAATATAATTATTTGTAACAGAAACTTCGCTTATCTTTTAAGAAATGAAAAATTTCTTTAACATGTTTATAATTGATAAACATTTTCGAAACATTAAGTATAAACAGACTGATAAATTGGCCGTAGCAGATCAATTTTGGTCATTTAACCATGAAATAAATCCAGAAGTTAAATTATTCAAGCAATTAAATGGTCCGACAGATTTAATGGTTTGGGAAAAGATATTTATTTTTAAAAAAATCGCGTAATGAATTTTGAAATACTGACAATCGATTCTGTCTTTAGGTTTGTTTCATTTTCAGATTTTGGTAGTACCTACTGGCAGAAATGTAGTGACCTCTAGCGATCGTAACGTTGACGAGATTCACTGAAGATGTGAATAAACATACACAAAATCACAATCTCAATTAATAAGAAAATTTACATCATTGCTTTAAAGATAAGTGAAGTTTCTGTTACAAATAATTATATTTGTGTAGTATCTGTCAATATGTTTGAAATCAGTACAAAATAAGGAAAAGCCTATAAGAACAAGTTTACTTTTAGGCAAACTGCTAAGCATGAGAATTTTCCATCAGAATTTGAAAAGCATTTGTCACTATTTCAAAATGGTGCAGAATTAAAGAAACTTAATAAGGAGGATTCTTAAAATAACCAAACTAAATACATGCCTGGAATGCAAATTTCATAGAACAGTTAACCATTTTAAGTTTGACAGATGTCAGTATAAAATTAAGGAAACTTCTTATGGAGCACATCTCGAAAATTTACAATCTGTAAGATATTCTCTAAATGAAATCCACTGAAATCTAATTACCTGTACGTTGCATAGCAAGATGGTGGATGAGGTCATCAACCCATGGATTTCCATCACAATTGAAATAATTCAGGCCCACTTCTCGTAGCTGCAGATGAAATATTTTCACATATTGTCACATTTATGTCAATCTATCATAAAATTACCATTATTTTATCAATCTATTAATCTATTATTATCAATCTATCATTATTTATCATAACTCCAAATCAAGTCAGAATTTTTAATTGAAGTCAAGAAAAGGTGAAAGTGCAGGATAAACCCAGTAAATGAAAATTAAAGATTATAAGTTTAGTTTCAAGAGAGGATTACCATTTAATAATATGTCCATCAAAGGGTATAAAAAACAAACCATTGGTTTACATCACTCAATGAATACATCCTTTATGTTTAGTAAAATGCCCTAATTTTATAATGCAAGTTCATTTGATTGCGTTTCTAAATAAAACTGTAGCACATTCAGCATAGCAATGGGCTACTACTGGGAGAATCAATTAACTAAGAACTGGCTGCACTGTGTTTCTCCTGTCTGCATCATTGGTACTTGTTGCTATCTGTTGCACTCAAAGAATGGTGCAGACGCAACCATACAACATTTTTAAAACTACTTTTAAGGACTTTATTTGATAATTTGATAAAAGGAGATGTTGAAACTGGCCACGATCATTGCCCATATATTTTCTCGTTGAAATACTGACTGTATGAACTGATGAAAAATGACAAAATCATGCTCCTCGTCTGTTCTCTTTAAAAAAAGAAGGGGTGGGGGGAATCGTATACACATATGTGCGGATTCCAACCGCTGACTGGAAAATAATTGGCTCTGAAACTCTTTCTCAACTCATGTCACACAATCTTAATAGTACTGAAACCTCAAATAATAAATGCAAGCAAGCCTGGAATTTAATTAACACAGTGACAAAAAGAGGTAATAGGAATGTTACAGAGTTAGATCCGAAAGACAAATTATTTTTTTGTAAAATTAGTGGAAGAAATTAGTCAAAATTTAATCAAACTTAAAGAATCTGTATTGGAACTTATTGAACATGATGTCCATAGATGTAAGCAACGTTGCTTTGTCTTTAAAGAAGTGAATCCAGAGACTCTATGGAACTGTTATGAGTTTCAAGTCATCTGATGCTGTAGAAATTTATGGCTTGTCAAATGATATGCTAAAAAGGTAATCAAATGCATTTTGCATCCATTAACATTTTATCTTAACAAATTTTTCTTAGAAGGATTTTTTGCAAATATTTTGAAGCTTTCATGGGTTGTGCCTCTCTTCAAAAATGGGGACATAAATTATATATCAAGCTATCATCTGATCTCGTTAGTCCCAATTTTCTTGAAAGTATTAGAAATGCTTTTGCATATTCAGCTCTGTACTTATCTGGAAGAGGCTAATATTATAAGAGATGTACAATTTGGTTTTAGGAAAGGCAGGCCAACCGTAGATGCTATAGTTTCTCTTGTGAAACAGTTATTAGCTGCCTTTGAATCTAAAGCTGTAGCTCAAGCCACTCTTTGGGATCTGAGCAAAGCTTTTGATTGCGTGGACCATACACATCTTATAACTAAACTAAAATAATATGGCATTGGGGCACTGCATTAAAACTCTTTCAGCCATACCTAGTAAGTCGCAAACAAATCGTGTGTAGGAAGTGAGAGATCTAGCATAGCTGAGCTAAAATGTGGAGTTCCACAGGGTTCTATTCTTGGGCCACTTTTATTTGTTTTAAAGATTAATGACTTGCCATTGTGAACTCACATACAGTATTATATTCAGATGATACTACCTTTCTAAATACCAACCCTGATTCTGTAAACCTTAAAACACTAGTAAAAGACACCTTGTCACCAGGCCATGTATGGTTTTGAGCTAATGGTTTTCTGCTAAATGAAAAGAAGACACAGCAGCTCATAACCAGTTTAAGAGATACCTGTATTTAATATGATTAAAGAAGTGAAGTTTTTAGGTATAATGGTGGACAACAAATTTTCTTGGATATCTCACATTAACTTTATTAGTGCTAAGCTCTCTAGAGTCATTTTTCTGATTGGAAGTATAAAACAACTGTGTACCTGACAGATTTATCAGATCTGCATATTTTGCTTTTTTCCACAGCATTATCACCTATGGAATTTTACTTTGGAGTAACAGCTCTCATATTAATAGTATCCTTGTATTGCAAAAAAGATCATCCATATCATGACAGAATCAGACAAGTTGGCACACTTATATACTTATACTGTACTCATTTATATAAAGAAAAATTTATCTACCCATCAATATGGACAGGATGTACAGTCTGGTGCACCGAAATGTTCCAATGCTGTCGGTATCTTTTAGTGTTACTTTGTATAATGTTGGCATAACCGTTTCACCATTTGTCTTCTATAACAGTCCTGGCTGTGCCAATCTCTTATTGGTTTATATCAAAGTCCAATAACACAGGCAATGACCAATGAACAAGATGCATGGCTGAGGTGTGTGGTGCAAGGGGTAGGGGGGGGGGGGTAAGGAGGAATCTAACCTTAGTGGGAAAATTGTCAACACCACCTCCTGGCTGTGTTCTTCCCTTATTGGTTTGATGTCATAACTCTGGGACTTAGTTTTGGGAACCGGGGAGAAGGACAAAGGGTGGGTTACATGAAACAGCTTTGTTTCCAAATGTTCTTTATTTCCGTAGAAATACACTTATAGATTATAGCAGCATTACGTTACGTACACAATCAGTCTACCAAGGTCAATGACAATAACAAACAGCTTACTCAACTTCCACTGTTTACAACATCAACATCCTCAGCTGTTCTCTGCTTACTCACTCGCGACTCACTCACCCCATTTAACTCATCACTTCCTTAAATACCTCATTCATAATTCGAGACTGTTCTGTACAATCACTAGATGTTTCTGGAATAAACAAGGCATCTAATGACATAATCCAAATATTCTATCACCTTCCAGAAGCGTGAAACCCTATCTGGGCCGGTAAGTCCTTTATCTCTGTGATACACTAACCGTCTGTTTATTTTTATCTGTAGGTTCTTTTGTGTACACAAACCACGCTTATCTCTTGGCAACGGCTTCCGTGCTTTGTCCTCTATACTATGCATGCCAATTGAAATGAATCAACGATATGGATAAGAAGCCGAAAATAATTGCACTTACTGAACAAGGATACAGCGCTACAAGGGCTGGGGAGCTATATGGAGTATCTTCACAAATTGCGCCAAACTGGTGGAAGAAATACCAAATATGGGGATACTGAACACACAAGTCAGGTAGGGCAGTATATTATAAACATATGTGTTCAATTGGCATTAAATGTCTACAAAAGTAAATGCAACACATTATAATGGTGCCCCATTTTACAGGTAGTGGAGGGCATTGGGTATCCACGTGATGAAAACATGCTTTTGTATGCTCGGTATATTTTGTGTAGATAGAGATTAAATTACAGCTTTAAATTATTTTGTAATGAAATGAGATGATTCGAAATAAATATGCGCAATGTAGAGTTCAAGTTGATACACATAATAAAACAGATAAATCTGTCAAACCCTCATTCCTCTCCCCAGAAAACTCCCAATGTCCTTGGCACTGCCGCTGTCTGGACCGCGTTCAGGACTTCTGCGGCCCTTCCCTAGAGGCTGGCTATTAGCTGTGCGGTGTCTTCCTCCGGTGACCACTTGTTGTGCTTGGCCACTGTGTCAAACTGGCAGCGGAAGACTTCGAACATTGACGTGCCGTCGTACTTCGGTGGTTTGACGTGCACACATGTTGTGTCGCGTCCCAGAGCGTCAACCTTTAAATCGTTCAACCTCCTTCAACCTTGGTGTTGCTGTCGGCCTTCCCCTCCAGCTCGTTAACGCGGCTCGCCAGGTCTTCGACGCGTTCGCCCAACTCCGTGACGTCCTCCTATACGCCGGCCAACTGCTCCTCAAATTTGGCGGCGAGGGCTTCATTCGCAGCCTTCATTTCGGTTGCCAGGCTACCACAATGTAAAAGTTGTCACAGCCTTTGCAGTTTATCCGGTACACAGCTGATTTTTTGTCTGTGGGTATCTCCTTTGTATTATGTGATTTCAAAAGGTGTTGTACACTTAATTTGTTCTGTGGGGCCAAAGTAATATTGTGCTTTTGGAAAAGGTGTGTAGCTCTGGGATATGTAAATTTGCTGTATAAAGTTTCATTGCTGATTGGGGAAAGAGTAGTTACTTGTTTGCATCTTTGTCTTTTGAATTTATCAATTTTCTTTTTGACCAATTCAGCCCTGAATCCATTGTATTCTGCAATGTGAATGATATTACTGTATTCTTTGATATATTCCATCTTGTTTAAAGGTACATTAACCAGCCTGTAAGTTAAACTGTTGATAAGAGCATGCTTGCTTGTGTTGTCTTGGGTTATATCCAAGGAAACAGGGGGGAGGGACGAGGAGTGGGGGAATTAATGAATTTATTGCAAAAACACTTAAATTGGCAGAAAATTAAGTACTGAAGGAAATTCAACTATTATATAGTTACAGAAATATTATTTGATATTGTAAATGGAAAAGTCATTCAAGAAAAAATACATAGAATAAATATTTATTTGTTAATTAATGCTGCCAATTACCAGAATCAATAAGTGCTGCCAGTGTGCTAGAATTTAGTCACACAGGAGCTATTTTACATGCCAGTAAACCTGACATGGGGCTGTTGCTTTTAAGCACACTTAAAATCCATCAATCTAGGTGAACCCACATCATTGGGATCAGTAAACAAGGGGGGGAAAAGCAAATTTATTGCTCACATCTAATAATGGGAACCCATCAGATCATGCACTAAAAATTGCTTACATACCATACTATAGTAGTAATTTTTATGCTGAAGTGGATTCCGAGGTGTAAAAAGCACCAGAACTGGCCCTGTCTCAAGATAAGGTGCAAGTGTAAGACTCTTAACTCCTGGAGGGGATATCCACTGAGTTACCTGGTGCGTATTCTGCCAAGCCCATCTAACTAGTGAATCAGCATCATACTGCCGCTTAGTCGAGAACTCCTGTAAACAAAATGTGAAGAACCAGAAGTGCAGGGTGAAAGTCTGCAGTTACATTTTATAATGAATGAATGATTAGTTTATTTATTTCCACACATATGTTCTACACTTACACATGTAAGTTTTGCATAAGGTTTCATAGTTATTGCAGTACTTATTATTCGATGCCACACATCTAATATTGTTTGTGTATAATGGATCCTCCTTAACTATAACTAATCATTTATTAATAGTTGGTTTCTTCATATGAAAGATTCCCTTTAGATAACCGATTTCTCCCTCCCCCCTTGTCATTAGCTCTATCATCAAATGCTAACTTTCTCTTTCATCTACCACTTCTCTTACTTTCCCTATATTTATAAGCAGTTGCCAAATTGTTCCAAAAGTTCCATTCTATTAATTCCGCAAAAATGTTAAAGCCAACATTTCCGTCTATAAAGTATGCAGAATAAAGAGGACTTAACAAGCTGTTCCCAGAGAATTAAAGATATACCTTCCATTTGCCATGCAAATATCTGAAATATACAGAATTTTAATAAAAATCCTTAATTTTGGAGTAAGTCAAAAATATTGAAAAATGTTCCTTGTAAGGGATAGTTTGGAATAGGAGATTTTCTTTAAAATGTTTTGTCATATTCATTAGAATGCTGAAATGAATACAAAATTAAAGGATTTTAGATGTGGTTGTACTTATGCACATTTCACCACATTATGTATTTACCTCGCAACTAGTTTTGAGGAATTTCAACATCAGCTGACTATGAATGGAATGCTTGTCCCTGATGTTTACAGCATATTACTTGTCTATCTGCTGGTGATTCTATGAATTTTGATTCACTGGGATCTCGATGTTCATGAATTCTCAATATTTTCATATACACTAAAACCTTGTAATTATGTTCAAGGGACTGTGGTCTAAACATGTAATATTCGGGACAGCATTACACATAGGATATGATTTATTAGGCATGAAAAAGCTATTTTTACACAAATTAATAGGAAATGTAGCATTTCCAATTTTATTTCTAAGATTTGGGTGCAGTGCACTTGAAAATGAGCAACAAGAGATAATTTCTTATGGAAAATGCTGCTCTTGCATTAGACTGACAGCCTCTTTCACAATTTCTTTTTTTTTTTTTTTTTTGTCCTTTGTACAATGTGTCACGAGTCTTTCCTACCTTGTTGGTTAAATGTTAATGCAACTTTGGTAACCAAAACATCCTTCTCCCTCTCCTCTCCTTTACCCAAAAAATACACTCTGCCTCAGCTGTTCACTTACTTTTCTTCATCATTATTTATGTTCTTGTTTAACACTCCATCACTTTCTGATCTACTTTGTATCTCAATGTTTCATGGTTATTTTATCTCCTCCACATTCTTGTCCATTTGTTTTCCAATTTTGCTTCAATTTTTTTTAACTCACTGCTCTTTGTTATTTGAGGCTCTCTGTTATTATTTGAGCTTATCCAATATTTGGTCCAAATCTGTTGATTCTAGATTCATTTCTATGCTGGACATTATCAGTAATATCACTAATACCAATTCCACACACCCTCTTCTCTTCTTCACCTCCAATACTTTCTTTCCATCTTTTACTCTTTTCATTTTGCCAAGTTTCCAATTCTCGGTCTGTACACTTATGTTTTCATTCCCCTCAGTTTTTATTTCCTTCACTTTATACGTGCCACATGAACATGTCTGTTCTCTACTGCTACTCATATTCGACTGCTCAAAAGAAGTTTTAAGAGGACAGAACCTCAAATGTTCTCAATGGATTGGAAGACAATAGCTGCTTTCCCAAGAATGACTAACTCAGGTGACTGAAATAAAACATTTGATTTTGACCATTTCAGCATTAATGAGGATGCACTTGGGTGGGAATTACATATGTTCTGAAACTAGGATATGCAATTTTGTTCCTCACATTATTTACACATCTATTTTAGGAATAAAAAATTGTATATGTATACATTATGCTCATAGATAAGGTGTATCTGAGCTGGAACTGTACTTTTCTGCAACCAAAATGAACCAAATAACTAAGTAACACTCTCTTACACTCAAGAATTAAGAGTCGAGCTTCAATCATCAATTACAGGGGAATGAAAAAGAAATGGAAGAGAAGAGAGAGAACTCTAGTTTGTATTATAATTTGTCAAATATACACTAATGCAGAAAAATACGTACATTTTCTTTTACATATTTGAAGTTCAAATTTGTCATCAATTCTCTGGAAGTAAAGAAGGCTCTAGAATTAAAACATTTCTGCATCACAAGCATAAGGTTTTAATAGAGAAGTATTTACCATCATCATTTAACTTCAAATATTGAGCTGCAAAATACATACTTTCAGTCATCAAAACTGGAAACAGTTCTATTATTGCAACTAGTCGGTTGTTGACTGACGATAATACAAAAATGAGGTAGTGTAAATACAAGCAATGTTTAATTAAAAGTGAAATTAACCTCACTGTTCAAAAACTTTCTATTATTATTGAATTTGAAACATCTAAATCATGTTCTGATTTTGCTGAAGTACGTGAGGCAGTATAAACATAACCAATGTTCAATAGTGTAATTAATCTTGCTGTTTAAAAACTTCCAATTATTATTAAATTGAAAACACCTGAATAAACTATAATAATAGCTAGTGACTCACTTCGCTTATCTTTATATATGTCAAAACGGTGTAATAATAGGACTAGGTTTGCAAATACATCGTTTACATCTTCAATCGAGTTATTTACTGAAGATGTAAATTATATATTAGCAAAACTAGTCTCATTATTACATATAATAGTGAAGATAAGTGAAGTTTAGTCATTAGCTATTATAGTTTATTGAATTAAATTTTCTTCACTGATAATAAGTTTGGAACCTTTTGAATGAGGCAGACACAGTGCTACCTATGCTACAGAGATGGGTTGTCCCAGTTTCATATCAATAAAAATGAAATAAGGTCCGGAAAATGAAAATTCCAACACAGCATTTCCATGAAAGATAGAGGAAAACCATTTATTCCCTGCTGCTGATTATGAAACTAAGGCTTCGTAAATTTAAGTACAGGTGTTAAACCTAAGCTATCCCACTTGGATATTAGAGAATTTAAAACTAATACTGAAAAGTAATATTCCATATGGGTACAAGGTTTAGTAAAAGGCTTTTACTAATAAGCTGCAGTTGGTATAACTCAGGGCTCAAAAGAATGAAAAATAAGCTAATGATTCAGAAAGATATGTATAAAATTCAAGCCAATGAAGTAGAAAGGAACTTAAGAGATTATTGAAAAAGCTATAGAAAGGCTTTACTGGAGGCAAAGAAAGAAGCAAATGAAAAACTCATAGCAAATTCTGATAATAAATGTAAAGCGGCCTGGTCAGTAATAAACACCATAGCTGGCAAAACTAACAGAACTAGTATAAATCAGTCATTAGCCCCAGATGTTTTCAATAATTTTTTATAGATTCAGTAAAAGAAATAACTACACAACTAAACCCCTGTTTAGATACTGCTATGAGCTTCATAAATGATACAAAATTAAATGATGAAACTGAAAGATTTCACCTTAGAGAAGTAACTTATGCTGAAGTTGAAAAAGTAACCAAAAAGCTTAAAAGCTCAAAAAGTACAAATATATATATTTCCTCAAAGATATAATGCAATATATACTGATACCTCTGACCTTCTGTATTAATAAATGCTTTGCTGAAGGTGTTTTCCCTAAAATGCTAACATTTTCAAAAGTTATTCCATTGATACAAAAAGGGAGACAGGAGTAAACCAAGTAGTTACAGACCAATCTCAATAATTCCAACAATAGCAAAGATTTTTTAATGTCTTCTAAAAAATCAATTGCAAGAATATTTTGAAATGCAAAAGTCATTTTTTAAAAATAAATTTGGATATCGAGGTGGAAAATCTACCATAAAAGCTGTAGATTCATTTGCTGAAAAGATATCAAGCTCTCGAGGATGGTATTTTATCTCAGGGCACACTTTGTGACCTAAGCAAAGCTTTAGACTGTGTGAAACATGATGTCTTGTTGAAGCTCGAAATCTATGGAATCAAAGGTAAAAATTTAAAGATTTTCAAATCTTATTTAGAGGATCGGAAGCAACTCGTATCACTACAGGGAAAATGTTCTCAAGTTACCAAGGTGGAAATAGGGGTTCCCCACAGGGCTCGGTGCTAGGACCTCTATTGTTCTTAATAATGATAAATGATATAGAGAAGTGTGTTCCATGCCACACTGTGGTGTATGCAGATGATACATCATTCTTGAATGTAGACAGTGAGTTCAAATTGTTATAAGAGTCAGTAAATAAAACCTTAAAACAAGCCCAACTTCGGTTCGAAAGCAATGGCTTCTTTATGAATGAAACTAAATCCCAAAATATCCTTTTTACTTTAAAAAATACAAATTGTTTAAATGACAAAACAAGTAAACCTATAAAGCTCCTAGGCATGACTATCGATCACAATTTATCATGTAACCCTCACACTGAATATGTCTGTAATAAGTTATCACGTGTGATATTCTTATTAGAAAATTTAAAAAGAGCTGTATCAAAAGAATACGTACGCATAGCATATTTTTCATTCTTCCAAAGTATTTTTAGATATGGTTTGATACTATTAATGTTAATATGTTAGTATTAATGGATTAATGTGGTTTTTTTCCTAAAAATGCGTAGCAACTGCTGATTTTTCTAATTGTTTATATTTTGTTTCTAAAGTGTTCTTTGCTCTTGTTTCTAAATTTCTTTTGGTTTTTCCCACAACATTAATCTAGAACCAAAACTACTAAAACATACATCAGGAAAACAAGAACTATCCACATGGGAACAAATCTTATTTTCAAAAAATAGGAACAAAGTATTCAATTTCGACACCCCCCAGAAAGATTTGTTCAGCAAGTTCCTTGAACCGCCACCAGAGGAGACCTATGACAAAATATCGTCAACTACACCAATGAGAACCAGTCGATGGCCGGCTGATGATAGAGGCAAAGTCTCTGAAACATGTTCCGGAAAAATTTAAAAGTGTTGTTTAGTGTCATTAATCGACTCCCTTTAAATTTAATTAATCATAACATCACTGTTTTCAACACTTCCAAGAAAGGAATTGCCTATTGTAATTATTTGTAATTACTGAATGGTGAATAAATTAATTATTATTATTATTATTATTATTATTATTATTATTATTATTATTATTATTATTATTATTATTATTATTATTATCATTATCACACAG
The DNA here is from genome assembly GCA_030765055.1 of Mantis religiosa. Lineage (NCBI taxonomy): Eukaryota > Metazoa > Arthropoda > Insecta > Mantodea > Mantidae > Mantis > Mantis religiosa. The sequence continues at coordinate 276,188,170 of CM060948.1, forward strand.
AAAACATACATTGAGACAAAGGCCATAACCAGCATTTGTGACAGATAATGACCAAACAGCTACATGTTAAAATAAAAACTATTATAATAAGTTATAAAACTCACTTACAGCTTAAATTAACTGACAGAAGCTTCAGACAGTGAGGTAGATATTAAACTGGAACTGAGTGAATGCAATGACAAAATTGACAATTTTGCCACAGTGGTGGGTGGTGGCAGCAGCGGTCACAGTGGCCGTGGTTTATTACTATCAATAGCTCATAAAAGGTGACATTGTCAGAAGCTATTTAGAAAGTTTATAACAAATGAAATTTTTTTATACAAAACTTTATAATAATTAAATAATAATAAAAACAATTAAACAAGTTTATAACAATTAAAATTAGAATTCATCCACTTTATACACTGCCATTTGTGATAGCAACGCCAAGAAGAAAATGCATGAATGCAATGTATTTAATACCAGATTAGCTACATGACAAGTAACAAATTATAAAAACTGTCAAATCTATAAAAGACCTTTGAGCCCCAATATTCAGTATTTGGCATGGCCTTCATGTGCTGCAATTAGAGCTGGCATTGATTAAAAAGGTTTTGAATAAGTTCCTTAGGGATTTCCTCTGCGCCGTTTGTATTCAAGCCCACAAATCCATGACAGTGGTTACTGCAGGTCCATGATGCACCAGATGCCAATCAACCATATCCCAGACATGTTGGATGGACAATATATCAGGCGAAAATGCAGGCTAGGGAAGCAAGGACACCTCTTGCTCTTTGAAGAAGGCTTGTGCATTCCTCACAATACTTGGCCAGACATTGTCCTGCTGAAATGTAGCCTGTGGAGATGCTTGAAGCACAGGGAGTACCTCGGGCTCTACAACCACCTTTAGGTACCAGTTGCTGTTTAAATTTCCCTCAATTCATAGGAGATGAAATTGGTTGTAACCAATGGCACCCCAAACCATCACACTTGGTGTTTGTCCGCTCAACAATGTAGCCCTCCAGGTTGCATTACTCTCAATGGTACTGCCAGACACATATGTAGCCATCACTGTAGGACACGTTGAAGTGGGACTCGTCCAGAAAACTACATTATGCTACTCAGCAACCCATGGCTGTGCTCATGTGCCCATTGCAGTCGGAGGAGCTTGTGGCTTCTGGACAATGGAAGCTGACGTAATGGCATGTATGCAATCAGTCCAAACTTCAGCAGACAGCAACGAGCCATTGATGCAGACAAGTTCACACCTGTCGCAGTGCTACAGTTGAGTCAACACTGAATGAAGCTGTATGCAGACAAGAGGGCAGTCATCCCGTGCTGTGGTCATCTTCCAAGGTCCAGTACCCACTCTTCACTGCAAATGACCATCTATCCACTACTCCCACAAAGGCATCACTGTTGTCGCAGCATGCCCTGTATGAGCCAAAGTATCTTGGTATGACAAACCTGATTACTGGGGACTGATCATTCTGCTCTAGTCAAACTCTCTCACATGTTGATACGGCTCTGTTTAACATTTACAAGGCATACTAGCACTCACTTTATTGTTTCCACCTTGTTTTGACAGCTCTACAACACTAACCTTATCAGACCAACATGACTGGGCTCTTCTCAGCTTATGTGTACCCCATCTCTATGCAAACCTAATCACTTATTGCTTGCCCACTCTTCTATACTTCCAACAAGTTTGGAATTATTTGAGAAATTTGTTCTTGGTGTGCAATTTTGACAAACAGTAAAGTAAAACAATTTATAAAATACCTCCCTGGTTTATTTTTAAAACAATTTTTTGTATGGGACATAATTTCAACAGGTAGTTTATTGTATAGTGTACTACCTACAATATATGGATCAGTATTAATTTTCTTTTTATTTGCTGTTATTCTATGAAAATACTCTGAATACCATAAATATCAGCAAAGATATCTGGATAGTGCTATCCAGAGATTCTGGAACACCAGTCACTAAGATGTCTGATACACAGCTTTAACAGCAATTTATCAGCAGATTGTAGAACTGGCCTTAAGTGAAGCAAGAATACAGGTGACTCAAAAGTGGTTTAGCTGTAAATTATATTTGCTTTATGTGGCTGATTCCACATTATGAATGTTACAGAGAGTATTGTTGCTCATGCTCATGCCACATTAGCTGTAACTTTGTACAAATGTTCTAAGTGAGCCTTTGATGTGTAGTTCCAGTATATCCTATATAATGATGGTAAATATGAGATCAATAAAACTACAGCATTAGCAGATTAATAAAATGGAAGTCCAATATAGTTTTAATGTTGATACTGTAGACTGAAAAGTGGTTCATGAATGACATGCAAAATTAACATTTCTGGTTTAACATTCAAAACATATTTTAAAACAAAGATCTTAGTTATGATCTTAGTCTATGACTAACAAAAATCAATTTGCTAGTACTCTATTTGAATATGTCTAAGCAACTATTTACACTGTGTATGCATATTAAACAATTAAGAACAATAATCCTACAATGAATGTCAAGTAATGCCTCTCTTTAAAGCCAATATACACTAACTCACCAATGTCTCATTCCATAGATATAGCCTCACAGTTGGGTAATACAGCACTCCAAAATCTCTAGAAGCTGTTATACTGTCAGTAACAACAGCAAATCCTACCTCACGATATGGATCTCTTTCAAGAAATTTGAGGGATGCCATGTAGTAGGTATGATATCCTCGACCTCCCACATTACCTTTGAAGTCAAAGAAGCCAACTACAACAGCCTGAAAAAAATGGAAGGAAATGTAGTTATTTTTCTTCACTTAAATTAAGCAATTTCTTTAATTTCATTTACCTGTAATTACGAACAACCTTATTCAGCAACCAACAAAGTACCCAAGTACCCAATCAGATATGCATGGCCAAGATACAACAATAATAATAATAATAATAGTAATAATAGTAATAGTAATAATAGTAATAATAGTAATAATAGTAATAATAGTAATAATAGTAATAATAATAATAATAATAATAATAATAATAATAATAATAATAATAATAATAATAATAATAATAATAATAATTTATTTTCATCCATAATAACACTTACATGTTGTCGGATACGTCAAAATAAACAGTTATATACATTTAATTACAATTCGTCCAGTCTATACAAGCATTTTTGTATTAGAAACTTGTTTAGTTCATTTTTAAATAATTTACCTTTTTTTGTTTTTAGTGAATTTGGTAGTTTATTAAATAATAATTTTCCCATTATTAAGGGATCTTTATCTGTTGACTTCTAAGTTATTCTGTGGTAATTATTTTGTGTCCTTGTTTCATGTTTGTGACAATGTTTATTTAAGTTACCCATTTCATCCTTGCTAATTACAAACATTATTACTTTAAAAACGTATAGAGATACTACTGTTAGGATTTTGTTTTCTACAAAAACATTTCTACATGATTCTCTTCTATTTACCTTATATATACATCTTAGACATTTTTTCTGCAAAACTAGCAATCTGTTCATGTTAGTCATACAAGTGCTGCCCCATATCTCAACTGCATATTGTAGGTGTGAATGTATTATTCCATAATAAGTTAGTTTCAGATATTCAGGATTTAGGTATTTTGCTAGGTTCCTTAATAAATAAAGATTTGTACTTATCTTTTTACATAGTCGATATGGTGTCTGAATGTTAGGTTTTCATCAATAATCACTCCTAAGAATTTTATCTTATCTAATTGCTCGATTTGTTCACCATTTATATTTATATTGATAGGATTACTACTATACCTGTTATTGCGGTGTTGGAACATGACTGTTTTTGTTTTTTGAATATTTACTTTCAAGCTATTGTTTGTAAGATATTTATAGATAATTTGCGTTTCTGTAGTTATTATTTGCTCCATTCCATTTACTTCCTTAGTACCAAATATCAATGAGGTGTCATCGGCATACGTCACTGTTTTTGAGTGTGTAGTTATAGGAAGATCATTCACGTAGATCAAAAAAAGTATTGGTCCCAGGACAGATCCTTGAGGAACTCCTGCTATGATGTTTTCATAATTGGATGTGATTGATTCTATTGTATTTCTACTCTTGGTTCTAACTACTGTACATTGTTTTCTGTTTACTAAATAGGATTTTAATATTGTGTGAAATTTCCCCCTTATGCCATACTTCTGCAATTTGTTCAGCAGCATTTCATGTGATACACTGTCAAATGCTTTAGATAGGTCAAGGAATATCCCTGTGATCTTTTCTTCATTTTCAAGCCCTTGGAGTATATTGTGGTATAGCTCTACTATCGCTGTGGTTGTGGAGTGATTTTTCCTGAATCCATGTTGAGATTTACTTAGTATATTGAATTTATTTAGAAAGCTTTTTAATCTATTATTTAACACTTTTTCAAATACCTTAGCAAAAACAGATCCATAACTTAAAACTGCTGTTTGGAACCAGAACATCTAAAATTATTTTTTATACACTGTGTAATAAGCTTAAGATAGAAAGTTTAATTAATAGTATGATTATCCCCACTGTTCAAAAACTTTGTTATTAAAGAGAACGAGTTCAAAAATCCAATACTGTGGAAAGATGCAGATCAATTTTTGAATCTTCATTCAAAAGATGCTGCGAGGATAGTGCCTGCCTTGCATTCAAGAGGTCCTGAGTTCAAGTGTCAGTCAGAGTGAGTTATGTGGATAAGATTGATAAGAATGCAAACTCCAACTGTAAGGAAACTTCATGACCTTTCAGGGATATTTTCCATTAGGATTCTAACATGTCATTTCTTACAGTGCCTATATATTGAACATTATGACTCACACTTCAATTGCAGCAAAAAGGGATTATTAATAATCATGTAACAGAGTTAATTTCTAGACTTTGGCAAAAATGTTTCTTAGTGTCTCTAGTATTAGAAACATGCTGTGCCCATAAACAAGTAGTCTGTGCATTGAAACCATTCTGTGCTACCATTACGTAGCGACACCACCTTCATCTCATTACTTTCCCAGCTCTGCTACCACTGAATGTCAATTATTATCACTTTCACGTAAATGATAAAATTGTAATGACTCGCCACAGCATCTTTTCATACCAACGGGTGAGAGATTATTTTCGATTAATACTGAGAAATGAGGAACTTGCTTGGATCAAGTTGCGAAGTATAAATGTGGTTTGAACAGAACTTCACTTGGATTTAATCGGGCCTTCTAGAATACAGAGATGACACTGCCATTCGAGACTGAGCAAAAAATGCACCAGTGATGGGCAGTGATAACTGAAATGTTCGCACATGCCATCTACTATATTGTTTTCCAAGCCTGTGACTTATTTGTTTCAGTAACTCATGAGTTTGTCTAAACATTAACAATGCAAAAGTATTTGTAAACCATTATTTGCACAATTTAGGAAATGTAATTCCAGTAATATGTTTTCTGTCCCATGTTCTTCCCACGTCCTTCTCTTTATATTGTGACTTTGTGGGTTCGTAGAATTAAAAGTCCAAGTTGCAGAAATTCAAAATGTTCTTTATTTCCGTAGAAGTACACTTACAGTAGCAGGATTATGTCAAATGCACAATTACAAACTTCCAAGGTTGCCGTCCACAAACAAAAGCATTTACACCATTCAGTTCTGATTACACTCTCTCATGACTGTTTACTACTTCTTTACAACTGTCCGATAAACTAGCCACGGCTTCCTTTTATACCCAATCATTCATGATTCTAGATTGTTATATAACAAACAAGAAATTGAATGTTATGTCGATAACGAAACATGAACGTTCCAGACTTCTAACGTCATCTGTTTTGGCATGCCTTTTATCTCCGCGCTATGTTTATCTGCTTAGGCAAGCTCTTATCTCCACCCGGCACTGTCTGTCCCTTATCGCTCCGCGCCGTGCTATCGTAAATAATGGGTTCGCAACACTGCTCCCTCCTCAAGGCAGTCGTCCCGAACAGCACAATTGTAGCGGGCCAGACGATCCAAGTATACCACCAACATCTTCCTTCAGGGCAGCTTCTGGATGCAGTAGACCACGTCGTTAATCCTCTTCACCACCCGGTATGGTCCTTGCAGCGTCCCTTAAACCAAGTATGGCGATACAACCAGACCAGGTTACCTTGCTGGAACCCTCGGCTGTTGGCTTGCCTGTCGTATCGGATATTCATGCAGTCGCTCGTCTTCTGGATGTTCTGACGAGCCATCTCATGAATGTCCTGGAGATGATCCACCAGGTTCTCCACATACTCGGTTGCTGGCTGTTTTGCATCCGGGGGGCTCCCAAAAGCCAAGTCACAAGGGAGACTTAACTCTCGGCCAAACATTAAGCTGGCTGGCATCATGCCAGTGGTGTCGTATGTTGACGAGCAGTAGGCCAGCAAGAACAGTGGCACCTTGACGTCCCAGTCTTGCTGATAAATGGCCACGACCTTCCTCAGGTGTTCTTCAAAGGTCTTGATATACCTTTCGACCATGCCGTTCGACTGAGGATGTAGGGATGTTGTGCGGGTCCTGTTCATCCCAAGTCTTTCCAGTGCCTCCTTCATCAGGTTGGACTAAAAATTGGTGGCCTGGTCGCTGTGGAGCTCCAACGGCACCCCGAATCGGCAGAACACTTGCTCCACAAGGCAGTCTGTGATTGTGTTCGCCTCCTGGTTCGGGATGACATACACCTCCGGCCAATTGGTGAAGTAGTCCACGACCACCATCAGGTACTTATTGCCTTGGTCGGACACTGGGAATGGTCCAGCTATGTCGGCAATCTGTTCAAATGGTGCTCCGATGTTGTACTGCTGCATGTGACCTCGGCTCCTATTTTAGGGGCCGCGACTCGCAGCGCACACGTGACAATGACGGCACCATCTCTCAGCATCTGCTCAGAGCCTCAGCCAGTAGTAGCGCTGTCGAAGTTTGTCGATCGTTCGGTTTGCTCCCAGTTGTCCTCCTGAAGTACCGGCGTGCACTTCCTACAAGACTTCCGGGACCTTACTCCGGAGAAGTACCAACTGTTCTCTCTGCGTCTTCCCATCAGGTGATTCCCATACCCTGAACAGCACGCCCTCTCTGATCTTCAGCGAGTCCCATTGGGCCCAGTACGACTTGTATGTGGCACTCCTTAGTGCAATCTTCTCTCCCGTTGGTCTTGCCCCTGCCTCCACTTCTCTCGAGTGGTCCTAAGTAGGCGTCCGCCAGCTGCTCCCTCCTCAGACCTGCGCTATCCCAGCCGTCCGCAGGCACTGCCGTGACCATTCTGATAGCTGCGGCACGCTCCTTCTCTTCCACTCTTGTGCATTATCCGCACTCTTCTGGGCAGGATCTTCGGGACATGGCATCTGTGTTGCCGTGGCTCCTCCCTTTATGATGTTCAGAGGTGAAGTCATACTCCTGCAGCCTCTGGACCCAGCGGGTTGTCTGGCCTTCCAGGTTCCTAAAGCTCAATAGCCAGGTTAGGGCAGAATGGTCAGTCCTCAGGTGGAATGGCTGACCGTACAGGTACTTGTGGAAGTGCTCTAAGGTCTTTACTACCGCCAGTAACTCCCGTCGGGTGTCTGCACCGCGTTTAGGACTTCCGCGGCCCGTCCCTGGAGGCTGGCTATTAACTGTGTGGCCTCCTCCTCTGGTGACCATTTGTTGTGCTTGGCCACTGCGTCGAATTGGCGGCGGAAGACCTCAAACGTTGACACGCCGTCATATTTCGGAGGTTTGACGCGCGCCGATGTTGTGTCGCATCCCGGTTCGTCGGCCTTCAAATCCAATGGTGGCATGTTTGTGTGGAATTGGGTTGAAACTATTTGCTTTGATGTAATTATCTGTGTGTGTTGCTCTTCTTCTGTACAGTACTCTACCTTTTTTGGACCTTAAAATCACAAAAAGCAATGAAAAACTAGAATTTGGTATCCATAGAAGAGCAACACACACAGATAATTACATCAAAGCAAATAGTTTCAACCCAATTCCACACAAACATGCAACCATCAACAGTCTCACACACAGATTAGTAAATCTACCCCTCAGCCAGCAAGAATATCAAAACGATTACCATCAAATCTTAAAAACTGCAATTAAAAATGGATATGGAAAACACCTTGAAGATAAAAAACTAAAATCATTCAAACTTCAAAAGAGATTAAAACAGATCACAGCTCTCACACCAATAAAACAAGAAATTAAATTTGCTAAATTTACTTACCACCCCTGGGCCACAAAAAAGTTCCAAAAAATATTCAAGAAATACAATATAACATTGGCACCAAAAAACAATTACAACATTAAAAACCTACTTCACAGTAATAATACTGATAAGATAAAACCGGAGGAAAAGTCAGGCATTTACAAGATTAAGTGTAAAGACTGTGAAAAAATTTACATAGGGAGGACAAAAAGAAACATAGGCACTAGAAAGAAAGAACACTTCAGGCACTTAAGATACAAAAATATTGATAAGTCTGCAATAGCAGCTCATTTCTGGTCTGAAAATCATGAAATTGAAGATAGCACCGAATTACTAAAATACATACAAAAACATAGTGAACTCGTCATACGGGAGAGAATATACATAGAAAAACATAAAAACCAACTAATGAACTTTGAAATCCCGCCAGAAGAGAATCCCACATTTAAGTTCATCACTAAATCAACAGATGGCAGCAGCAACTCCAGAATTGCCCACACCACTGGATCAAGCTTTAGTCGCATAAGAGCCGAAGATGCAAACGATGATTTGCGAAACATGTCCTCAAAATAGGTACGAAAGTGAAGCAGATGTGTAATAAATACGACTAATCTAAAAATTAATAATTATTTCGCTTCACTGTGGTGTTCCAATACAGTTAAATCTCGATATAAGAAATTGATTGTTCTGTCACTAGACGAAACACGAACGTTCGACTTCTAACATTATCTGTTTTGGCATGCCTTTTATCTCCGCACTATGTTTATCTGCTTAGACAAGCTCTAATCTCCACCCGGCACTATCTGTCCCTTATCGCTCCGCACCCCGCTATCGTAAATAATGGGTTCGTGACCATATTCTATGGAGATTATAGCTATATCAAACATGAAGTATTATTAGACTGTCTGTTTGAAAATACAATCTGTGACATGATTTCTGTAGTGAGAGTACAAGAACAAAAGCACTACAGTAAAAAAAGTTACTGTTGGAAATACTAGGTCAGCTGATAAGTCCTGGGCCTCATAAAAAAAAATTTTTTTATATTTCTCAACCTTATCTCCAAAAAGGCTAATACATTTGTCATATCGATGTTCTAAGTTCTAATTTAATTAAACCATCTCTGTAGTGTGATTTATCATGGTCCACAAAATAACTATTTAATGCATTGTTGAGAAATCATCGTCCTTCAAGAAATTTTTTAACAGGAAGTATTCTCTGGGTGCTAGATCTGGTGAATAGGGCAGAAGTTCAAGCAATTTAAACTTTAATTTGCACCGATGAATGAATGATAAGCCGGAGCACTTTTGTGAAGAAACAAGATTTTTTCTTTGCCAAATGAGGTCTTTTCTTTTCACCTACTCACTCAAACGTTGAAGTAAGGCTGCATAGTAGTCACCAGTGATACTTCTACCCTTTTCCAAGTACTCAGTAAAAATAATTCCTTTTCATCCCAGAAAACACTCGCCATAACTTTGTTAGCTGACAAAATTGACATACAGCATCTCTAAAATTCACTAGGATTAGTTAAACTGAAGCTGCTGACAGTAAAGCAAACTAAGTACTAAGAATAAACTAAATACTTAAGGAACACAACTTCACTATTATCTGTATTCACTATCCTTTGGGACCGGTTTTGAAACACATCCCTTTCATTTTCAACCTGCTAACTAAACCCTTGGCCACTTCCGGAAGTTGAGGAATAGCTCACTATCTTACTGCCATCTACCTGGGCAACACAAACTTATTGATGACATCTGCTGGCGGGATATCAAAATTCATCATACAATATTTATTTTTCAAAATAAATATTTTTTCCAAACCATTAAATCTATCAGTTTGTTCAATTGTTTCAATAATTTAACCTCTGGATTTATTTCACGATTAGATGACCAAAAAAGTTAGCTACTGCTGATTTAGCATAAAAGTGAATCGAGAAGATATTGACACACTGCTTCACTCACACTGTTTTTTCATAGGACATGTTTCAAGAGCTTTTGTGCTAAGTTGTGCTTCAATGTCTCAACGCTTCTTTCAATTTTATACTGCTGATTTATCTGTCTGATTCTATTTAATATTTCTGAAATGTTCCTTCGCTCTGGTGTCTAACATTTGGTCCTACCAATGTAAATCTTATTACATTCTAAACAGTTAACTTGATAAATACCAAATATTTTACTATCTGAAATTTTGTCTTTTTTAGAAAAATGTAGACTTTTTATTCTGTATTTATTTTAAGGTGCCAGTATTATATCAACTTCTTTTTAAAATGTTTGGAATGTTTTATTTGCCCATGAATGGCAAGGATATTTTTTTAAAATATAATCATCCTTTTCTTTGTTAAGAGCGGAAACATCATTTACATTTTTTTATATTTAAATTTTTCTAACCTTTTGTGTATAAAATATTCATTAAAACCATTAAAGCAGTGTAAATAGTGTGTATATATTCTGTATTAAATTCTTCATCATTTAGAGGTAAGTTTATCAACCTGTAAATCAAACTATTAAAAACAGGAAATTTGTGTGAAAAAGGGTTGAAATTTATTTTCCATATAGTTATCAGTGTGAGTTGATTTCCTATAAATGCCATTGTTATTTTTTATTATCTTTAGATCCAGGAAGGGGAGGTAACCATCGTTTTCAATTTCTAATGTGAACTTTGTGTGTCCCTAAGGAACTATAGCAAAAAAGTCATCCCTGTATCTATACTATGTTTTAAAAATTATAGGAAAAACTTTAGTGATTTGCATGTTAAAAAAGCTAATAAAAAGATCAGCAAGAAAATATTTATTTTGGAAAAAAAAAAAAAAAAAAAAAAAAAAAAGATTGTGTGATGAATTTTGATATCCCGCCAGTAGATGTCATTAAGTTTGTGCTGCCCAGGTGGATGGCAGTAAGATAGTGAGCTGTTCTTCAACTTCCGGAAATGGCCAAGGGTTTAGTTAAGTCAGATTGAACATGAAACAGATGTGTTTAAAAACCGGTCCCAAAGTATATTAAATACAGATAAGTAATAGTGAAGCTGTGTTGCTAAAGTGTTTAGTTTATTCTTAACATTCACTGGGATTTTTAAGGCAGAGCTCCAAATTTTTAACAGAAGCAGTTCTTCTTTGTAACTTTTGATTAGATGTCAACAAATGCAGCATCCATCTTGACAGACCTTGTGAAAACACAGATAATTACTTAAAATATTACCTCCACGTTCTTTTGATATGTTTACAGCCTCCGCTATCTCTAACAACTTCAATCTGCAGTCTTCCAGTACTAAACAATAAATTTTTTCAATGATATCTGGAGTTGTGACTTTCACAGGGTGTCCAGAGCAAGGCTCATCAGTAGTGCTTGTATGTCCCATTTTAAACTCTGCAGCCCACCTTTCAATCACTGTATATGAAGGGGCAGAGTCTTTCAATGTACTGTCCATTTCCTCCTTGATTTCTTTAGGCATTAAGCCTTTCAAATGGAAGTACTTAATCACTGCTCTTTTCATTTCACCCATCCCTGTTAGCATGCGTAATGCCTGCCACCCTTTTTGATCACACTGTCCCATTTCTTATCCCATATTTTTCTCCTGCAATTTGTTAACTCCTTACATTCTACCAGATAATGAACAGTGGTATCTTCATCTTCACAAAATTCACATATCCCTACCTCGTTACTTCAAACCTTTTAGATATATTATTCGTACTCTCATCCATGCTATGCCTTCTCTTCCAGTTTTGTCACATTGATCTATATATTTTTCCTTAACACATTCTGTCTTAAATTACTTATAAAGTTTCGAAGTTTTCTTTCCTTCTATACTTTTCCATACCTCCTGCCTACCTATGTGTTGGACTCTGTTTTTCACTTTCTCCAAAAACCACTATGATTTGACTCCTCTGCTCTCCATAAATCTCCCATACCTATCTTTGCAACCGTTCTTTCCAATTCCGACCACCAGCTGTTTGTATTCTAAATGCTTTTCTGTTGCTTCATACACAGATTCATTAATTCCCTTTCTGCCCTTTAATACACTTATACCAGAATTTCAGTATTCTCTCTATTATTCCCCTCCATTTTGTATTACCCAACTCTAGTAATGCCACTTCTCTTGGTGCCGATTTTGGCAGACCAAAACAATAAAACAATCCATACATCTGGTCTAATTGTGTTCCTATCTCTGATGTGCCCCAGACCTCCACTGCATACATTGTTCTGGATTCAACGAGCGCTTCATACATTCTTTCTAACCATCTAACTGACATCTCCAGCTTATGTTTACATATTCTTACCCCTGCCATTAGCTATCACTTTTCTGGCTTGAGTGCCCCACCTTCAACTGCAACACATTCTTACACCTAAATAGTCATACTCCTTTACCACTTCTACCTTTTGATCTCCTATATACCACTCCTCTACTTTCCTCAGTATCGATCCTCTTTTAAATACCTTTATTTGAATTTCACCCCACTATAAATTCTGTCAACTTCACTTATACACTTCTCACTCACCCCTTTTCTTCTTAGTTTCCATTTTAGAGCCCCCCCCAGTTTATCATGTCAAAAGCTTCGCAAAGTCCACCAAAACACATACAATCACCCCCTTTTCCTGCTCAAGTATTTATTAATTAATGTCTTAATTATAAACACATTGTCTATAATTTAATAATTATTTCACTTCACTGTGGTGTTCCAATACAGTTAAATTTCGATAAATTGTCTATTGTTTGTCTTTTCCTCCTAAATCCAGCTTGAAATTCTGATATTTTCTCTTTCCACCCAATCCATTAGTCTGTCCGCTAGTATACCTGTATATACTTTCCCAATTATATGTAGTAAACTTATCCTCGTATAGTATTCTGGCCTATTTACACTCTCCTTTCCTTTAAATATTGGTACAATCACACCTGTTTTCGAGCAGTCAGAAAATGTCCTACTGTCTCTCATCTTGTTAAATTAGTTATATTCTTTAACCCACTTGATGTTTCCCTGTACCATTCCCAAACTCCCCTGGATCCCGCCCATGCCCACTGCTTACTGACCTTTAACCTTCTTATTTGTTGAAAAACTTCTGTTTGAGTAATTTCTCTGTCTAGTATCTCATCGTCCATCCTCAGGTTGCCCAACTGTATACTATCTCTATTTATCCACTCCCTTTCTGCAACTAGGTCCCTGTAGTATTTCAGCCATTCCTGTGATGTTCTCTTTTTTCACCCCCTTCTGTCTATATACTTCTCTCACCATACCCCACATTTTATAATTATCTTTTTGTTGTATGGCTTCCTTCATTTTCTTTCGAATACTATTATGTCAGTCATTCTTTTTTCTTCTAACAATTTCTTGTACGCTTCTCTACTCATCACCACAATCATCCTATCTCTGCCTTCCCCCGTTCTTCTCCAACAAGCCAGGTTTTTAAACACTTCCCTTCTCGCCCTACCACAGTCTCATCAAACCATCCACTACTTATTCCTTTCAGTTTCCCTTTTACTTTCATTTCCCTGCCCTTGTAACTATTAGTTTCATTAACTCTAAGCCTCTTTCTCTATTGTTCTCATTCAATGCAATCTCAATACCTACTCTTATTATTTTTTTATGTTTCTGAGTGTAATTCAGTTAGGAATTCCTTCCTCATTTCTTCCCTCCATCTAAATGCATTCAGTACTTTAAGCTCCCCTTCCTTTCTCTCACTTTCTTCTTCTATGAATACTCTTTCTATCCCTAACAGAAAGTGGCAACTACTCAGTATTTCGTTTGCTATTTTGAAACTAATTCTTTCAATGAGCTCACCACTACACGAGATATAGTCAACCACACTTTGACCGCTGTTATTTGCAAATGTATATTCACCATCCTCATCTACTTTTACTGCCCCATTATATATAAACAAGTTATTTAGTTCGCAGAAATGGAGCAATTTTACCCCCTCCTTATTGATAACCTTGTCCTTGCTACTCCTTACCTATTCATGCACTTTCTCCCTACCTATTTCACCATCATACCCTATTGAACTAATTTTCTCTTCGCCTATTCTAGCGTTGAAATTCCCCATTAAAAAAACCACTATGCCCTGAAACTTGTGCCTTAGCTCCTCCATATCGTCCACTAATTTATTAAATGTTCTATTATCAAAGAAGCTTGACATTGTGGGAGGGTTATAAACTATTCCTATTCCTAGACTATGTTCTATTTCTGGACCTTGCTTTATTATCAGCCAAGTTACTTTCTTATCTTCCTTTGTTCTGTTAATCTAATTAAGTGAACCAACAAAGAAAGTGAAATGTAAAGCTTCTAACCTCAATAGTTAGTGTAAATTGAATAGTTTCATGTGTTATCAGTGTATGTAACTTTGCAAACAGCGTAAATAGTGACATTATTTTGAGTGAACTGAATTAGTGAATGCTACAATATCAGTTACACTTCATGCAAGTAATACGCTGCTTGTATTTTATAAGCTATATTATTTGTAATTTAAATACGTAGCTGTAGTTTAGCAATAATACTCTTATGTGTTGCATGCAAAACTGCAGACTGCATGGAAGTTGTTTTTTGATACTAATTTAAGTTTATGTATTTCACTTAGACTGCTGGTTTAGAAAAGTCCACCCTATAGCTCCTAAATTTAGTTGCCAATTGCTCTAAATAGCAGAATTTGTCTGTCAAACATTCATTGTGTTTTGTGTAGGTATGTAATGTATTGTACAGTATAATAAACAGTGTACACAGTTAATTGAAGGAACTTTAATCATTCTTCCACACTAGCTGTGTGTAGGCTAACATTCGGATAGAGTCAGACTGAAAAATTCAATGCCATGGCCGAAATTTGAACCATCTTCCAGTCTCCATTTGGTTGCTTTTAACCACTGAGCTACCGTGGCCATGGTCTATCTATCCAAATCTTAGCCTACACATGGCTAGTGTGGAAGAATGATTAAATTTCCATCAATTAACCTAATAGTGGTAGCCATAAAGCCTGGGAGTTAAGTACTAACAGCATAGTAAGTTGCCACAAAAGATGAGTATCTAATTGTATACGAGAGCCCCTAGGTTTACCGGAATTTCTTTTTGGTGTAATTTACATCCTCCCAAGTTGTCATATCGGACGATGAATGAAATGGGTAAAGTGATGCTCAAATGAGTCTGGGGTCCATGGAGCTTACAGTTCCACGACATTTGTCTTTCAGGATAAAGAAAACCACCAGAAAAAACATCCAGGTAACTCACCCTAACCAAGATTTGAACTCGGGACCTCTTGAATTTGAGGCAGACATGCTACCATCTATGTTACCGAGGCAGGCTAGTGGTTTACCGGGATACATACGAGTCAGTTGGAGAATTTAATGTCATGACAGCACTTGGCCATAGTAGCTCAATAGTTACGAGCAACCGGATGAAGACTGCAAGATCCGTGGCTCAAATCTTGGCCATGGCATTGAATTTTTCAGTCTATCTACAGTGCTCACAGTGATTAATAATTTGGGTAAAATTAATGCCAGCAGTTCCATATCATGTATGTGATATGCTGCTTCCAGCTTTACTATTATCTTTACTACTTTATATCTTTATAATTTAAATGTGTAGCTGTAATTTAGAAGTGCTGTTACATTATGGTATGCTAAACTGTAGGTTTATATACATAATTACTTGCGCATTGTTCACTATTTAATACTAAACTATTTGTTTTACTTTTGAGACAAGGTTTACATGTAGAAAAAAAAGTCTTTATGCACATAATGGTATGTTATTACACCACATTTGTATTTTACTGCATCAAAATTGCAGTTTGTGGACAGGGGGTGTTTGTAAGCATTTCCCACTGATTTCAGCCACCAGTTTGAATTCCAGTGTCAGGTCTGTATTTTAGAAGGTTCGATTAAATATATAATTATCCCAAAATCAAAGATACATAAAATTAACAACATAAAAGATTTATGTTAAACTATCTATAAATGGTAATGAAATGACGAATCTGGTATTAAACTTTCCTTAGAATTTTGCCTGTTTCAAATGCTTGTCATACACATTGGCAGAAAAAATTTACTATCACAATTACAATACATAAATTGACACCTCCAATAGGTGCACACATCTGTCCATTGCATATAAACACATTAGCAATATTATAACTCTGTTACTAGAACAACAGCTGAAAAGGCTAATGATGACAAGTTAGAGTTTCAGGAATAATTAAAAGACTAAAGCTTATGCTACCTTTGCATAGTCAAAATACTGCGGCCCTTCAAAATATTGTACACCCATTTTTCAATTCATCACACAGTTAATTGTAAAGCAATAATTTAACTCAGTTACAAGAATAATTTAAAAGCTTAAAATGCTGAAGGTTTCTGAAATGATAATTTCTTAGAAAAAAAAATTAAATGTTAGTGTACTATACAGCTCAGTCTTTAAGACAAACTAAAGCTGATCTTTACATTGGTGCTAGTAGAACCATTTGACAAATAGAACCACATATAGCTGTGCATAAATGAATAATTTAAAAGCTTAAAATGCTGAAGGTTTCTGAAATGATAATTTCTTAGAAAAAAAAATTAAATGTAGTGTACTATACAGCTCCGTCTTTAAGACAAACTAAAGCTGATCTTTACATTGGTGCTAGTAGAACCATTTGACAAATAGAACCACATATAGTTGTGCATAAATGAAGCGTACCAAGTATTCCCATATTACCCTGCACTGTGGTATGAATAGAATTTAGCATTACAGAAAATTTCAACACCTTGGAAAGAACTATTTTAATGAGAGATATCAGCTATCCCAAGAGCAATTTTTAAAAGCTAAATTACCAAACTTAGACATGTTACGACTAACAACTTGAGCGCTAACAAGTATGGCAGGTTTTCATATTGTGTAACCATGCTTGTTATGGCGACAGATCTTCTCCACCATGTTGTTAAGCACATGGAGTGACTCATCGCAAATTCATATGCTTTGCAGGTGTGTTTTGTTTTTCCAACGCTATTGGTGCGCCAGTTCAAATAGTGCAATTGCGATCACTTAAAAACGCCCGTTGTACAGACCAAGTTGGAATGCAAGCGAGCTATTAAGTCTTCGGAACAGCAATGCAAAATATATGATTACTGCAGAAGTAATGCCATTATTAACTCGACATAATGATTTATAAATATTAGAAAATATACTGTTTTTTAGGGTAGTACATAATTTTTAGTAAATATTGTCTTATATGAACTAAGCATTTTAAACTTCAATTTGTTTGGTATATCAATCATTTATTGCAAAGCAATACAACAAATAACTTCTTTGTACTTCTTGAACTACTAATAACATAACTAAAATTGGATTTCATATTTTCATTGTAATAGTCTCTAACCAGTACTGGAATGAAGTATAAGCTCTAGGACACCCTAAGCTTGAACTTTTTACTTTTATACCTTCTACTTAGCTGAAAAAAATATACCATTTTACAAATATTTTGATAATTGTGCGCCATATAAAAGATGCATTTCTCCGTTAGGAATTAGCAGAATTCGTCAGAGATTAGGTTAGGAAATTCTTCCGCTGAAGCATACAAGTAGGATGTTATATTCACACTTAGCACATACATATATTGTTTCACTTTACCAGAATTAATGTTTAAGCAACTGTTGCAAAGTAATGCAAATGCAAAGTAACAGCTAAATATTTTAAATTCTTTGCATTTAATAACACTGTCCTGCGACACTTTCCCAGTTTTGATGAACCTTAATGAACCGCAACCATGGTACACTTTCACAGAAGTAGTTAATAAGTTTGTTATAAACTATCTGTGATACAAAAACATTGAGAAATATACTACAAAATCTGAGCTTCAGGGTGAAATGAGTTTAAAGCTTTACTACTTGTATTCTCAGCTAAACTATTTTCTTGATAATTTTGGATCCTTCAGAAATGAACAAGGTGAATGAGTTCAGCAAGAAATCAAGGAGATGGACAGGAGATACATGTGGACTACTGTTGGTACTTGAAAAAAGGAGTTCCTTAATCACGACTTAAATGTAAATCAGCTCAACAGACTTTCCGGCCAAAGGAAAAATAACTTCACACCTTATTTTACAGACATGCATATATTTATTACTTAGAAATTTGTCTTATGTATTCATTTTGTAAACGTGCAATCTTTACATAAAAACACCACTTTCAAATTATGATTTCTGATTTGTGAGAAAACCTTATGTGATAGAGAAAAAATGGACAGCATGATTCAATTTAGCACACCGAAATTAGTTGACATCACCTTTCAGACTGGAAACCGGCGAAAAACAAGGTTATATTTTACAGGAAAGTATAATTTCTTATAATCTGTAATCAATATACTGAAATGAAATACGAGTTTTGGTGATTTCGTAATATACACGTTCTATCTTCTAGCATTATATTTCAAAGAAACTGCTTTAATTTTGGATATTTGTTTGCTTTCGCATCAGCTGCTAAAGGAATGTGGAAGTTATAGTTTGCAGGACTTTGTAGCCCAAATCAGCATTTTAAAGGTTACACGGCAGAAAATTAAATTAAATGCTTGATTTCAAGAACATTCTGATGGAGAAATAAATCTCAGAACAAAAATTTCAACATGTTCTTTACCATAAATATTAAAAGCAGAAGCATTATTATCAGTGAAGTATTCTTCATATTTAAGTTTGATTTATGAGTCACTATGTTTACACTCAAACAAGTATGTGAAGTTTGAGTGTAAACATAGTGACTCATAAATCAAACTTAAATATGTTCTTTACCACCGAGTAAATCTTCATTCCTTTGTGCTTCTAAATCAATTTTCAGCATGGAAAAAGTGGTATTGCTGGCACTAACAACACGGTCTCGCCTCTTGTTATCCTTAACCATAACTTTCTTCCTCTCAACAAGATGATATGGTTACGAGGTAACAGAATAACAAATAGCATGTAGCCAGTGGTTAGTGGCTTTAACAAGTGGTTCAGCTTCAGCCAGACGTTACAGAATTGCCTTTGATTATCGGCTTTAACAAGTGGTTCAGCTTCAGTCAGACGTTACAGAATTGCCTTGAATATATTACATGCAAATATGTTAATTTCATGGTTTTGCCTAGAGGAGATCGCTGATCATAAAAAGGGTCTCTCTCTGCATTGCACCTTCAAACTCATGGTTCGACACAAGCTGGCAGGCAGCAGAGGAAGGGAAGGAGTAACCCCCATTAAGCCATGATGTAGTGTAGCCAACATATAAGGGTTAAATAAGTAACAGATTTAATATATCACACTATGCCCATGTAATAAATATGACAGACTCACAACTGCTACAAACGCAATGTATATTTGTGCAAGAGTAATTTATAGACACTGGCAAAAAACTTTTCTTAGCATCCCTATTGCATTATGAGCCTGTATTACGACCTCTGGTTAAGGTGTTGGTTCGGTTAACTTTGAGTTACACGCATGTCGATATTATGACATTTGGTTAAGGTGTTGGTTCGGTTAACTTTGAGTTACACGCATGTCGATATTATGACATTTGGTTAAGGACTAACAGAGTTATTTCTGGAGGTAAACTAACCCTCGCCTCGAGTAGCAGTTAGTGAGATAACTTGGAGTTTACCTTAACACACAAAAAAGAAAATGGCGTACCTCCAGCCCATATTGAATGTGGACAGCAATTCTGAGAATGAAATGCTGACACAGTATTTAATAGAAGAGCTAAAAGAATTAGAATGCAGAAAAATAATTTCGAGGACTGGGACAAAGACGAGTTCCAACAACACTATCTTATCGCTTGTCAAAAGAGACCACATCAGGGATTTTAGAGATTAGACATTGAATTGAATTTCACACGCATGCACACACACAGTGATATACTCATGACATGCTGAAAATGAAATAAAATAAACCACATGAGTATTAGGTATCTCTTGACGTAATAGGTTATGGAATAATTTCTGGTGTCCCATGGTGTCAGTGACTTGTTGCAAGCAATACAATATTTTATGCAATCATATTGCAATATGTTTTAATGAACATTAATGTAATAAACAAAGCACATATGTTAAACCTATACTGGAAAATACATGCAACACTATATGGGTAGGTATGTATAAAAGTTCAGAAACATGCTGAAGTAGTAAAACATTCAACGTTGCTAATAGTGGGCGCAATGTTGAATTTGCGTTTCATTAAAGCATTACCAGAGGAAAGTTGTAAAGTAAACAGTATAACCTATGTAACCTATAACACTAAGCTAACGCCATGAAAAATAATCTAATGCTATGGAAAAATCTAAACTGTAAACTATAATAATATACAGAACTATGCTGAATCTTGTTACAAATGAACTATTAATGAAAATATACAGAAAAATGCTAGTAAAAAAGTTAAAACAAGACGCCTGATGCTGCTACACATGTTTGGTTTTCCCGCTAATTACACATTCTAAACACAAGATAGCGCTGCAAATAAGGTAAAATCCTAGTGGAAAATATTGCCAACTGTTCACATCCCACCATAATGCACAGGGTAACAAACCTACAGATAAATCGAATTCATAATATGAGGCACTGAACCCAACCAATAGTTATCGATAACTGAAAAGTAACAAACCTCAGCTAGTAACCGGAGATCGTAATACAGGCCCTATACCAGATATAAAGAAAAATGAGTTACAACCTCAATGTTTTTGACATTACTTACATCATGAGCAGTCATTAGATTCACCAAATCAATAGGTTCTCTTATTCTGTTCAGAGGCTTCAACACAGACTGCAGGAAATGCATCATATGAGCTGCTTCTCTAACACCTTTATATTGTATTCCTTTGTTATGCTGAGTGTAGACAATCAGAACAGGAAAGTGTTGCACCTTTGAAAACTGCTGCCTACATTCACTTCCTGGGTGCCAGCAATTGATAGCTACAAAGTACACCTACAAAAAATAAAATAGAATTTTAAAAAATTATTACCAAGAAATATTCAAAACACAGAAGCACTCAAGAAGAACTCAAGCTTCAGATACACTGCTTTTGTGTTCAAACATATTCTCTAAGAGAAACAGTGAGATTTTCTCTCAATTGAATGGTTTCAAACCAAAGCTGACTATCCTTCAAAATTAAACAAATGTAATTTATAAAGATGAGTTTGATTAGAAACAATAAACATCACTAACTTAATGATGTTTCTTTATAAATTATCAATACATCACTGTTTCTAATATTTCTACTCAAATGTAATGATAAAAGAATGTATATTATCATAATCTGTTACCAAGACAATATCTATCTCATGTAAATTCTAATAAACAATGAACTAATTTTGTTGGAAGTTTTAAATATACTCATGTGTAATATAACATCTATAAATCAAATAAATATGTTTCTATCATGTAAGATACTGCATTCCATTAAATGACATAGGCACTACATAATAAATATTAATTTCATCAAGCCAGACATCTGTAACATCTAGGTTTTATTTGATTTATTGAATGCTAAGAACATACATATTGTGCTACCCTTACGCTAGGCTCTGCCCCTTTCAACATCTAGATAATAATTTCAAATGTCATGGTAAAAATAAATGTAAGAGTTTAAACTCCCTATGATCAAATGCATGGAAATCAAGTCATTTGATTGTTTACCAAAATTGAATGAAGACTTTAAAGCACTCTGGTGGATATAGTTACTATATTTTGGAATTGTGAGCACTGAAATAGTAAGAAAGAATTAAAGAAAAGAGAAAGAAAAGTGTTAGGGGCAGGTGAAGAATATGTTAACACTACAGGCAAAATTGTTTCTAATAAAGTGTTTATTGATTTGCCATGTAACTACTCACTAAACTGTAAACAAACCATAACAGCATATAGAAGGCAGAGAATATTCAAAGGAAGACAGCTGTGCATTGGCAATATCATGAGTACTCTTTACTACCATGGTTAATTATTTCATTGCTTTTATTGTGTTAAAATTCATTGTTGACAAGTTATTGCTCTTCACTAAATGTATTTATACATATGTTCATTGTGTGAATGTCCGTAATACTGGTTCTTCATGGATACGTAAAGAAGATCTAAATATTATTTTAGTGGCAGATTCCTTGTGCAATGGCTGACACCTACAGGAATCAGGCAACAGAAGAGAATCACCAAACAAAAATGAGTAAAGTACAGTGCAGTAACCCAAGTAGGTCCAAGCAAAGAGCACAGAAGCTCACGATAGAATATTAATATGAGATTATGTAACTGCAATTAGTAAAATAACAGACCCTTCCAATATACGCTTTGCCTTCCATATTTCCAATGCAAGAGTTTGCATATATTTGGCTAGTAAACGAATTGCTGATGAAATAACCTCCAAATACAAAAAGATAAAAAACAATGTACCACTAGAACTGGAACCTTTACTTTCAAAGAATGAGAGTTATTCTAAAAAATTTATGTCCAGTTATTCCAAATTAATTGAAAATGAATTAGAAAAATATATAACTTCCTCAATTTAATACATTACAGCAGGAATCTCTATCCCTGGTTACACTCGCATAATGAGTTTCAGAAGGCAAATGTATGTAAAACCTGAAGATTTTGACAAATTACCAGAAAACCTTGAAATATAGTTTGAAGGTACCTACACTGAATATATATCCTCTGATACCCTGTTTTCTATGCAAGATGGATGGCCATCTGTCCTGCAATGGTTCCAATCTTTCATACAAACCTAATGAAGAAAAATTCCCAATTTTAACAGCATCAAATACTACTAAACCAGTTTCAAAAATAAACAGCAAATCTTAAAGCACATTACCATCCACACAGAAACAGCAATATAATTCTGTACAAAACTGTCACACTATGGAATATCAATATACAGGCGTTAAGAGACAGTTGTCTACTGATCCATTACTAGATGAGGTGTCAGTTGCAGACTGCTCTTACAGATTTGCTGAAGAAGCAGAAAATGATACTCCCCTCCAAGGTCTAGGAGTGGAGAGTAAAGCTAAGCACGTTCCAAAAAGAACTAAAACAGCTGTTATATCAAAAATAAATGAACAGCTTTCTGTTCAGAAAATTATAGACGATTCACCAAAGGAATATGCCCTTACTTTTCAACAATTTATAAGTTTTATGAAAAACACCGTAGGAGTAGAAGATATAGGATAGATAGGCCTTTAACATACGAGGGCTGATGAACAAAGACAGACTTTTTCCTGTAGCTTCCATGATAAATTAATATCTGTAACAAATATTTGAAAAGAGCAAATTTCTATGTATAATGTCAGTAGGCGGCAGCACTCTCGTATTGGTAGGTTGGTAGTAATGCTCTATTTTGTAGACCCTATGTGCATTTCACATACCAGACAATGGAGGTGATGCAAGAGTAGCAGTACAGTGCAATTAAATTCTGTTTTTGTTTAAACCATACAGCCACCGAAACTTATGAAAAGCTGAAGCAAGCATACAGTGAAGATGCACTACCTCGTGCAACAGTGTTTAGGTGGTTCAAGGACTTCAAAGAAGGCCAAATTGTCAGGGTTAAGGAAGGTGGGCGTGGTGTTTTGGCTTCTGCTGTGACTGAAGTCAACATCAACACAGCTGCTGTGATTGTCCGAGAGGATCGGCATATAACATTTCGTAACCTCAGTGAAGTGTTGAGAATTTCATATGGCAGTGTGTTTACAATTATGCACGACCATCTCCATATGACCCAAGTTTGTGCTTGTTGGGTGCCACGTCTGTTGACTTCCAAACAAAAGGCTGTGCGAATGGAAGCCATGAGCTGCTGCATCTCTTTGCTGATGGAGGGGATGCATTTTTTAAATCGATTATCACTGGTGATGAGTCATGGCGGCATCATTATGATCCTGAAGGAAAACAAGCCAGCACAGTGTGGAAATTGCCAGGTTCTCCAACACCAAAAAAGGCAAAAGTAGTTCCATCTGCAGGGAAAGTGATGATCACATTTTTGACTATAATGGAATGACTTACCAGCATGCAGTTCCCCTCACACTACTGTTACAGCAGCATACTACATGCCAGTATTGGCTACACTGAGGAAGCACATTGCAAAAAAACGACCAGAGCTTTCTTGAACTGGGTGGCGACTTCATCATGACAATGCACAGCCTCACTTTGCAAATCAAGTCATGCAGTTTCTGGCTCGATTCAACATTACCTGTGTACCACATTCACCTTATAGCCCCGATCTTGCACCCTGTGACTTTTTTTATTCCCATCACTAAAGGCAAAGCTTAGGGGTATTCGATTTGAGAACTCTGAAACAGTGCTCAAGAAAAGTGAGGCGATTCTCAAGGACCTGACAAAGAATGGTCTGCAGCATGTGTTCAAGGATTGGCGGAGATGCTATAAAAAGTGCATTGAAGCAGGAGGGGACTACCTTGAAAAAGATCATGTAAACATTGAATTGCAGTAATAAACACCTGTGAAAAAAAAATCAGTCTCAGTCTTTATTGATAAGACCTCGTACTAAGGATCTAGAAGGGCTGATACTAATGAGAAAATTGTACCTTCATTATAAAGATTGAGCCATTAAATCTATATGCTCTCGTATAGAGAACACGCTGACCAAAGTAACTGAAAAACAAAATGTAAAGAACTCTGCTCTTGCAGAAGATAAGTGAATAAATTCTACATATTCCAAAATATGGATATAGCTATCTTACAATGTAATCTTATTGGATTTTGGCAAAAATCTTAATATCTACACATATTATTAAAATAACAAAACCCTCAAATAGTGTGCTTACAAGAAACAAACTTAAAAAATTATAAATCCTTTCATGGAAGTGTTGAAAACAGTGTTGTATTAAAAAATTATGTTGCAAAACTTAAGGGCTATAATGATCACTACTCTAATCGCAAAGATACAAGCCGAGCAAGCGGTGGAGTAGGAACTTATGTAAAAAACAGTATTCCACGGAAAAATGTAACCTTAAATACTGAATATGAAGCAACTGCAGTATCTATTATACAAAACATACAGATTTGCATCTGTAATTATACTTACCAAACAGCATTGATATTGTGACTTTGTGGGTTCGTGAAATGAAAAGTCCAATTGCACCACTCAAAAATGTTCTTTATTTCCACCGACTTACAGTTGAACAATTGCCAATTACACAGAATTACGTAATGCACACAATTACGATTCACCAGTTCGTCCGTTACAGTTCCACTTGCACTCGTAATTACGTAAACTCCTCCGACGCATGTACGCAGTCCGTCCCCTCACAGCTCGCCAAGAACTGACTTCCTCCGGCCCGGCACGTCGCTTATATAAGACCAGCTGGCCAATCTAGAAGTTTCCGGATTAGACGAAACAACCCGCACGTTCGAGAAGCCAGGGGGAGGGGAAAGAGACGGCACAGTGGCCCGCGATCCCTCTCCTAATCATCCCTTCAGTTAGTGACAGAGATTAATGGGTGGGTGCGGCCCTGAATACTTCACGTCTGACCCTCCTGCTTGCCAGTTCTATAGGCTGTTCCGACGTTCGGGTGACACTGCTCCCTCCTCAAAGCTGGTCGTTCCGAACAGCACCATTGTAGCGTGCCAGGCGATCCAGGTGTACCACCAACATCTTCCCTCGGGGAACCTTCTGGATGCGGTAGACCATGTCGTTAATCCTCTTCACCACCCGGTCCTTGCCATGGCTGCTGGAGCTTCGGGCAGCGTCCCTTGGTCCGGGTAGGGCGGTACAACCACACCAGGTCACCTTGCTGGAACCCTTGGCTGTTGGCTTGCCTATCATACCGGGTCTTCATGCGGTCGCTCGCCTTCTGGATGTTCTGGCAAGCCATCTCGTGCATGTTGTGGAGATGGTCCACCAGGTTCTCCACATACTCAGTTGCTGGCTGTTTCACTTCCAAAGGGCTTCCAAAAGCAAGGTCACAAGGGAGGCGTAACTCTCGGCCGAACATTAAGCTGGCTGGCGTCATCCCCGTGGTGTCATGTGTTGACGAGCGGTAGGCCAGCAAGAACAGCGGCACCTTGACGTCCCAGTCTCGCTGATGGCTGGCCACGACCTTCCTCAGGTGTTCCTCTAAGGTCTTGATGTATCTTTCGACCATGCCATCCGACTGGGGATGTAGAGGCGTCGTGCAGGTCTTGTTCACCCCAAGTCTTTGTAGCGCCTCCTTCATCAGGTTGGACTCAAAATTGGTGCCCTGATCGCTGTGGAGCTCTAACGGCACCCCACTTGCTCCACGAGGCAGTCTGTGATTGTCTTTGCCTCTTGGTTCGGGATGGCATACACCTCCGGCCACTTAGTGAAGTAGTCCACGACCACCATCAGGTACTTGTTGCCTCGGTCGGAAACTGGGAACGGTCCAGCAATGTCAACGGCGATCCGTTCGAATGGCGCTCCGACGTTGTACTGCTGCATGCGACCCCGGCTCCTAGTCTGTGGGCCGTGACTCGCTGCGCACACGTGACACTGACGGCACCATCTCTCAGCATCTGCTCGGAGCCTCAGCCAGTAGTAACGCTGCCGTAGTTTGTCAATCGTTCGGTTCGCTCCCAGGTGTCCTCCTGAAGTACCGGCGTGCACTTCTTCCAATACTTCCAGGACCTTACTCCGGGGAAGTACCAACTGTTCTCTCTGCGTCTTCCCATCGGGTGATTCCCATACCTGGAACAGCACGCCCTCTCTGGTCTTCAACGAGTCCCATTGGGCCCAGTAGGACTTGTAGGTGGCGCTCCTCGGTGCGATGTCATCCCAGGTTGGTCTCGTCCCTGCCTCCACTTCCCTCAAGAGTGGCCCCAAGTCTGCGTCCGCCAGCTGCTCCCTCCTCAGGCCTGCGCTACCCAGCCATCCGCAGGCACTGCCATGACTACTCGGACTGCTGCGGGACGCTCCTCTTCCACTCTTGTGCACTGGCCGCACTCTTCTGGACAGGGTCTTTGGGACATGGCGTCTGCGTTACCGTGGCTACCTCTACGATGTTCCGAGGTGAAGTCGTACTCCTGCAGCCTCTGGACCCAACGTGCTGTCTGGCATTCCAGGTTCCTAAAGCTCAATAGCCAGGTTAGGGCAGAATGGTCAGTCCTCAGGTGGAATGACTGACCGTACAGGTACTTGTGGAAGTGCTCTAAGGTCTTTACTACCGCCAGTAACTCCCGTCGGGTGTCTGCACCGCGTTTAGGACTTCCGCGGCCCGTCCCTGGAGGCTGGCTATTAACTGTGTGGCCTTCTCCTCTGGTGACCATTTGTTGTGCTTGGCCACTGCGTCGAATTGGCGGCGGAAGACCTCAAACGTTTACGCGCCGTCATATTTCGGAGGTTTGACGCGCGCCGATGTTGTGTCGCGTCCCGGTGCGTCGGCCTTCAAATCCTTCCACCTCCTGCCGACGACGTCCTCCACCATGGCGTTCAGGGACTTGACGCTGCTGTCGGCCTTCCCTTCCAGGTCGTTAACGCGGCTCGCCAGGTCTTCGACGCACTCGTCCACTTGGCCCATCCGCTTGCCCAGCTCCGTCACGTCATCCCTCACGCCGGCCAACTGTTCTTCAAATTTGGCGGCGAGAGCCTCGTTCGCCACCTTCATTTCCGTGGTCAGTTCAGCCATCTTTGCGGTCATTGTCGTGGCCAAGTTGTTGTTTGCAGTCTTCATTTGTTTCAACTCTGCGGCCAAGTTATTTGCCGCTTCTGTTTTTTCAGCGAAGTTTTCATTTGCCGTCTTCATTTCCTTCAACTGGGCGGTAAGGTTGTCGTTGGCCGCCTTCATTTCTGTCAGCTTCTCCAAAATCTTTTCCAATGCCGCGTCCATGGCTGTAATGTTCGGTGATGTTGTGGTCCCGCTTCCTGACACCAGTGTGACTTTGTGGGTTCGTGAAATGAAAAGTCCAATTGCACCACTCAAAAATGTTCTTTATTTCCACCGACTTACAGTTGAACAATTGCCAATTACACAGAATTACGTAATGCACACAATTACGATTCACCAGTCCGTCCGTTACAGTTCCACTTGCACTCGTAATTATATAAACTCCTCCGACGCACGTACGCAGTCCGTCCCCTCACTGGGCGCTCCTCACAGCTCGCCAAGAACTGACTTCCTCCGGCCCGGCGCGTCGCTTATATAAGACCAGCTGGCCAATCTAGAAGTTTCCGGATTAGACGAAACAACCCGCATGTTCGAGAATCCAGGGGGAGGGGAAAGAGACGGCACAGTGGCCCGCGATCCCTCTCCTAATCATCCCTTCAGTTAGTGACAGAGGTGATGGGTGGGTGTGGCCCTGAATACTTCACGTCCGACCCTCCTGCTTGTCAGTTCTATAGGGAGTTCGCTTTATATTGATGGATGATTTTAATGCTCATAGTGGTCTTTGGGGAAACACACACTGACTCAAGAGGAAAAGTTGTAGAATCCTTACTATTTAACTCTAAGTTAAAACTACTTAATGAGTCTAACCCCATACATTACTCTATAGCAAATAATACTTATAGAAAGTAATCAATCTTACAATCTGTTCCCCTGATATAGCTCATTTGTTCAACTGCTCAGTTTTTTCAACACTATTTGATAGTGACCACTTCCCAATTGTAATCCAAAGAGAAAAAACAAATGCAACTAGTTATCAAACATCAAAATTGAATTTTGACAAAGCAGATTGGTCAAAATATAGATCTAAAATAAATTAAAATATTGATATACTACTGCAGCAAAATCAATGATCCAACCTGCATATGAATGAAATAATTGAAATCTCCTCAACTCTGGTAACACAGTCTGCTGAACTTAGCATTCCTAAACTAGGGAACCCTTGTAACAAAAGAAAAGTGCCATGGTGAAACGATGCTTGTATAATTGCAATTGTTAACAAACCTAAAGCATATTACACAAACAAAAGAAACCCCTCAAATGAGTGCTTAAAACAGCGATCTAAAGCAAGAAAAGGAATAAGAACTAGCTAGAGGAATACCTGGTTAGAATTTGTTTCTACTTTGAATAATCAAACTCTGCAAAAATTGGTGTGGAATAAGATATATTTAAAAAGATTTTTCAATGATTCCACTGACATGTATAATGATGCAATATCAATGTCTGAACTTATAGAAGCTTTACATAGCTGTGGATCTGTAAGTACCAGACCAGATAATATTTCTTACATAATGATCCAACAACTGCCTTCTGCTGCTTTAAACAACCTTAAGGATTCCAATGTGTAAGGACTATGATACAATGAAGCACAAAATTAATATAATTTTGTGTCGAACTAATACTCAATGCTTCTCTTATTGCTAGTATTTACCTAGAATGCGTTTCGTTACGATCTTCCTAACATCATCAGCTGTTGTCAATACTAGCAATAAGTGGAGCATTGAGTATTAGTTTGACTCAAAATTATATTAACCTTAAAGATATTTATAATTACATCTGGATTAAAAAGGTGTTCTCTGACCACTGGCGTAAAGCAATAATTGTGAAAGTACCGAAACCAGATAAGGGCCACACTAGAGCTGACACTTATTGTCACATAGCCCTAACATGTATGTTGTGCAAAATAATGGAAAAGATAATAAACAACCAATTACAATGGATGCTGGAGAAAAATAAGTTCTTCAGAATGGAACATAATGGTTTTAGACAACATAGTTCCACAACAGAGTCTCATAATCCTAGAATCTGAAATAAGGAATGCTTTCTGAACAACCAGAATTTTAAAATTAATTAATCTTGACATTGAATAAGCGTATGAGAGAACTTGAAGAAAATGTGTGTTGAAAACAATTCAAAATGGCACTAACAGAAACATGATTTCCTTTTTGAGTTTGATTTTTGAGAAACACCAAACAGCTGAGGATGAGATCGAATGATCTTGAAAACATTTCAATTATACAACATAGTAAGAGAAGTTGAGTGTAAACATAGTGACTCAAAAATCAAGCTCAAAAATGAAGAGTACTTTACTGTTAATAATGCTTCTGCTTTTAATATTTATGATTTCCTTTATTTACAATTTTTCAAAAACAGAAAAATCAGAGTAAATGGAATGATATCTAAGGAAGCAACCATAGAAAATGGTGTCCCACAAGGATCAGTACTTAGTGTAACTATTTCTAGTTGCAATGAATATGTATGTTCTTTGTAAATGCACCTGTAAAACCTGTCTTTTTGCACAAGACATCCATTTTTTGCAAAGGGAAAAATGTCTACCATCCAAGAAATTCTACAAAAGATGTTCTGTAATGTAGAAATGCTCAGAAATGACAGGATTCAAATTTTCACATCAAAAGACCAAATGCATTACCTTCTTCAGATGCAAACAGCTCGCTAATAACCCTGACTATACATTAACTGCAAAACAGAACACATTAAGGTGGTCAAATTTCTTGGTGTTTTATCTGATGAAAAACTGACTTTCCTACCTCACATTAAACAGATAAAATACAACTGCCTAAGAAGACTGAATATTCTTAAATCATTAGCTGCCAAAAATTGGGGAACTGACTACAGTATCTTAATAAAATCATATAGAGCATTAATTATATCTAAACTAGATTACAGCTCTAGTGTATAATTCAGCATCATCCAAAATGCTTCAACTTCTAAATCCAGTTCAAACTACTGCACTCAGAATTGCTCTTGGGACCTATCAAACAAGTTGTGTCAGTAGTCCACAGGTGGAAGCAGAAGAAATGCCCTTAGACCTTCGCAGAATACAACTAAGGCTAACCTATGCAACTAAAGCACTCTCCAAACCTGAATCAGAAGTTCATTCTTTCATCAATGACAATATAGAGAAAATGAACCCAAAAAAATGTAGGCAACCCTTGCCCTTCAGTAACTGTATAAAACAGTACAGTGAAGATCTGGACTACCTCCTGCCAGCTGTCAGCACGAGAAGCAAACATTTCACTACTGAACCTTAGCACCTATTAACACCAGTTGTCAACACTCAACTGCATCTTCATAACAAAAAAAGAAACTGAAAAGACAATCTTCCAAAAACTATTTAAAGAACTTCATGAGAACTATGCTAACTATACTTCAATCTACACTGACAGCTTGACTGCTGTGCAGCAGTATTTCCAGACCATACAAGCCTCTATAGATTACCATCACACTTTATGATTTCTTCTTGTGAATTATTCACAATCGAAGAAGCCCTTATAAAAATATTAGTCCAAAGAATATAACTGCAACTTAATCTTCACAGATTCACTCCTCATGGAGTCAGTGATGAGAGGACTGACTTACGACGAATGCCTGCTATACCTGGAAGACATCATCGTCGGTAAGACTTTTGAAGATCATCTCAAGAATCCGAGTAAGGTGCTACAGAGGTTGCAGGCGACCAACTTGAAGCTGCACGCGAAGAAGTGCCAGCTCTTCCGCAAGGAAGTCAACTACCTGGGCCACATAGTCTCAGCAACCGGAGTAGCCACAGAACCGGAGAAGACACAGGCTGTGAGAGATTGGCCTCGCTCAAAGGATAGGAAAGAGTTGCGCAGTTTCCTGGGGCTGTGCAGTTATTACCGACGCTTCATAAAGGGGTTCTCCAACATCGCCAAACCCTGCCTGACACAGGAACACCAGCCTTATGTGTGGACGGAGGATGCCGAAGACGCTTTCCAGCACCTGAAGAAGACCCTGTGCAGTGCTCCAATTTTAGGTTTCCCACAACCGGGT
Source organism: Mantis religiosa (assembly GCA_030765055.1). Lineage (NCBI taxonomy): Eukaryota > Metazoa > Arthropoda > Insecta > Mantodea > Mantidae > Mantis > Mantis religiosa. The sequence goes on from CM060948.1 coordinate 276,219,934, forward strand.
GGCACCTTCTTTGTGGACACCGACGCCAGCAACCATTGCATTGGAGGTGTCCTATCGCAGATCCAGGATGGCCATAAGCGGGTGATAGCCTACTACAGCAAGACGCTATCGAAGGCAGAGAAGAACTACTGCGTCACCCGACGAGAATTACTGGCAGTAGTAAAGACCTTGGAGCACTTCCACAAGTACCTGTACGGTCAGCCATTCCACCTGAGGACTGACCATTCTGCCCTAACCTGGCTATTGAGCTTTAAGAACCTGGAAGGCCAGACAGCACGTTGGGTCCAGAGGCTGCAGGAGAACGACTTCACCTCGGAGCATCGCAGAGGGAAGAGCCATGGTAATGCAGATGCTATGTCCCGAAGACCCTGTCCAGAAGAGGGCGGCCAGTGCACAAGAGTGGAAGAGAAGCAGCGTGCCGCAGCAGTCCGAGCAGTCACGGCTGTGCCTGCAGACGGCTGGGATAGCGCAGGCCCGATGAGGGAGCAGCTGGCGGACACAGACTTGGGGCCACTCTTGAGGGAATTGGAGGCAGGTACAAGACCAACCTGGGAGGACATCGCACCGAGGAGCGCCACATACAAGTCGTACTGGGCCCAATGGAACTCCAAGATCAGAGAGGGCGTGCTGTTCCGGGTATGGGAATCACCCGATGGGAAGATGCAGAGAAAATAGTTGGTACTTCCCCGGAGTAAGGTCTCGGAGGTCTTGGAGGAAGTGCATGCCGGTACTTCAGGAGGACACCTGGGAGCGAACCGAACGATTGACAAACTACGACAGCGCTACTACTGGCTGAGGTTCTGAGCAGATCCTGAGAGATGGTGCCGTCAATGCCACGTGTGCGCAGCGAGTCGCGGCCCCCAGACTAGGAGCTGGGGTCGCATGCAGCAGTATAATGTCGGAGCGCCATTCGAACGGATCGCCGTCGACATAGCTGGACTATTTCCGATGTCCCATCGACTCAACAAGTACCTGATGGTAGTCGTGGACTACTTCACCAAGTGGCCGGAGGTGTATGCAATCCCGAACCAAGAGGCAAGGACAATCGCAGACTGCCTCGTGGAGCAAGTGTTCTGCCGATTTGGGGTACCGTTAGAGCGGCACAGTGACCAGGGCACCAATTTTGAGTCCAACCTAATGAAGGAGGCACTAGAAAGACTTGGGCTTAACAAGACCCGCACAACACCTCTACATCCCCAGTCGGATGGCATGGTCGAAAGGTACATAAAGACCTTAGAGAAACATCTGAGGAAGGTCGTGGCCAGCCATCAGCGAGACTGGGACGTCAAGGTGCCACTGTTATTGCTGGCCTACCGCTCGTCGACACACGACACCACGGGGATGACGCCAGCCAGCTTAATGTTCGGCCGAGAGTTACGCCTCCCTTGTGACCTGGCCTTTGGAAGCCCTCCGGAAGCGAAACAGCCAGCGACCGAGTATGTGGAGAACCTGGTGGACCATCTCCACGACAGCCCGCCTCGGTAGCGTAGATGGTAGCCTGTCTGCCTGTTCGAATCTCGGTCAGAGTGAGTCACCTGGATAAGGTTTTTCCGGGGTTTTCCCTTATCATGAAAGACGAATGTCGGGTAACTCTAAGCTCCATGGACCCCGGACGCATTGAGCATCATTTCACCCATTTCATCCATCGTCCGATATGACTAAATGTTGGAGAACGTAAATTACAAAAATCTCCACGACATGCACGAGATGGCTCACCAGAACATCCAGAAGGCGAGCGACCGCATGAAGATCCGGTATGACAGGCAAGCCAACAGCCAAGGGTTCCAGCAAGGTGACCTGGTCTGGTTGTACCGTCCTACCCGGACGAAACGACGCTGCCCGAAGCTCCAGCAGCCATGGCAAGGACCGTACCGGGTGGTGAACAGGATTAACGACGTGGTCAACCGCATCCAGAAGGTTCCCCGAGGGAAGATGTTGGTGGTACACCTGGATCGCCTGGCACGCTACTATGGTGCTGTTCGGGACGACCAGCTTTGAGGAGGGAGCAGTGTCACCCGAACGTCAGAATTCCCGATAGAACCGGCCGGCAGTAGGGCCAGGCGGGAAGCATTCAGACCTCGCCTACCCATTTATCTCGTGTCACTAACTGAAGGGATGATTAGGAGAGCGGTACGAGCCCTGTACCGTGTATTTCCCCTCCCACCAGACGTCTGGAAACCTCGGGATAATTGTGCGCGCCGCAAACCTTCCAGAAACAGCGATCTTCCCTATATAAGGCCTGCAGTTGGCGATTCAGCTCAGTTCTTGGCGAGCAGCCGTGAGGAGCGCCGAGTGAGTAAACGGACCGGAAGACGGTGTACGTGCATCAGAGGAGTTGTGCGTAATAGTGAGTGTAGATTGGGCCTGTGACAGACGAACTGACGAATTGTAATTGTGTGCATTACGTAATTCTGTGTAATCGGCAAGTGTTCCAACTGTAATTCGGTGGAAATAAAGAACATTTTGAGTTTGTGCGATTGGACTTTTAATTTCACGAACCCACAAAGTCACAATACAAAGGATAATGGCTCTTGTCTATACTCAACCTATAGGTTCTTTAAAGAAAATACTGGCAAGTATACTAATACTGCAGAACAAACTCTTAAAGTTCTTTTAAGGGTATACTTCCTTGCTAGTATACTTATTGATAAGAGTGAACACTCTGGAGCCTGCAGAGTTATGCAGATGACTTAGCTCTGCTGGTTAGAGGTAAATTTATAAACATGGTAAGAGACATCATGAATGTGGGCTTAAAACTGATCAATGAATGGAGACAGAGAGAAGGTCTTAGAATCAATCCCTCAAAAACCATCATTGTTCCTTTCACAAGAAAAAGGAATGTTGAATCCATTAAAGGACTAAAGATCAGTAATACTTGTGTAGGGATTTCTGATTTCATTAAATATCTAGGGATAGCACTAGATAGAAGGTGGACATGGAATCCCCATATTGATATTATTCGCAGAGCTAAATGCCACAAATCTGCCACTGGATGTATGTCTCACTCATCAGACCGGAACTAATCTATGGCTCCTTGGTGTGGTGGATTAAGGCATAACAATGAATGGTGAAACCTGGCACCTATAAGAATAACAGGAATGAACAGAATGACTGAAGATGGAAAAGAGCTTTTTGCAAAACTAGTCTCAAGTTCTGTGAAGAATTTATCAATTACTTAAAAAGGTAAGTGAAGTTTGTAGCAAATTATATTTTATTGTAATAAAGCATACTCAGGTCATCAAATTAATCAGATACAACAATCACACTATAAATATTGTATTCAATACACAAACAGTTGAACTCAGCTGGAGAAAAGAGTCATGCTACCAAAACTTGGCTGTGATTGCTTGGTTTAATGAACTTAAAAAATCTGCTTAACCAAAGTGCCTTAATGTCAGATTTTGCCCCTTGCACTCCCTGTTGCAATGTACAATTACCTTTGAGATAATTCAACAGACAACAAGCAAAGTGTTTATATTGCAGAAAAGAGTCATACGTATTATTTGGGCACTGGATTCCCATCATTCCTGTAGGTCATTATTTAAAACCCAAGAAAATGTTAATGTTACTGCTTAATACAGATATTCTCTATTGAGCTATACTGCAGATAATTGTGATAATTTCACAACAAACCTTGCATGTTAAGGACCACACGAGTGTGAGTAATGTGGGCCATTTGCGAAGACCTGCACATAGCTTAGAACCGTAACAGTAACTGATGTTACTATCCTGCAATAATGTATTACATGCTACCTAAAACAATTAGGTAATTCAATCAACATAAAATCTTCAAAAAAGGCTTAGTCATTCTTGTATTCTCACTCCCCATTTACTATGAAGGAATTATTTAATATTGCATACAAAGATAAGTACTCAATACATAGGGCATATTGCATGTCATGGTGATTTACACCATTTATTATATTTGACCTACCATAATGCATGTTGTAAGGTTTATGCTTCAAATGGTAGTGGTTTACAGATTTTCATTTTTATTACATACATAAGGTAATGTGATAAAAGAAAGATGATCTGCATTTCCTTAGCTTTGGCATATGGAATCTATGTCAAAGCACAAAATCCTCTCACATTTTTCCTCATTCTTCATACCTTCACCACAATTACATATTATAGTAACTGTGCAGATTTATTTAAACTATTAAAAAAGGAAAAAAAGAAAAGAATTAGCCTATGGCTACAGATTTCCAGTAGCTTACCAATTCTTATTCTTATTTCAATCAGCAGCCTGATCCTTCCAACATTAAACAAAGAAACTTTTCATCTTCAATGAACTTGCAAAATCAATTTAGCTTATTCTATACACCTAAAGAGATGGTTGATCCTATACATACTAAACAATATTCTATTGAATCATGGTATCATAGGTTCTACTCGAATGGGATCATTTGTTAGCATTTTCACAGCCGAGAAGAGATTGTTTATCAAGTCCATTTTATTACACTCTTTTGAGTTTCATCACTAATCATCTTGAATATACCTTCAGATATTCTTTCGGTTACATCCCGCAGATAGTTTTTCTATGTCCAACATCAGACTGGGTGTAAAAAGTACTGAGAGAACATGCTGAAGTTGCCATGACAAGCAGGTAACCCTGATAGCTGCAGAGCCATTCGCTGCCATCATCGGCACTAATGCCCCAGACGTGTGTTGCAGATGGTATTAAAACTGCACATATATCCACCACGTGTACCAATGTTCCTTTACCGTTTATTGTGAAAATGAATATCCTGTTTGGTCCCTACCATTCAGTAAATAAACTATGTAAGTGCAAGTTGTTTTTCACTGCCATGGCTTGACTCATTAATATTGTTAATCTCGCACCATTGTGTCGCAATGAGGAACAATGTACTCAGTTCCTATATGATGGAAGTTTACTAAGAATGTGTATGTTATGTCAGAAGTGTGATGCTGCCCTTCACCCTGTTAGGAAATGGGATCAGAGATACAAGATAGTTTCATGTAGGCAAGAGCATGAACAGTTCTCATAGTCCATGGAAAATGTACTTAGTTTGAGAACTCTAGGTTATCACCTGCCCAAGTACTTTAGTTAACACAACTATGGCCATGCATTCTCTTACAATTGGTTATTCACGGTTCCATTGGAGACAAAAGCATAAGCCACAGAATATCTAATTGGTTTGGCTATTGTTGAGAGGTGCGCATATCCTAAATGGACAATATAACAGCAGGGGCAAAATAGGCAGTGCTGGCCATGTCTTACAATTCAACAAACGTAAAAGTAGGAAGAGGAAGTACCACAGTGACTGCACAGTGGAAGGAAACTGGATCCTAGGACTGATCTACATGGTCATTAACAAAGTAAGGATGACTAAGCCCAAAATAATCTAAGAGATGGTGCCATTTTCTTTGGTTTGATTGAGAAGCATATGGAGTTCATCAGCACAATCCACAAGTGCTGAGCTGGATACAGTTAAACAATTTTTATGGCACATAATGGAAAGAAGAGCCATGCTACCTTCTACTTACAGCTTCTTGTCTAGTAGTTGAAACCCATAGTTGCTGTCTCCAGTTTAATCTCTATGGCTCCTCATCACTTGCAATCTCTTCAATGTTTGGTTCTCCTGTAGTATACTTTCTCATTTTGAATTTGCTGTCTTTGTTATTCAATGATGCGACTTGATTTTCTTTGTGAGGTTATCATGATAGGTTGTTGAAGCTGTGAATGATGCAATCCCATTCTATGTTCTTGAATGTATGCATCATAAGTCGATTTTGATATTATTCCTGAAGAATTAAATAATCCTCTTCGTTTTTTAATAGGCATTAAATTAATTTCCTTACCAGTCTCCTCAAGTTCCATATGTCCTGTTCATACATAATACATACAAAAACTACATGTTCTTGGTTACTTCTTTACATAAACCACCCCCTTTTATTTTAAATCGTTTGTAGTATATTTCATAGGGTCAGTGTCTATTTATATAAAGTATTAGTCCTTTTCTGGGTTACAAATATTTCATCCTTAATCTTTCCTTTGTTCCACTCTCATTCCCATTCTGTTGAGAAATATCCTTATTTCTCATCTGGAGTAACACCACTTACCTAACATTTCTTACAGCTTGTCATATTTACCCTTCTTCAAGCAAAACATTGCAGCTATCTTATTATGTAATCTATTGACCAAATTTATAATATAACCAATAAAACCATTGCTGAAGTTGTTTTGGTTGCTCCAGTCTTCTTAACCAAAACTGATGTTGCACTCTTCTAAGCATGAATATATTCTTTTATAATTTTAACCTGTGTACCCATATTACTGCACTCCATCCTATTATCACAGCCATGATTTTGGTATAACAAGCTCTAACAGCATCCAAGGACATGAAATTTTTGGTGGTTGGCATTGCTAACATCACAATTCTATTTGGATTTGTTTTGACCCTGTCTATACATGTATCAATGTTAAGTTTTTCAAACAATTTAATTCCCATATCTCTTGTGTTCCTTTCTCTTCTTATGGGTGCATCACTCTTTTTAAACTACCCTTCAGCAATATATTTGTTGATATTCTGGTACTATTTTCAATTTAAGCTTTTTGCACCATATTTCTAATTTGTCCATAATTCTTGTTGTTTGTTTCAATTCCATTCTACTGTCTCCTCCTAATAAGATAACCAGATCATCCGCATAGACTATTATATATTTAATTTCCTGGATATTTTCCAATTCATAACAGATGCTCTAATATATTCCAAAATATGGGACCAAGTACTGAACATCTGGACAACCTTTAGTTATTTCTCCTGTTATCATCTGGTTATTTCTATGTATATACACACAACTGTTGCAATAATCCTTCAGACTGTTTTATATATATATATATATGGATATCAATTATTCCTTAAGTTTGCAAATAACAGATCATCAACAACACCCTTCATACTGCATACTAGCCTACCGCTCGAGAAAAGGTTGGCATCCCTAGTTTTCCGCATTCCATTCCGAAGCAGTTATTATTTCCAGTGCATACTCGCTGGCTGCCGAGGAGTCACTGTGCTGGTCAGCTTGATGTACGTGCTTGTGTTCCAGTGCTGCCACCGGAATTCCCAACTCTAGGGAAATCTTGGTTATACGGAAGGTGCGGAGCAACTTTTCGATGATCCAATAGTTCTGGCCACCATACAGTATTGAAAGATCCAGTTATTTCCATAGAGTCCAATTATGTATTTATTCCTGGAATTTCCAATATTTTGAATGGCTGTATAAATGGCATCTTCTGTAGATCTTCCCTTTTGAAAATCATATTGCCTGTCAATTAATTCTTTTAATAATTAATATTAAAATATAATATAAATAAATATATATATATATATAAATTATTAATATATATATATATATTAAAATATATATTAATAATTATACACTTACGGAAGTCATTTCTCTTGAATGTTTGTCATAACACTTAAATGGTTCAGTATGATTTAGGTTGTATCAGACCATTATCTTTGGCCTTTAATACTGTAATATTTGCCTCTTTCCAACAAAATAGTATTCTTCCCTTGAGTCAAGCACTCATTAAAAAGTCTACAAATAGGGAGCTATTTCCTTCTCTAGATTAAATATAACTTCTGCTGGTATACCATATGGATTTTTCTTTATATCCATAATTGCTATTTTCCCCTCAGATATGTCAAATGGATGGAACTATTTCCTTCTCTAGATTAAATATAACTTCTGCTGGTATACCATATGGATTTTTCTTTATATCCATAATTGCTGTTTTCCCCTCAGATATGTCAAATGGATATATAACTCTCTTCATTTTTAAACTCCTCCCTCTTTTCTTTATGTCATAATCTTCACTTACATCTGCTTGTAGTAAATTGTTTAATAACACATTTATTGATTCAATTCATGTTTTCGTTCCCTGGTCTTTTCCCTTCTCTAAGGCAGCAAAACCTTTTTTCTGTCATGATTTTGTATGAATTCCTCCTCTATCTTCTTATAAATGTTCTACACAATGTTCCCATGATTTTTTCTTAGTTTATTCAATTTCATTTTAATACTTGGCTTTCAATTCCCTATAAGTCATTAAATTCTTCTCCCTTTCTTTTAATGAGTCTTGATAAATTCTGCTGGCTTTCCTAACCCAACTCCTTAACTTCTGTGATTTCTCATTCCATACCTAGTGCATCCTTTTACTTTCCTCAAAGATTTTTCCAATGTCTCTCAAATACTGTTGGCAAGTTCTTCTGCTTTCTTGTTCTTAAATTCTGGAATTTTGAGCTGATGCCTCACCTTACACCAATGTGCATCTTCAGTAATATACTGTCTTTGCTGTTTAAACAAATAGCCTTGTTCATCATCTTTAATTACCACATAATGAAAGTATATTAAATTATCACTTGTTGCCAGTTGTCATGCAAGCTTATTATTTCTTATCTGTCTTCACAGGTGCCCTTTAGTCAAAGTTGGATCAATGATTTCTCATGCTTCCACCCTATTTTTACATGTAGAGCATTGTATAATCTGTCATAGATGCCTAATTGATACTTATTTATCATCTCTTCCATTTTTTCTCCTCTAGCATTAATATAGTTATTTCACCACAATACAGACTTTGAATTTGCATCCATAATAAATTTTATTGGCTTACCTATGTATCTAGAACTTGTCTCATGTGTTTAAGATGTTCCCCAATATCATGCATACACTGAAAGTATTGATTATACACAATATTAACTTCCCCTCTATATATTTTAATGCAGTTCATATATTCATAATTGGGTCATTTTCAGTACCTTGACCTATTCTTAATTAGAATTGTTACTTTTGGTCATTCACCATCCATACATATCCTTACTTGATTGGCATTTAAAACTCAAAGGGTTCCTGTATATTTCTACCATAACTGTTTGGCTTCTCTCAGCATTTATTTGCTCAAATTTTAATACACAATTTCCATTGTTTTTTAAGAACTTGATGGTCCATAGTTGGTGCTTGAAAACAATATTCCCCAGCACATTACATTAAGTAATGTTATTATGTTACCAAGGTAATATGATAATTAAAAAAACCACTACTCTCTGATTTAAACAAATTGAGATTCCTGGTGGTTCAGTCAAAGAAGTGGGAGAGCTGTTAGTGCACATGTCAACTACTTTGCAGTGCACTGAAAGGCAAACATCTTGCAGCAGTTTAGCATTTAATAAGTTAGATATGTTTGGCAGTAGAATTATAAACTAAATTACTGATTGTTCAATGCGTAAAGAAGTACTGCTATTCTCTCCTAGCAAATGACTATTCAACAGAGCAGTGTAATATGGCAACATGTTAACCTAGATGTACAGCTTGTAGATGAAGGAAAAGGACAGTGTTGACAGCTTATTAGCTGCAGCACACGAAACCTTCCCACATAAACATAGCCCTCTCAGAAATGTCAGCAGTCTCAAGTTCTTTAAATCAGATCATAGTGGTGAACACAGTGTCATGTAGTTACATGGCATGTGCCATAAATATATGAAAGCTTTGCTCACGGTGGGACTGAACAAAAATTAGGCCAACCTAACAAAGCTAAAACCCACTAGAATGGCTGTGTTCTGTGCTACTTCTTGCGTTTCACTCACTTGATGAACTGTGAATGGAGCACTGTATCTGTATTCAAAGAAAGGTTGCATCACCAGTTTGGTATAGGTGTTTATAAAGGTAGTTGGTTATGTGTTTCGTTCGTGAAATGTTATATTTTATTAACAACTGAAAACTATTGGTGCTAATAAAGAACTGTATATAGTTGTGATACTCCTTTAAATAGGATAGGTAAGGAATAGTCTAGCTTTTCGGTATAAGCTTAGTTTTGGTTACGTTAGGTCTAGTTGAATTTTCTTTTTAATATAAGCTTACATTTATGACTTATAAGTAGTTAGGTTAGGCATAGCTTTTTAGTTGTTTTAATGTAGGCTTATTTACATTTATTATCCATCAAATCTTAGGTTCGGTATAGTTTTATACATATGTATATGTACAGAAGCTGAACATTTTTATTTACGTTTTCATTTCCTTCCTCATTTGTTTCATATAATTACAAACCCTTGCTTCTGTAAATCTGCAGGTTTATATTTTCGATACATATCATAAAGAAATGGTGTCCTTAATAAAAATGATAGCTACTAGCTCAAATCCATACTTGACCTCAAAATACTGGGAGGCAAGGAGATTGGCTTTGCTGCTAAATACCTGAGCATTAACTATATAAACAAATACACAAATTTTCCTAGGTTGTCAAAATTGTCATTACATATGGAATGCCACTAAGTCACAACTTGGTACTATTTCCAATCATTGGATACCCCATCCAACATTAATTTACTTCATTTATTTCTTCAGAATTGTGCATAGAGCTTAAAGAGCAAGAGGGGCCATACACCACCTGCAGGTACATATCACAAGCATTTTGGGGCCAGCTACAAGAATAATAGTTTTGTATGAATTGAAAAACATGTAAATATGTTAAAATTTATAAAATAGGATCAACTTTTGAATAGATGAAATGGTAGGCAAACCTTCAGTAATAATTCCGCAAGGAACTCCAAAGTAAGAATCACTGCAAAACAAATTCCAGAAGCTAGCAGAGAAACAAATACTTCCCATTAACCAGGGAATAATGTTGCTCTAAAATTCCTTATGCATTTACAGAACATCAACCAGGATTTCTAGTAAAGCACAGTAGCTATTTGTTTAGCCTGTTCCATAATCCAAACTCCCTTGAATCTACGATAGATACACATAAAATTCGGATTCAAAAGATCGTGTAAAATATTCACTTCAAATTTAATGCTGTCGCTCCAAAACTAAATGCTACATTAACCTTCAAACCTTATACCTACCTGTTTATAATAATGTTGTACAACCATCTTATACTGTGACCTTGTAGCCTGACTTTCAGCATCCCAAGGAGCATAATACATTACAAAAGAGACGTCAGATTCTGAAATTCGTGCAAATGCTGTACTTAACTGACCATGATAGAAGTC